>CM038227.1:91292785-91779258 GCA_021442155.1 Cymbidium sinense | reverse complement strand
GTGGAGCTGTGAAAAAATTTTAATCCCATGATTTTTGACCATTGGATTTTGCTCTTTAGCTTTAGATGGTGTGGGTTAAGTTTGGTTTGAATAGATCAAGCTTGGATCTTCCCTTGATCATGGGCGGTCTCATTGATCAAGGGAAGAACTTAGATCATCCATTGCATTTTGGATGGGATGAGATAATTCCCATGTTTATATCCTTTATCCATTTTTAAAAGCATGGAGATCTCGGCGATCTTTGATCGATGGCAGAATCAATCGCATCGCTTTTGGGATTTGACTTTAGTAATCTCATCGCGTGTGTGTAAACCTTGCCGTAACCCACATGCGTGTGTTAGGATTAGTTAAAATGTTTTTTAATTAATTAATTTGGATCTTCTAAAATTCATAACTCCTCTAAAATTCAAAAAAAATAAAATCTTGTAGAAAGATAATTCAACCTAGAATATTTTAAAATTAATTTAATGGGTTTTGAATTATATTTTCTCTAAATTTGAGTTTTGTTGGAAATTTCATTTTGCGAATTAATTTTTAATTAAGCCTCTGATTAATCTCAAATTTCTTGGGTATGTTTTAGGATGACATCCAATTTTCTTGGGATTTATTGAAGGTTTGATTAGAATAATTTGGATTTCTTAATTACCCTTCTTATGTAATTAAGCATAATTAGAGTTTGATTAATAATTTTAATCTATGATTAGGGTTGATTAAGGTCAGATCTAGTGAGTAGGAGATTTATGGAATATTTTTGGGGCTTTTCCCCTAAGCTATTCCCTAAACCCCCTCTTCTCTTCTTAATATCCTCTTAATTAAGGGTTAATTCATTAATTATCCCCTTAATCAATTTCTAAAAATTCTAAAAAAGTTCCAAAACTTAATTAATCTACTTGGATAGATGCTTAGGTGTTTAATAGCCTAAGTTCAATTAAAGAAATCAAACCCAATTCATATGTATGAAATGGTGTTTTGAAATTACTTAAGCTAAATCTCTAGCTTAATTAACTTTAATTATGAGCCAAATTGCATTAGGCCTCTTTCTTATTAGGTGCATTACAAATTTAAATTCCTTGTGAGTTTTATGTCATCTCATTGGCTCATAATTATTTAGTTAATTATTCTAAGGTGGTGTAGGTAAGAGTTAATTAAGTTACTTAATTCATACCTTAACCTAATTAATGCATAAAAATGGATCTAATTATCTAAAAATTAAACAAAAATATCAAACACATGTGGGAATGGGTTAGGAATAGCAAACTCATCTCGTCTTTTCAAAATTAAATCAAACTCCAAATTTAACAAAAATCTCTTTGAATTCACTTTGATTTATTTTAAACTTTCTTATTCTATAAGAATGTCTTTAGGATTTAAGTGAAGTGAACTTGCTTACATGCTTTCATTGCTTTGAGTTTTTCCCCAACATGTTAAGTTGCATGTCATATGATTTCATGCATTCATAATTTTATAATTCAAATTTTAAAATGAAAATTGTTTACTTTATGTCAAATTTGCATGTTTGGCTAAAGTAGAAATATGAATTGCTATTATCACTACTAAATCCAAATTATTTTCAAAACATATAAATCAAATACCAAATCTAAAAGTGTGCTACTTATACTTTAATTATAAGCTTGCATGTGAAAGAATATAAATGTATGCTTAGCATAGGTTTCCTTTCTTTCTTATGTTGGTATAGTTTTGAATAGAAATTTAGTGAGGTGTATGGTTCATTTGAAAAGAACCTAACACTCACCTAATTTATATCCTATTCATCTCTATGCTACCATAGGGTTACCTTAACACTTAAATTGCATAAACAAAATGAATTTATTAATGCAATTTTGCATTCTCCTTTTCATTTCATTTCTTTTATACATATGTTTGTATTTAAAAAGTGGTATATTAATCTGACAACTTATTGAGGCTTTAAGTTTCCTTTAGACATTTCATTTCTTTTATACATATGTTTGTATTTAAGGAAAGTGGTATATTAATCTGGACAACCTCGAGAATGCGAGGCTTTAAGTAGCCCTAAGTAGGTCTTATATCTTACACCTCTGGTTAACAATGACATTGTACTCACTTATGCCTTTCTTACTTTCTTGTGTATTTGTGAAAATTTGGATAAGGAAACCCCTTTCTACTTAAGAAAAATCATGCATCTCAACTTCTGAATTTTTTTAAATAGATTACTTAGCATGCATCATAAAGTGTGTTAAATACTCATTTGTATGTATAGATATGCTTAGGGTTCCATCCATATGTTATATATGTTGAAAAGAAATGAAGTAATGTGTGTTATGTGAATTTTGATTCATTTCATTTAATCTTAAAATGTCTTTCTTTTGAATAGGTTTGTTTAGAGTTTATCTAAACTTAGGATTAATTAAAGATTTAATCAAAGCATTCACCTAAACAAAAAAGTGTGAATCTACTTTAGAAATTACTTAGTTAGGAAGGAAAGGGAAGTCTCCTTCTCTTTCCCTCTCTTCATAACTTAGTAATTAATTATAGGATTCACTTGAACCAAATCAAAACATGAAATAAAAACAACCCAAAATAATTAAACAACTTAAATAAAACCCTCCTCTAAGTTGAACATGTTCTTCACACTTAGAAAATTTGAACCTAAAGTTATATAGCTAAGCATACCACATAAGCCTTCAAAGCACACATTAGCCTAAGTCACCACTTCTAGCTTTAGGTTAGGGTGATGCATGGTTTGATGTTTTATTTTATTTTGTGATATATATTTTAGACTAGATGTTAGGTGTATGCTCATAGAATGAATGGTAGGACTCTTAGTCTAACTATTCTTTTCGTGAATTGTACTTGGGGTGCTATCATTAAAATATAAATACTTTTGCTTGCAAGTGCTTTACACCCCTTATCATAATCCAATAGGCCAGGTGGACTTAGTTACCCATGTGTGGGGTGATAAGTCCAATATACATGCTTGGGATTTGTGTGGTTTGTTTTAACTAACCCTTATTTTGCAAGTGTTAGATTTTCACTTTTCCTTTTCATGTAAATTTATGTGATTAGGATTTTAGAATAATTGTTATGGGGATTAAGATGAGCATTGGTCATAAGATCCTATCTTATGCACCATGTGAAGCCTTGAAGCATCTACCTCTCAACCAACTAAAAGAAGGAACCAAAAGAAGAAAAGAAGAAGAAAGAAGAAAAGAAGAAAGAAGAATAAATCTTGAAGACTCTCATAACAATGAATTCATTGCTTAATTATAATTTAGTTCATTTGTAACTCGGGTTGTATATGGATAGAGCTCGACAACCCACATTTGATATTTTTGGTTTATGGTGCTCACCACAATGACTTTTAATTCTTTTTGTGATTAGCTTTATAAATTATTTGATGATTTATTTAGCTTTTGCATTAAGTGACCTACTTTTCCTAGTTTCTTCCTTGCTTTATGTATGGCCTGGATGTGGATTAGGCTCTTTAGAGAAAAATAAATCTTTTACCCAACTTAATAACTAAAAATACAAAAAAACTTAAACTACTCATAACCTCACCTAAAGCTTAGGTTTAAAATCAAGATAAAAAATTAGCAACCCCTTAGCTGGATGAGCATTTCTTTTGTAATATCATGCACAACAACATCTTATTTTACTCTTGATTAGAGGGCTTCCACCTTTGCCGAGAAATTTGGCTTGATCCTTGAGAGCCATGGTGGAAACCCACCTCCTTCATTCTCACTGATTTTATCCAATAACCTGATTTCTCATGCATTAGTCATATAAATCCTATTAGCATGAGTCGAAATAATTGTCCAAAATAAAAATAAAATGAAAATTGAAATTGCATTAGATTTAAGTCATTTGAAGCATGCCTTTACATGATGTCTCTTTAGGGAGTGAGTTTAAGGACTAGTCTCTTTCTAAATAAATAATTTTAGCTATGTTGCATAAGCATAAAGACTTGCCTACATGTATTTAAAATCATAGGAGGAGTTAGTTGGTACCACTGGTAAGTCCAAGTTGTCGGTGGTTTGTCCGCTCTGTGAGGTAAACCAAATACCCATTTTTGCCTTAGATTTAGCTTGTTTTTGGCCCTCACCAAAGCTCCCTAGATTTAAGTTCTGAGAAAGCTTTTCTCCTTTGTGAGCCATAAGCATAATTCCTCACCTCTTAGGCATTTCCTTAATCTTGTGTTAAGGAATTTTAAGTCTTAAATTTCTAATGAAAAATGCAACTCAAATAAACTAAATCAATTTCAAAAATATAAAGCCCAACCATAGGATAGCTTGAGATGCTCGTTAGGTTTTCTAACATCATGGGTATCTCTTACTTATATTCCATTTTGGCTTTGATAATAAATCTCTCTTGATCAATCCCATTTGATCTTTCAAAATAAACCAATCGATTGATAGTCCTTCCTATTGAAATCTTCAAAGAAATGATCATTTATCTTAATCGAGAGTTTTCCTAAGGAATCCCATTCCTTAGATGTAAATTAACTATGGGGCTTGCCCTTGTAGAACTTAACAAACAGTTTAAAATAAACTGTTTTACTTTTCATGTAAAGTAGGAGAATAATCAGTACATATGCAGATCCATCATCCTTAGGAGTCCTTATTGGTGATTAGGTCATTAAAGGGTAGTGACTTTTATCTTCGAGATAGTACACTATTTCCTTGATCATGACTCGATCACTAATAAGTACATGTGGATCTCATGGTGGCATCAAAAAGATGAATTTCTATGTCTTGCCTCTTTTATTTCTCTCCCATAGATTTGAAAGGATGACTCTATAGAATTTTTCCAGATTTTTCTAGCAATTCTGGGGATGGTTCCTCTCTCCATCTTTGGTAAATGATCATTGTCTTTGAGTATCGATAGTGGGTTTGTACTTTGGTATGAATCCAAGATTATCCTTCTTTAGTTGGCTAGCAAATTTCATTCTTGAGTTGAGTTAGCCAACATCTTTAGTTTTAGGACGCATTCCTTGTTGGTCTTAAAACCTTGGGTCCTCCAATGGGTAAAATGAAAAGATCTAAATAAAAAAAACATCTTAAAGACTTCCTCCTTATCATTTTCATAATAAGGAAAGGTTCATTCTAAAATAATTAAAAAAATCTCTATAAGAATTTTGCTTTTCAAAATGCACCTTTTCAAAATGCACTTAATAAAATATTTTCCACAAAATTTTATCACTGTCATTTAACAATTCTCATAATTATTACATGTAGAGATTTTCAAAAATAAAACTAACAACATTTTCAAAAGCACAAATGAACATCTTCTTTCAATTCACTTTGATGAAGATTTTATTTTCAAAATAAAGAACAATCATCTTTTCCAAAATCACAATTATAATCATGAAGTTTTCAAAAGCACATGAATTTTCTATTCAATACACTCACACTTATTGAATAGAATTCATTTCAAACAAAATTAAACTTTTCAAAAAGCACATATGAATATCTTCATTTAATATACTCAAATTTATTAAATGAAGATTTCATTCCCAACTAAAAAAAAAAGTATCATTTAGGAAATCCCACTTGAACATACCTCACTTCCTCTTTTTCAAAAAGCAACAATCACACACAAAATTTTACATTTCAAAAATAAGATTGATCTCCATTATACATACCTAAATTTGTTGAATGGAAGTCCTCTTTTCAAAAAAATTAAACTTAAACAATCATACTATCAAAACTTTTCTAAACACATTTGGTACTTCATTTAACATATCCAAATTGGTTAAGTTCCAAATCCAAAATCAAAATTTTCAAACAACTTTTGAACTTCATTTAACATACCCAAATTTGTTAAGTGAAGTTTCCATATCCAAAATCAACAATCATATTTTAAAATTTTCAAAATAGATTTGGAACTTCATTTAACATACCCAAATTTGTTAAATGAAGCCTCCAAGTCAAAATCAACAAAATTCTTAAAAATACATTTGAAACTTCATTTATAATAATCAAATTTGTTAAGTGAAGTTTCCAAATCCAAAATCAAAATCAACAATCATATTTCAAAATTTTTCAAAACACATTTTGGAATTTCACTTAACATACCCAAATTTGCTAAGTGAAGTTTCCAAATCTAAAATAAAAAATTAACAATCATATTTTAAAATTTTTAAAACACATTTGGAACTTTATTTAACATACCCAAATTTGTTAAGTGAAGTCTCCAAATCCAAAATTCAAAATTTTCAATCAACATTTTAGAATTCATTTTAACATACCCAAATTTGTTAAGTGAAGTTTTCAAAAAAATCAAAATTTTCAAAATATATTTGGAATTTCATTTAACATACCCAAATTTGTTAAGTAAAGTCTCCAAATTCAAAATCAAAATTTTCAAACATCATTTGGAACCTTACTTAACATACCCAAATTTGTTAAGTGAGTCTCCAAATTAAAATCAAAATTTTTCAAACAACTTTTTTTGAACTTCATTTAACATACTCAAATTTGTTAAGTGAAGTCTCCAAATTCAAAATTCAAAAATTTTCAAAATCTATATTTGAACCTCACCTAGCATATTTGCTAATAAGTAAAGTTTCCAAAGTCAAAATCAAAATTCTTAAACACCTTTGGAACTTCTTTCCTTAGCATACCAAATTTGCTAAGGAGAAGTTTTCATTTTTCAAAACTAAAACAAATCAAAAATTTTGAACACACCATTTGGACTTTCATTTAGCATACTCAAATTTGCTAAGTGAAATTTTCATTTCACAAAATTAAGTGGGACTTCATCTTTAACATGCTAAATTTTCTAAAGTAAAGTCTCCACTTTCATTCACATCAAAACAAAATGAAACATCTTAGGATTCTCTTAGCATACCAAATTTGTTAAGATCTTACCTTTTCAAATAATCAAAACATCAAAACAAAATGAAACACTTAGGATTTTCTTAGCATACCTAAATTTGCTAAGAATCATTTTAAAAAATCAAACAAACACAATTTCTTTACTTAGCATACCTAAATTTGTTAGTAAGAATTCCAAAATTTTCAAAATCAAACAAAATTCAAAAAAAAAAAGAAGAAACAATCACTTTCAAAATTTACTTAGCATACCTAAATTTGCTAAGTAAGATTCCAAATTCAATCACACAAAATAAATCAATTTGTCCCTTACTTTAACATACCCAAATTGTTGGATGGGTTCTCAAATCAAAATTCAAATTCAAAATAACAATGAATCTATGGAAGCATCCCTATCAAAATTTTGAATCCATATTTCAACATGCCCAAATTTGTTGAGTTATTCATATTGGGTCTTTCAATCAATCTTCTCAAATCCTTTTGACCCAACTTAATATTTCATTTGGATGTGGGTTCAAATTTTCAAATTCAAATTATCTATGGAGATAGAAATCGATCAAGCCATTTCATTATAGATTCTTACAACAAGCATGAAATACCTCAATTCATTACAGCTATTGAGATGACCGCATTCTCTTGTAAAGTTTGTCTTACCTCCCACGGTATGTCTAGCTTGTACTCCAACTCCCCATTAGACCATACTCACCATTCAATTTGGTGGGTAGGGAGCCATACATTTGCAGGGCACCCCTCAAATAGCAAGTAGACAAGGTGACCGTATCTCACCCATTGACTTACCATGATGTCTCCTCATTGAAGAGGAAAGATGGCAATACCATCCAATTGTTACATTAATAGAGAGATCGCACATCCTCCAATTGCTTGTCCCAGAGTTGCTCATGTTATCCCCATAGGAGGGGCATTCAGAGGGCCTGATATCCCTCTCACATTTACTAGAGGGACAGGACCAACGCCAATCACCGCTTTGCTTTGATTGATTTTCCAGGCACTACGCGACCATACCAAAGTATCCTTCAAAAGGACTAGACACCACAGGAGGACAATTCTTATGCATAAAGAGTCTGTGGTGTCTCCACCCCACTACTCTACCCCTCATCCGCTATCGCTAGTATAGGTTACAACATCTTCCATTCCATCTAAGGACATGAAGACTGCATCCGGGGAAAAGTGCACCCAGTTGGTGATCCGGCTATGGCCAAGGGATCCTACCCCTTCTACACCACCCATTATGGTAGGCCGAAGCTCTCGCCGACCTTTGCCCTAGTGGTGGTGGAAGAGTGGACCCAAAGCATCGTGGTCATCCCTTCACCAACTCTGTCCATACAATCGGATGTGGAGATTGTGATAGTGATTTTAGAAATTCCAGATGATAACCCAGCTGCACTAGTAGTAATGGAACATCCTAGGATTGCTACCCCACTCATAGATAGTAGTAGTCAAGAGTGTCATTCATCCAGTGAGTAGTCCACAGATTGACTCTAGTGACGGGTGGTGCCTCTGCATGATAGTGATCACACTAGCCTGGCTATTTGTACCGCCGAGATGGATTGTTCCTTAGATGAGATAGTTGCACATTATTTCATGGAGAAGAAGGAGATCTTTGCATTGTGGGATGAAGAGAAAGTCACCGATCTCAATGAAGATGACTTATTGGGGACTCAACTGAGTCTGGTTAACACTAGAGGATCTCTTCTAGGGAACAACAAGCCATGGAAGGTGATGAGGTTGATCAGAAGACACCGTTGAATCGCCTAACACCTCACATCGGGCGAGAAGAATGATTGATTGATGAATAAGATGTTAGTTACAGGACTTGTTAGTAGCAGTGTCAGTGCTTTAAAAATAAGCCCCTTTAGTTCATCCTACTACAATCGACGTCAGTCAGCCTAAGTTAGTGCATGTCTTAGACCCAACCAAGACCCTACCTCCCGTTGAGCAAGGTAGGACTAGCATGTATAAAAAGGTAGTGGAAAGTACCTCCATACAAGAAAAAGATATAAATCCATGGTTGTAGTAGGTGAAGGAAGCTTTGCTCAAGTGGAGGATCATCGCCAAAGGGTAGACTCTACCTAGAGGAATTTGATGCTATCTAGTATCCTAAGGGTTTCATGCCTCCTTCCTTCAAAAGCTTTGATGGTAGTGGAAACCTGAGGTAACACATAGCACATTTTAGGGCTAGTTATTGCAACGCAGGTGGCATCGATACTTTATTTTTCTGACTTTTCGTTAGTAGCCTATTGTGTATTGCTTTTGATTGGTATGTTGAACTATACAATGATTCAGTGAAGCCATTTGTTGAGTTAGAGCAACTCTTCATCAAAAGATTTGCTGGAGCTCAACAAAGGGTTAATGTAGGTGATCTCGTTGTAGCACAATAACACCCCAGTGAGTCCCTTGTTGATTATATTCTTTGATGGTGTAACTTGAGTATGAAATGTGAATCATAGCTATCTGAACAACATGCCATTGAGATTCTCTTGAAGAATATCCATGGCCCAGTCGCCTTCATGCTTAAGGGCTTCACTATCAAGACATTTGAGAAGCTAATCAACAAGGCAGCTAGTCTACAAGGAGAGGCCAAACTATTGCCTTTTCAAGATCAGTTGCCTAAGAAGAAGCCACAAAAGGTTTATATGAAAAGAAACCTGAGCGAAGAATGGTTGACAAGGGAAGTAGCATAGAGATCTCAGAGACCACAACTCAGACCTCCACCTCCTTTGCACCACGAGGCAACCCTACCGCCTCCACCCAGCCTCCATGGCCAAGACACCACCTCCCATACCACCAGCAATGGCATACATATCTGCCGCCAAGTAGCTATGGTCCACCTACTCTTTTAGATAAGTTAAACAAACCTTATTCTTTTAAGAGAGAGGTAATCAAGAAAATCTTTAAGAATCTCTTAAAGAAACCTGATTTTCAGCTACCCGAGCCTAGGAGACCGGAGGAAGTAGGAAAAAGTCATGATCCAAACTTTTTCCCTTACCATCGTATACTAGGCCACATTTTGGAGGATTGCTTCACATTCAAGGATTGCTTGAACACGCCAAGACCCAATCCATTAGGGTAATCCTTGGGGATACATGTGATCCTACTAAAACAAAGAAGGTTGGGCATTTCTTGTCTAAAACCTCTAAGAAAATAATTTAGAAGATCAAGAAGCTTTCCTTCCAGGTTCCTGAGTTAGCTCAAACCTTCAACACCAATGAAGATTTGCAAGTTGCTAGTGCCAACTCTAGGAAAGTGGGAGCTTAGCCATAATAGCAGCATGTGTCAGCTCGGGATAGTCCTTTAGCACAGCCACCGACCGTGTCCAGCCACCAGGCTTTAGTTGCAGCTTCCACACCAACAACTTCTTCCATTTCAGCTAGCTCTTCTATTTCTTCTACTAGTAGAACTATTGTATTAGCGGATAACGGCATCAAATCCCTTACTTCACCACTCACTTTACTTGACTTCTACTTTGTACCTCCAAATAATTCCAAGAAATTGAAGAATAAAGCTAGTTTGAATTACATTTGTGTCACTTCTGATGGGTTGTCTTCTTCTATTCCTAACGATAACTCTTCAAGTCTAAATAACTATAATAATTTTGATCTTCCTTCTGATTCAGAGTTGGACTTTCCAACTCAATACTGGGTTCACCTCTTAGATAGACTTGGAATCATCGACCCAAGGGTCCCATAGGAGAATAGGTGAGCCTAAAGTGTAGAACCTTCCACCACCTTGCCACAAGAGATCAAGTCAACCTCTATAGTGGCAAGGTTCTACCTCCTAGGGCACACCTCAAGATGAGGGAAACAAGTCATTAGTACTGAAGATTGAGAAGCCCTTCAGCAAGATGCTCCACCCTTAGATATGCTTATGGAAGATCAGCCGAAGGTGGACTACAACATCCTTTCTCATCTAAGAAAGTTGTCATCTAAGCTAAGCATATAAGATGCCCTTGTCTTATCCAAAGAGATGAGGGAATCACTAATCAAGGCTCTCCTTGATCCTAAAATATGCTTAGCTTAGTGACTATAGTGAGGAAGCATATGCAAAAAGAAGCCCAAGGATCACTTCACAGATGAAGACCTTCTTCAGGGACTTGGAGCACAACCGTCTCTACATCAACATGATAGGTTGACTCCGTGGTTCTCATGGATTCAGGTGCATTGATGAACATTATGAGTCTAAAGACCTTTGCCTATTTGAAGATCGATATCTCTACACTCTGAGGAGATAGGATGATGCTGAGAGGATTCAATGATCAAGGTGAGTGGGCTTTAGGTTGGAAGACTAAATCTAAGTTCTACATCATTGATTCAATTACTTTGTTCATCGCTTTGCTTAGTAGGCCTTGGATATATTAGAACAAGATCGTTCCATCCTCCCTTCATCAGTGCATCAAGTTCAGAAAAGGTGGAATTGAGTACCATGTCAATAGAGATGAAAAGCCATTTTCAGTTAGAGAGGTTAAGATTTATGAGGATGCAACCTACTATCTTCCTCAGAACACCCTTTCTCATGAACTTGGAAAAAAATTCAAATTCAAATGCAAATACAAAATAAAAAGAAAATGAAGAAAAAGAAAAGATAAAAAAAAATTAAAAGAAAATTAAAAGAAAAAGTACATAAGAAAGGGGAATTGAAGAAGAAATAGATCAGCATATTACATTCCACCCATAGTTCATTCCATCATATGAATATGTGGGTAAGATGGCCCAACCTCCACCAAGGAAGAGTAGAAATAGAGGCTTCTAGAGGTGGGAGACTAGTTAACCTTCACCAATAGAGGTTGTGTTCCAGTTCATGAGTACTATTCACATACTTCAGAGAGAATGAGTCTAATGTGATTAGTATACCAGCCAACCCTCTCAGCGGGTTCCATTGAGGTGACTTTTGATCCATGAGAGAGACCACCTCCAAGCAAAGTAAAGTTTTGAATTTGGTTTTATGTGAAACTATTAGACAACAATTGAGAACCTTAGCACTTACCTTACTTACATCTCTGAAAGTTGAAGGTTTGATAGTTAAGGAAGTCCCTAAGTCTTCCAGTGACATGAAACAGAAGAAATTCTTTTTAGGATCATCATTAAGCCTCAAGTTGATGTAGAGCTTGAGGAAGATACTTTTAAAGAATTAATAGAATTAATTGACTTTTATTTGCATTGTGTTCAAAATCTTATACAAAAGGTTTAGTTCCTACATGGTCCAAGCATAGGTAAAATACTTTGAAAAGGGAGCAACACAAAGGGGGAAGCACAATCAAGAGTAGACTAGATTCAAGCAAGGTCGATGATGATGAAGATTATTGCCTAGTTGTTACCAACCATTTAGGGTCTGATAGGTTCTTCTCACACATCCCTAACTTTCATTAGAATGTGTGTTTAGAAACATCAGATGATTGAGATGATCTCTAAGTCAAAGAGGCACCACCAGAATTTGAAGAGGAGATTCATTCAACAATAGACAAGCTTAAAGAAATAAACCTTGAGATAGAAGAAAATCTCACCGACATACATCGCCATAATGAATGAAAAGAAACCAATGACTTAGTTAGGCTATTGACTGAGTTTAAAGACTTCTTCGCATGGAGTTATGAAGAAATGTCTGAATTATCTTATGACGTAGTAGTCCACAAGCTAGCAATAGACCCTAACGCTACCCTTATTAAGCAAGCTCCTAGACGCATGTGATTAGAAATTGAATAATAGGTCATTTCTGAAGTCAAGAAACTAATCGATGTTGGATTCATCAGGGAAAAAAATATCCTACTTAATTAGCTTGTGTTGTCTTAGTTAAGAAGAAAAATGGCCAAATTTGCAGTTATGTTGATTTTAGAGACTTAAACAAAGCATGTCCTAAAGATGAGTTTCCTCTTTCTATACTAGAGTTGGTGGAAAATGCCTCATCTCATGCAGTCTCCTCTTTCATGGATGGATCATCTGGCTATAACCAAATCAAGATGTCTCTTGAAGAAGAAAGAAACACTGCTTTTCAAACTCCGATCAGAATCTTCTATTATAGGGTCATGCCTTTCGGCCTTAAAAATGATAGTGCTACATACCAATGGGCCATGACTTAGATCTTCAAGAACTCATCCATCATTAGGTTGAGTGTTACGTTGATGATCTAATAGTCAAGAGCAGTGAAAAGAAAGACCACTTCTTTGACTTGAGAGTAGTTTTTGAACGGTTAAAATAATATAACCTCAAAATGAATCCCCAAAAGTGTACATTCAGAGTCGCTTTAGAGAAATTCCTTGGGTTTGTTGTTTGACACCGGGGAATAAAAATAGATCTTGAAAAGATTAAAGCTATCTTAGAAATGCCACCTCCTAAGAGTTTAACTCAACTCAGATCCTTTCAAGGACGGTTGGCATATCTAAGAGGCTTTATCTCAAACCTATCATAGAGATGCAAGCCATTCTTAGCACTTGTCAAAAAGGATGCCAAGTTCAAGTGGGATGATAAGTGTCAACATGCTTTCAAAGACATCAAAGAGTACTTGGTGAAGCCGCTAGTTCTAGCAGCCCTTATCCCAGGAAGGCCACTCATTCTCTACACTGCTATATTGGATGACTCTCTCGGGGCTCTATTGGCCCAAGCCAATGACGAAGGAAAGGACAACACACTTTATTACCTCAACCTTGATTCCACTCTTGACTATCCACCTATTGAGAAACATTGCCTAGCTTTGATCTTTGCATCTCAGAAGTTATGACACTACATGCTTTCTCATAAGGTGAACTTGAACTCTAAAATTAATCTATTATAGTATCTTATGACACAACCAACACTATCTAGATATTTGGCATGTTGGTTCATGATTCTCTCATAGTTTGCTATCACATTCGTATCCCTCCGAGCTATAAAAGGACAGACACTAGATTTCTTAGCAGCACACCCACTTCTTGTTGATTCTCTGCTTAGTGATGATCTCCCTAAGAAACAAATCATGAACATAGGGGAGGCCGACAATCACTGGGAGATGCATTTTGATGGTGTTGCTTCTTTTCTTAAAGGTGAAGCGCCATGATCTACTCTCCCAGGAAAGGCAGGGGTAGGAATAGTTCTTCTAACTCTAAACCATGATGTGATGAGATTCTCATACTATATTTCCAACCCCTGCACCAACAATGAAGCTGAGTATGAGGCTTTGATTGCCAGTCTAGAGTTAGCCATCACTATCAGTGTCAAGAGCATCAACATCTTTGGGGATTCTTAATTGGTCCAACCAGATTGTCGGGTCCTACCAGGTCCTCAAGCCCAAGCTTTATCATTACTACGAGTATACCATGAAGCTATTGGCTAGATTCCAAAGTCACTATCTACAAGGTTTCTCAAGCAGAGAATGCAGTAGCAGATGCCTTGGCAAAACTTGCCAAAGAGTTGGCATGTCCGGAAGATGAATCCATTTCAGTAAGGGTCCAAAATAGACAAGTCTTATCACTTATTGATGTTGAACTCATCGAGAGACTTTCTCTTGAAGGGGAGGTTGCCGTTGCCAAAATAGACAAGGAGCTAGATTGGAAGCCAACCATTCATGGATTACTTGAACATCAATAAACTATCTCAAGAAAGGTCACAAGCCTATCAGGTGAAATAGATAGCTCTCTCCTACGCTCTTATTGATGACACCCTTTACCGTCGGTCCTTTGACCAAATGTGGTTACATTGTTTAGACAAACACAAAGCCCGTGACATTGTAACCAAGGTACACTCACTCAGGTCTATGCAGAGCGCATCAATCCGGTACAAAGATGAAGACGAAGATCAAGAGACTAGGATACTACTGGCCTTTGATGATCATAGATTGCATGGATGTAGCTAGGAGATGCTATCAGTGTTAGGTACATGGTATGTTCCTCCACCAACCACCCAACATTCTACACCCTACATTGGCTTCATGACTATTTAAGTGTTGGGGTACCTCCTCCTTCTTCCAAGGGCATCAATTCATCTTACACTACTTTTTTTCAAGTGGCAGGAAGCCATCCACTTAAAGAGGTGTCATCGTATATAGGTTCGGTGTCTCGATAAATTAAATTAAATAATAATGTATCATCAAAGACATGATATAGATTGGAGATACTCCACCATCTACTACCTGAGGGCTAATGGCTTAGTAGAAGCATTCAACAAAACTCTCATCCAGATATTGAAGAAGACTCTTGATGACAACAATGGAGCGGCAAGTTGAAGCCTTGTGGGCCTCACACCCATTCGAATCCCAACTCAGTCTACCCCGTTCTCCTTAGTGTATGGGTCTGAAGCCATTCTTCCTTTAGAAGTTTAACTCTCATCACTAAGGATAGCATTGGGTAATAAAATCACTACAGAGCAAAATGCAAAGTTGTGGTTAGAAGAACTCGAAGGTTTGGAGGAGAGTTGCCTACGGGCATGCCAGAACCTCGAGTTGTACAAGGCCAAAATGATTCAAGCTCACAATAAGTTGGTCCGCCTAGGTCTTTCTGAGTAGGAGAACTTGTGTTAGTCCTAAGGAGACCCATTATTGACCGTCAAAAGATGGGAGGCAAGTTTGAACCCACTTGGGAAGGCCCCTATGTCATAGAGTAGACCTACCAAGGAGGATCTTATCAGCTTATTGATTATAAAGGGGAACACCCGATGCTTCCAATTAATGGGCTCTATCTAAAGAAATATTACCCATGAAACAAATCATGTTTGAAAATAATCATTAATAAATAGAATAAAATCTGATTCCATTCATCAAATCTTTTCTTCTTTCGAAGTATTGTTTGCTTATCTTGCAAATCCATCGTGACGTGTCTAGGGTAGGTGTAAGAGTCCCCCAGTGGCATCTTATCCCTCTTTCACAATAGAAACACAATCTCCCGACACTTTTAGAATAGGTGTAAGAGAACTCGAGGGGCATCCTATTTTGATTAGCATAACTAAGTTAGGTGTGAGAGAACCCAAGTGGCATTCTTTCTTAGTGGGAATCCTATTTTCCATCGTGGCACCATTTCATCAAAACCCCTAGTGTGTTTAAGGTAGGTGTAAGAGTCCCCCAAAGGCATCTTATTCCTTTTAACACATGCACACAACAAACATAAATCTTTTATCTCAAGCTATTTTGATGTGGGAGCAAGCTCCCTGTGACACCCACTCATTAGCTGCTCTAGGCCAGATCCATATGTTACCTCACTTGTATGTCTCCCCAGTGGTCATTTGTTGGAGGATGTGAGTCCCCGAGCTTTCTTCCTAACTTGATCATTGCAAACCAATGAGCACCTTGTTAGTATGGTAGTCTTCAGAGATAGTAAGCTACCTCATGTTGACTTTGCTTAAGAAGATGTGAGTCCCTGCTTTTTTCTTGAATTAGCTGCTCTAACTATCTATAATTTGAGGCTTGAGGCTTGGGTGTCCCAGGGTCTTCCTCTTGGATGTGTTTGAGTAGATATAGTCTCTGGTGATTCTTTCGTTGACATTAGTTGGATTCTCAATGTCAGTTTAGGTCCTAAACTTTCTCTTTCTCTTGTACCTGTATGATTGCCATGTCATCTTCTCCAGGGTTTTGGATTAAGCCCTTAGCAGCTCCATCCCTTGTGGGCACCCTATTTGGATCACGCCTTTACGACCTCATTTAGACACAACCTGGGTTACTTTTGCATTGGACAGTCCCCTTTCCTAGTAGCCACCCCTGTGGTTGGAAAATTTGTTCAGCGGATGCAGATTCTCCCTTGGTTCAGTAAATCTGAGATAGGTCTAAGCTGATATTAGCTCCTTCTCAATTTGATCCATCGCAAACTAATAGAGTCCACGATAAAACAAACAAACTAAAATAAATAAAATTAATTCGCTTGTGGAATAGGAATTCAAGCCTCCAAAGGGCCCTTTTTTCCTAAGCAGACATCCTATCTTTAGGCCAGTGTCAGCAGAACTCCCTGTAAGAATTGCCTAACTACCTGAGTTGAGATAAATTACTGGTTGGTACTCACTCCATAGTCACCTTTAGGTCAAGTTCAATCTATTTTTCACAAGGAGGTTACCCGACAATCATTCTGCTTTGGAAGATGTAAGACTATGATGCATTCTTTCCAGCATTATTGTACCTTGATGAGCCCTAAATCAGATTTATTGCCAAAACCGATCACCCCAGTGATCTTTTCTAGTAGAAGATGTGAGTCCCCAAGCTTTCTTCCCTTGAATTGATCATTGCAAACAGAAAGGCACTCCTTTAGTTGGATAGTTCTCCCATCGGCTGGGAAGCTACTCCATTTTGGTTTAGTAAATCTAAGATAGGTCTAGGCTTTTATAAGCTCCGTCTCAGTTTGATCCATTGCAAACCAACAGAATCCATCAAAATAAACAAAATTAAAAATGACAATTAATTTTTGACTATCTTTGAGCTGATTTAAGTTCCCCTAGTGGCATTCACTCAATAGTTTACCCTAGGTTGAGTTTGATTTGTTGCCCAAAGCAACCAATTACCTGAATGATTCCTTGTTATAGAAGATGTGAGTCTCCGCACTTTCTTCCTAACTTGACCATTGTATACCAAAAGGCATTCCCCTTTGTTGGATGGTCCTACCTTGTGGTTGGTAGACTACTCCCTTTGAATTGATAAATCTAAGTTAGGACTAGGCCTCCATGGCCCCTATTCAGTGTAGTTCATCGCAAACTAATGGGATCCATAACAATCAAAATAAACAAATCTAAAAATGAAGTTAATCCTTGACTATTCTTGAGCGGATCTAAGTCCCCTGTGGCATTCACTCAATAGTCAGCCCTAGGTCGGATTCAATCTGTTACCTTGTCAATAGATTATCCCAGCAATTGGTCCTTACTTGGAGGATGTAAGTCTACTATGCTTTCTTTCCAGTGCACTTGCTACATACCGAAAGGCATCCCTTTAGTTGGCTAGTCCTCCTATGTGTTTAGTAAACTACCCCTTTGGATTGGTAAATCTGAGTTAAGTCTTAGCCTTCATGGCTCCTACTAAGTGTAGTTTATTGCAAACCAATAAGGTTCACCTCAAAATTCAAACCTAACAAAAATTGAAACAAATTAAACCAACTTCTCCAGTGGAACTTAATCAAATTTTTTTCTCCTCGGTGAGAATCAAAGCAAACCTTTCATCCCCTTATGGATGACCTAAACTTGCTTCCGTAGTGGAAGGTTCACACTCTATCCCTTTGTGAATTCTTCCCTCTCTCTTATGTATTAGTAAGCCACATTACATTAAGCTCATTCTTTCTTTTCTTTGGGTTAAGGATAGATTGTTTATGTTAGTGCTTGTGATCTCTGTTGTTGATCATTTGGTCAACACCAACACGTATGGTTTTCGTTAGTCACACCACACCTATTGGGTGCCCTTTGTTGACCTCATTTTTAGAATGAGCTCTCAACCCCTCCATCTTAGACATAGGACTCCTCTTGGACTTTAAGAGTTTCTTAATCTTAAGACACATCTAGTGATTAGGTGGACACTCAACTTAGCCCTGGAGACATAGAAGAGTTAGCCATAGGAATAGGTCATGCCTTAGGAGTGTTAGGAAAACATGCCTACCCTTAGCTTGAACCATCCCTCACTTTCTTTCTTTCAAGTCAAACTCCAAATCAATTCTATTTGATTTTCTCTAAATCTAAATCAAATCCATATGATAAAAATCCTTGATTGAAATATATGATTGAAACTCATGATCAAAATCCATCAAAAATTTCTAAGTTCAAATTTTACCTAAGTCCTTAATCTTTCCTTTACAACTTAGCCAAAACCATGATTAAAAATAATTAAAATCTTTAAGATTTTCTCATAATTCATTTATATTCATATATATAAATGAAATATAAATTCAAATCAATCAAACTAAACTCAAAATTTCAAAACAATGAAATTTTCCTAAGTCATTAATTCTCCATTAATGGACTTAGCCTAAATCTTGATCAAACCTATTCAAAATCATGAGATTTTTTCAAAACTCATTTATATTCTCATTTATATTCACATATATAAATGAAATATAAATATAAATCAATCAACTTCAATCCTCAAATTAAATTTCCAATTCAAAAATTTCCTATGTCACTTAATTTTCCATTAAAGGACTTAGCCTAAACCTTGATCAAATCAATTCAAACTCATGAGATTTTCTCAAAAATCATTTATATTCTCATTTATATTCACAGATATAAACAAAATATAAATATAAATCAATTAAATCAAATCATCAAATTAAATTTGAAATCTAAAATCTTTCTTAAGTCATTAATTTTCCATTAATGGACTTAGCCTAAATCTTGGTCAAACCATCTCAAAGTCATGGGATTTTCTCATAATTCATTTATATCCTCATTTATATTCACATATATAAATGAAATATAAATACAAATCAATCAAACCAAATTAAAAAAAATCCAAACTCTAAACTCCAAAATTTTCCTAAGTCCCTTAAATCCTTCTTAATGGACTTAGCCCAAATCATGATTAAACCACTTCAAATCCTTGAAATTTTCTCATGATCAATTTATATTCTCATTTATATTCACATATATAAATGAAATATAAATTAAAACAATCAAAACCTATTTCAAAAATCAAACTCAATCCACTCAAAATTCAATCTAAGCCTTTCAAGTCAAAATCTCAAACTTAGCCAAATCAACTCCAAAATCAAGCTAAAATTTTCTCTCATGATTCAATAAAATACAATCATGAGCCCATATATAAATCCAAACTTCAATCAAACAATCAAAACCAAGTCAAAATCAAAGCCCTTTCATGTTCTTCCATTTGAATATGAAATTATCAAATGGATCAAAAGCCATTTGGCTTCAAACCACTTGTAAATGGATTTATATTTCAATCATAAGTCCATAGACAATATCACTCAAGCTCAAATCAAGCTTTGACTAGGCCATTTGACCAACTTAGGCTCACTTGACCTAAAGTGACCTAAACTACCCTTATGAGCCAAATTTTAATCCTAACCAAATTGGATTGAACTAAACTCACATATCCGTCTCATCATGACCAACAATCATCATGGGATGATCAATCAATCAAATTGGGTCAAACCAAGTCAAACTTAAGGGTTGACCAAATCAACACTTAACCCAAAATGAAACCTAACATAGCCAAATTCCACCATAGGCCAAATTGATTGAAACCATTGATCTAAGTTCACTCATGACCTATGTTTGAACCTGACCAAGCCAACATTTGAGGCTAACCTAGCCTAATTGGACACTTGACCCAAGTTGATCCATTTTGACCTAAAGGATTAAAATGTGTCAAAACTTGATCTAAGACAAATTGATCCAAACCAATGGGTCAAGTTCATTCCAAATCACTTGTTGAACTTGGCCAAAGCCTCAATTTGCCAACTAGACCCAACCTAGCCCAATTGATCTTAGACCCAACATGACCTAAAGGGGTCATGTTGAGTCAAATTTGAACTTATCCAAAATTGATTGAAAATAAAGATACCAATCCACTCCATATGACTAACCTAACCTAAACTACCCTTGACCTACCTCAAATAGGTCAAATGGGTCAAATAGGTCAACTTGACCCATTTGACCTAACTGAAGTCGTATGAGCCAAATTCAAAACTATACCAAATTGCATCAAAGCCAAAACATTTCAAATGGTCATATGAACTTGACCCTTGGTTTGACTCAATTTGACCAATTGATCAACTTGACCCAATTTGACCCATTTTGACCTAAATGGGTCAATATGAGCCAAACCCCATCAAATGAATTCCAAATCTCATGAAACTTGGCCAAACCTAGTTTCTCCACATACCCAATATACCCAAAGTGAAAAATCAGCAAAATGACCATTCTACCCCTAAGCCATATAACACATTTTGGCCAAATCCATGGGTAATTTTGTCATACCCTCTTCATATCCACTTGAGGCTTTCCTAATAGCTCAAGGGGACCTAGTGAAGAGTGGTGCACCTAACCCAATGGGTTTGGGTCAACCTAATTGGTCTCTAGACAAAACCTGACCCTAAGGGTCAAAATGTAAAATTTAAAATCCCCCTCCCACTCAAATTCAAGCACATGGGAGGTTGGCAATCCACTCCTTAGCTAAAATTTACCATGTGCACACTCTTAACTGATCAAACAACCCACTACCTATGATCAATTGGATCAAAATGGCAAGAGGATGGATGGCCATCCGATCCTTCAAGGGGAAGATATACTCCCCTAAACAAACTCAAATCCATCAATCCTCAATTTGATTAAACCTAGGGAAGCCAGAGAAGCCATTCCTCAGCCTCCTCAAGCTTCTTAGAGTGAAATCAAATCTTATATTCTCGGTTTTGCATAGTGTGAAAACAAGGAGCTCAATCCATTCCTGAATTTCCTCTTCACTTAATTTCACTCTAATTGCTTTTGCACACTCCATTAGAGAGGCAAGTCGAGTGCACCCATGCTCTCTTTGAAGTTCCAAAGGCAAGGGGGAGCTAGGTCAATCAAAGTCGTAAGCTAGCTAAGGAGGAGGTGGTCCATATACCAATCCACTCAACCTTAAGTGCTCATACTCTCAACACAGCTTCGTCTTAACCAGACAAAGCTTCTCTAAGGGACTTGAGTGCCGATGATCACCTCCAGTGAGGTATGGGATTTTTCGACCATTAAACTCAATGTGGTGAGGAGCTTTGTGAAAGAAATTTTAATCCCATGGATTTTTTACCATTGGATGTGCTTCTCTTTAAGGAGGATCTACATATGATATTTATTGATTTAGAGAAAGCTTATGATAAAGTTTCAAGAGATGTTCTTTGGAGAGTTCTAGAATAGAAAGGAGTTAATATTGGTTATATTCAAGTCATTAAGGATATGTATACTAGAGTTGTTAAACACAAGGAGGTTTGACAAAATATTTTCCTATTTCAGTTGGATTACATCAAGGATTAGCTTTAAGCCCTTATCTTTTTTGCTTTAGTTATGGATGTTCTTACTAGGCATTTATAGGAAGATGTACCTTGGTGTATGCTTTTTGTTGATGACATTCTTCTTGTTGATAAGACAAGAGAGGGAGTCCAATAGAAACTTGAATTATGAAGGTCAACATTAGAGTCTAAAGGTTTTCATTTAAGTAGATCTAAAACTGAATATATGGAGTGTAATTTTAGTTGTAGAAGTTTTAGTGATAGTGTTGTGATATTAGGTGAACAAGTCATTAATAAGAGTGCGTTTCAAATATATAGGCGCTATTGTTCAAAATGATGGTGAAATAGATGGAGATGTTATTAGTAGAATTCAAGTTGGATGGTTGAAGTGGAGGAATGCGTCTGCCCTATTGTGTGATAGAAAAGTTCCACTTAAACTTAAGGGAAAATTTTATAAGATGGTGGTAAGACCTGCAATGACTTATGGTGCAGAATGTTGGACAATAAAAGAGAAGCATAAGACTAAGTTAAGTGTTATAGAGATGAGGATGCTCAGGTGGATGAGTGGCTTTACTCTTAGAAATAAAATGCAAAATGAGTATGTTTGGGAAAAAGTTGGAGTAGCTTTAGTGGCAGATAATATTAGAGAGAGTCGCCTTAGATGGTTTGGCCACATAAAGCGTTGACCGTCTGATGACCCAATTAGGAGAGTAGATGCCTTAGAATTGCCTTATGTTAAGAAAGGTAGAGGTAGACTTAAAAAGACTTGGTTAAGATGTATAAAAAATAACCTTAGTATACTTGAATTAAATGAGAATTTGACACATAATAGGACACAATGGAGACAAAAGATTCATGTAGCTGACCCCACTTAGTGGGATAAAGGCTTGTTGTTGTTGTTATTCTTGTTGTTGGATGTGCCGCTCTTTAACTTTAGATGGTGTAAGTTGAATTTGGTTTGAATCAAGGGGAAGAGCTTGGGAGATCTCAGCCATCCATTCACGTGTTTTGGATAGATGGTCGAGATAATTCCCCATGTTTATATATACGTTATTCATTTTAAAATAGCGAGGAGATATATAGTCATCCGATCTTTGATCAGACAGTAGAGATCAAATCGCGTGCGTTGCCAGCAGCCATTTAGGATTTGACAACTTAAGTAAGCCCCTCATGATGTAAAACGCTGATCATTACCACCAGCATCGTGAGCTATAGAATTAGTTAAAATATTTTAATTAATTCTAATTAATCTAAGGATCTTCTAAAATTTATAACTCCTTTTAGAAAATTTAGAAAAATGTGAAATAAAATCCAATGGAAAGATAATTCAACTAGAATATTTAAAATTAATTTCAATGGATTTTGAATTATATTTTCATCTAAATTTGGGTTTTTATTAAAGATATCATTTTGCTAATTACTTTTTAATTATGCCTTTGATTAATCCCAAATTTCTTGGGTATGTTTTAGGGGATGACTTCTGCCTCCCTTAATTTTCTTGGGATTTATTGAAGGCTTAATTAGAAGAATTGCATATGGATTTCTAAATTACCCTCCTTATGTAATTAAGCATAATCAAGGTGTAATTAGTAATTTTAATCCATGATTAGGGTTGATTAAGGTCAGATCTAGTAAGTAGGAGGTTTATGGAATATTTTTGGGGCATTTCCCCTAAGCTATTCCCTAAACCCCCTTTTCTCTCCTTAATCTCCTCTTAATTAAGGATTAATTCATTAATTATCCCCTTAATTAATTTATAAAAATTCTTAAAAGTTCTAGAACTTAATTAATCTACTTTGGATAGATTCTTAGGTGTTTAATAGCCTAAGTTCAATTAACAAATCAAACCCAATTCATATGTATGAAATGGTATTTTGAAATTACTTAAGCTAAACCTCTTAGTTTAATTAACTTTTAATTGTGATCCAAAATTGCATTAGACCTTTTTCTTATAAGGTGTAGTGCAAATTTAAATTCCTTATGATTTTTTATGCCATCTCATTGGCTCATAATTATTTGGTTAATTATTCTAAGGTGATGTAGGTAGGGTTAATTAAGTTACTTAATTCATACCTTAACCTAATTAATGCATAAAAATGGATCTAATTATCTAAAAATTAAACAAAAATATCAAACACATATGGGAATGGGTTAGGAACAACAAATGCATCTCACCTTTTCAAATTTAAATTAAACTCCAAACTTAACAAAAATTTCTTTGAATTCACTTAGATTTATTTTAAACTTTCTTATTTTATAACAATGTCTTTAGGATTTAAGTGAAGTGAATTTGTTTACATGCTTTCATTGCTTTGAATCTTTTCCCAACATGTTAAGTTGCATGTCATGTGATTTCATGCATTCATAATGTTAAAATTCAAATTTTAAAATGAAATTGTTTACTTTATTTTAAATTTGTATATGTTGGCTAAAGTAGAAATATGAATGGCTATTATCACTACTAAATCCAAAATATTTTTAAAACATATAAATCAAATACCAAATATGAATGTGTGCTACTTATACTTTAATTATAAGCTTTCATTGTGAAAGAATATAAATGTATGCTTACCATAGGTTTTCTTTCTTTCTTATGTTGGTATAGTTTTGAATAGAAATTTGGTGAAGTGTATGGTTCATTTAAAACTCACCTAATTTCATATCCTATTCATCTCTATGATACCACTTAAGGAAGGTTACATATACTAGCACACTTAAATTGCATAAACAAAATGAATTTATTAATACAATTTTTGCATTCTCCGTTTTCATTTCATTTCTTTTATACATATGTTTGTATTTAAAGAAAGTAATATATTAGTCTGGACAACCCTAAGATTGCGAGGCTTTAAGTAGCCCTAAGTAGGTCTTGTATGTTACTCCTCTGGTTAACAATGGTGCTGTACTTATGCCTTTCTTACTTTCATGTGTGTATGTGAAAATTTGGATAAGGAAACCCCTTTCTACTTAAGAAAAATCACGCATCTCAACTTCTAAATTTCCTTAAATAGATTACTTAGCATGCATCATAAAGTGTGTTAAATACTCTCATTTGTATTATAGATATGCTTAGGGTCCATCCATGTGCATGTTATATATGTTGGGAAAGAAATGAAGTAATGTTATGTGAATTTTGATTCATTTCATTTGATCTTACAATGCCTTTCTTTTTGAATAGGTTTGTTTAGAGTTAATCTAAACTTAGGATTAATTAAAAGATTTAATCAAATCATTCACCTAAATAAAACTAAAGTGTGAATCTACTTTAGAAATTACTTAGGTTAGGGAAGGAAAATGAAGTGTCCTTCTCTTTCTCTCTCTCTTCATAACTTAGTAATTAATTGTAGGATTCACTTGAACCAAATCAAAACTTGAAATAAAATCAACCCAAGATAATTAAACAATTTAAATGAAACCCTCCTCTAAGTTGAACGTGTTCTTCACACTTAGAAAATTTGAACCTAAAGCCATAGCTAAGCATACCACACAAGCCTTCAAAGCACACACATTAGCCTAAGTCACCACTTCTAGTTTTAGGTTAGGGTAGTGCATTGTTTGATATTTTATTTTGTTTTGTGATATATATTTTAGACTGGATGTTAGAGTGTATGCTCATAGAATGAATGGTAGGATGCTCTTAGTCTAACTATTATTTTTTGCAAGGAATTATGCTTTAGGGGCGCTATCATTAATAAAAATATAAATGCTTTTGCTTGTAGGTGCTTTATACCCCTTAGCATAATCCAATAGGCCAAGTGGATTTAGTCACCCATGTGTGGGGTGATAAGTCCAATATACATGCTTGAAATTTATGTGGTTTGTTTTAACTATCCCTTATTTTACAGGTGTTAGTTAAATTTCCACTTTTTCTATTCATGTAAATTTATGTAATTAGGATTTTGGAATAATTATTATGGGGATTAGGATGAGCATTAATCATAAGATCCTATCTTATGCACCATGTGAAGCCTTGGAGCATCTACCTCCTAACCATCCAAAAGAAGGTACCAAAAGAAGAAAAGAATAAGAAAGAATAAAAGAAGAAAGAATAATAAAGCTTGCAGATGCCCATAACAATGAATTCATTGCTTAATTGTAATTTAGTTCATTTGTAATCTGGGTTGTATAAGGGTAGAGCTCTACCCACATATTTTGAGTTTTGCGGTGGTGGACCACAATGGCCTTTTATTCTTTTTACGATTAGCTTTATAAATTTTTGATGATTTGTTTAGCTTTTTCATTAAGTGACATGCTTTTCCTAGTTTCTTCCTTACTTTATGTATAGCCTGGATGTGGATTAGGCTCTTTAAGAAAAATAAATCTTTTACCCAACTTAACAACTCAAAATAAAAAATATTAAACAACTCATAATCTCACCTAAAGCTTAGGTTTAAAATCAAGATAAAAAAATTAGCAACTCCTTAGCTAGATGAGCATTTCTTTTGTAACATCATGCATAATATCATCTTATTTGACTCTTGATTAGAGGACTTCCACCTTTTAAGAAACTTGACTTGACCTTTGAGAGCCTTGGTGGAAACTCACCTCCTCCTCCCTTCTGATTTTGGCCAATAACGATTTCTCATGCATTAGTCATATGAATCCTTTTAGTGAGTCAAAATAATTGTCCAAAATGAAAATAAATTGAAATTTAAAATTGCATTAGATTTAAGTCATTTGAAGCATGCCATTTACATGACCTAGTCTCTTTAGGGAGTGAGTTTAAGGATGTAGTCTCTTTCTAAATAAATAACAACCTAGCTATCTTGCATAAACATAAAGACTTGCCTACATATATTTAAATATCATAGGAGTTAGTTGGTGGCCACCCCTAGGCAATTGTATATCTAAGTTGTCGGGTGGTTTGTCCTCTCTTGTGGAGGTAAACCAAATACTCATTTTCACCTTAGATTTTGGCCTTTGCCAAAGCTCCCTAGATTTAAGTTTTGAGATTACTTTTCCCCTTTGTTGGCCATATGCATAATTCATCACCTCTTAGGCATTTTATTAATCATATTTTAAGAAATCTTAAGTCCTAAATTTCTAATGAAAAATACAACTCAAACAAACTAAATCAATTTCAAAAATATAAAGCCCAACTGTAGGATAGCTTGAGATGCTCATTAGGTTTTCTAACATCGTGGGTATCTCCTACTTATCTTCCATTTTAGCTTCGATAATAACTCCCTCTTTTGATCAATCCCATTTGATCTTTCAAAAATAAACTAATCAATTGATAGTCCTTCCTATTGAAATCTTCAAAGACAATAATCATTTATCTTAATTGAGAGTTTTCCTAAGGAATCCCCATTCCTTAGGATGTAATTAATTATAGGGGCTTGCCCCTGTAGGGAATTTAACAAACCCAGTTTAAAATAAATCCTGCTTTACTTTTTTATATAAAGTAGGGGAAGAATCTCTGGCATAGATGCAGACCCATCATCCTTAGGAGTCTTTATTGAGGTGATTAGGTCCATTAAAGGGTAGTGACTTCTATCTTTCGAGATAGTACACTATTTCCTTGATGACATACTCGATCACTTGAATAAGTACATATGTGGATTTGTGTGATGCCTTAAAAAGATAAATTTCTATAAGTCTTGCCTCTTTTATTTCTCCTCACAGATTTGAAAGTTGACTCCCGCAATAGGAATTTTTCTCCACGATCATCCTTGAGGATGAATGAATGGTATCATTCATCTTTCTTCTAAACATAAGCTTGTGGTTCAACTTACCATATTCCTCCTATTCAAAAAAAAATATGAATGCTACCATTCTTTCATCCTCAAGGATGACCTTAGAATCATTTCTAAAATTTATGGATCAATTAAAAAGTTCATCGAAATGATTTTAGATTTCCAATGATAAAAAAGGTAGTGTTGTACAAGTATATTTGAAATGATTTTTTATTAGTTTGATAAGAATCTGTTGACTACACTTTTGGAGTGAGGATTCAATCTTCCTATCATAGGTCTAGGAGTCTTCTAGATACTAAGAGCTCCTTAGTCATAGGACACTTATAATGACTAAATGAACACTTATCCTAAACCTAGAGACTTTAGGAGAGTTTGCCATAAGATTAGGCTAAGCCTTAGGATCTAAGATGACTTACCCATCCTATGGTCTAAATAAATCTCTAGCCAAGACCCAAATTTAATAAAACTTAATAAAAATCTAAATCAAGTATATTTGAATTGAAATCTAAATCCAATTGAGCTTGGGTTGAGGTAATTAGGTTGATTAACTCAATTAACCTTTTTAAGCTCAAAATCACCTGTCCAAATAAAATTAAACTAAATCAAACTTAAACTAAATTAAATCAAATCAAAAGCATAAAATTAATGTATAAACACAAATGAACTCAAAAATAAATTCAAATGAGGTTCAAAGTGGCAAATAGGTCATTTGACCAAGAGTTGAGCCATGTTGGCCCCATTAAGTCAAAAATCAACAAACTAAAAATTGTCCAAGTTAAATCACTCCAAAGGTTCAAAATCATTAAATGAACATGCCTAAACATAAACTTAAAAAAAATCTAAATCATTGGATCATTTAACCCATTAAGTCCAATTTAGGTTAAAATGAATTCAAATCAAAATTAACATTAAACCAAATAAAACTAATTACTCTAAATCATCATGACCACTTAATCAAACATGATTAGAGCTTAGACACATCTTGGTTGAGTCAACCAGAAAATTTAACTCAATTGAACTCAATTTGACTCATTTGAACTCAAATGGGTCAAATCCAAACCAAATTAATCCAAATAATTGACCAAAAATATTCCAAATACTTCATAAAACATAATTGAAACATAATCTAAATATAAAATAATAAATTGAATCACATAAATCAACTTAACCAATTTTGGTCAAAGTAGGTCAAACCTTAGTCAAACTTGGGTCAAATTTAAAATTAATCTAAATCAAATAAAATTAATCAATCAAAACTATCATAAATGATCTCTCAAACATAACCAAAGCAAATCCAAAGTTAATGAGTCAAATTGGGTTGCTTGAACCCAACCCAATTCATTTGGGTCAACTTATGTTGACCCAATCCCAAACCAAGCCCAAATAGGATAATAACACTCAAAACTCAAATCATCATGTAAAAAAAGTTGAAATTCAACTTCTATGATTGGCTGTTATTGAGAGAGAGAGAGAGAGAGAGAGAGAGAGAAAAAAAAAAAGAGAGGGAGAAAACCAAATTTTGCAAAAAAATCCCCTTATCCACTCCTCCCCATCTATTGTATTGAATGAAATCGACCTCATAGCCACAAGAGGATACTTTGGAAGTTAGAATCCAAAGTCTCCAATCCCCCATGGCCACCCAACCACCTCCCATCACTGTTGATGGTAATTTTCAGCCACCATTAAGAAGGGAGGAAAAGAGTCACCAAAGAGATCCAATTCTGCATTAGAGAAGCTCCATGAACTTCTCTGAGCAAGACGAACCGCTCTCCACGTCTTTTTGAAGTGAAAATGACTCAATCTGAGCAGATTCCGACAAAGTGTGGCAAAGGTTGCTGATTACAATATTCCAAGGCAAGGAAAGACTCTAGATTCATTCCAAAGCTTGGTCTCGCATCCAAAAGAGTATTCGAATCAACTTTGTCGTCAGAAATTATCCCCGATGAGGTAATTTCCAAATCCCGTAGCCGGCCATAGGATCTCTTATTTGTGACGATGCTTGCATGATTTTAGGAATTTTCATTAGATATCCCTTGCATATTTTATTTTACATGATCCCAATGAAAAAATAGGAGTTTTTTGGCATGAATCATCATGAAATTGAGCCCAAAAGGACCCTTGGTATTCGATTTTCGCATTTGTCAGTTAGTCTCACGTTTAGGACATTGCCTTCATCCATTGGGAAGAAGACGCATAGAAGCCATCCGATCCCCTGTTAATAGGGACGGGTAGCTGCAATTAGAAGGAGATCCAGTCAAATTTCATCCATCAAGTCGTGTGATTCAATCTGGACCGTCTAATCTGCGATCAAATGGTCTGAACAAAATCGCACCTTCCTGCTCTAACACTGCATTAGCGTCACATGGCCCAATCAGGCTTTGCCACATGAACCACATGGCCCAGTTAACGTCATGTGGCATTGATTGGGTTAAGTAAGAAAATAGGGATATTTTTATTTTAAAAATTATTTGAATTCCCTATAACTTCAAAAAATCATAAAAAATAAAATACTCAATAAAAAATTAAAAATAAGGACTCATTGGATTCATCTTTCTGAGTGGAATTCAACAAGCTCAATATCCCCAATTTTTATTGGGTATTTCGAGCTTAATATAGGTTTTAGTGAAAATCAGATTCATTAATTAAATTAAAAATACACATCAAATTAATCTGAAATTTCTAGAGATAAAAAATGAAGTTAAAATACACATACCATAAAATTTCAAATCAAAAGAACTTATGGATTGGGTGATATTAAATATTGAAACTCAAATTGTATATTTTAATAAAATAAAATAATAAAAGTCCAAAAAATTATAAAAATCTTCAAAATAGCTTAAATCATTTCAGTTAACATCTAAGATCCTTAGGAAAATGATATGATCTTCTCAACCTTAATAAACCTAAAATAAACACTTAAAATTAAGATTTAATAAATTAAAAAATTAATTAAAACTAAACTCATAATAATTTAAATGTTAAATCAAAAATTAGAAATAACATAACACTTAAATGATTGTTAATCAAACTTTAAATTTGAAAAATATCATATAGTCTTCAATTGAAATTGAATTAAACATAAACATAAACCTAATTAAATTAATGAAACTCAATTAAATGATTAAATTTTAAATTAAACTCATAATTAAACAAATTAATGAAACTTTAATCTCCAATCAAATTAAACTTATTTAATCCTTCCACTAAGATAGATCTTTAACTAAACTCATAATGAAATGTCACATTAAGTTAATTAATTACTTAAACAAAACTAAATTAAATTAAAGAAATCAAGAAAAGACTTAAAGAAAATTAAACTTAATTTGAATAAAATAATTCAAATAAAACAACCAATAATCAAACACTTAATTACATAAGTTCACATTTCCATCTACAAATAATCAACTTTGTTAACTATGCAAACCTAACTAATCTAATTAAACCTAGATCAAACATTGAATCTTAATCATATAAAACCACTTAATAAATTAAAGTAAATTGAACATTGATTACTCATTAAACTCTAAAACAAAGTAGTTATAAATCCAATTCATCATAGCTAATCACTTGATATTAATCAAATTAAATCAAACAAAATTAAGGTAAACCTAATCAAATTAGTATTCAACTAAATTAGTTCTAATTAAATCCATTTCGAATAAGATAACTAATTAATCATTAAATATGTAAACCTAATAACCAAATTAAACATAAACCTAAAATCAATTACATGAAAACCCATTTAAGTATTAATTAAACTCTAAATTGAACTTAAGTAAATAAATGTAAATCATCAATCATCAATTAAATAATTAATTAATAATTAATCATGCTATATCAAATTAGATTAGGCTTAATTAAGATTTAATTAATTATTTTAATTGCTAAAACTTTGAAAAATTATAACAAATTTTAGGAAAATAAAAAAATATAAATAAATACTCATTTTAAAGATAATTTAGATAAAATTCAATTAAAATTGATTTCAAATAATTTTGAACAGTGATTAAGGCTTAATTAAAGTTTAAATAAAAACTTAATTAGCTTAATTAAGTCTTAATTACTTAAATAATTAATCTCAAACTTTGTGTGTTAGTTTAATAGGATGACCTCTACCTACCATATTTTTTTGGAATTTATTGCATGGTTAATTAGGGGAATTGATCATTTAAGCCCTAATTACTCTCTTAATCTACTTAATGGCTAATTAACACCCTAAACAGTAACAAATTAATTAATTAAACTCATTAATCATTGTTTAACAGTGAATGAATAAGGGGAGTGGGGTTAGGACCTCCTTCCTAGCTTCTTTTTCTAAGTCTACTTCATTTAGAAAGAAAGTTAATTAATATGAAGATTAATTAAAGGTTAATTAATAAATTAAGTGGCTTAACTAATACAACTAAAATCATAATCACATCAGATAATTAAAAATAAAATTAAGGATTCATCTTTATGTGTTTAATAATATAAATACCCTTTAAAAAAAATTATGATTAGTCCACAAGCATGAGAAAATCATAAAAATTCTTAATTAGGTTCTTTAATTTAGCTAACCTTTAATTATGAGCCATTTATATTAAGACCTTGTAGGAGCATTGCAATTTTATTTCCTCATATGTTCATGTCATTTGTGGCTCATAATTAAGTGTTTAATTAAATTAAAAAAGCAAAAGTAAGGGTAATTAATTGATTTAATTAAGGATACAACTTAATTAGTTCATAAAATTCACTTAATTACCTTTTCTTAAACCAAATAAAATTACCAATGTGGGAATGTGATTAAAATAAAAAATAATTCTTTTCCTTTTAAACTTAATTAAAATCTAAGTTATAAATTAATAAAGAAGCTTTAGTTTTCTTTAAATGGCTTTATTTGATGTGATTGTCCTTAGGAATTAATTTAGTTGAATGAACCATGTGTTTGTACTTAGTCATTCCTTTACAATCACTTTAAATGTTGTAGGTTAATTGATTTAATGCATTCATCCTTTTATATATAAATGAATCAAATGATGTTTATTTATGTAAGTTTGCATGTGTTGGATTAACATATCATATGTGGCTATTATCACTATTAAATCTAAATATATTTCTCAAAATTTATAAAGTAATAACAATTTATGAAGTGATAGTGGTTATGAATACTTATAGGTTTTGTATGTGCTTATAGCTTAGATATGAAAATTAAATCTCTCTTTTCTTTAATTCATTTGTAGATTTACATGTGCTTGAATATTAATAAGTATATAGCTTGGACATCTTAGGAATATGAGGCTTTAGTTAGCCCCAAGGAGGCCATTTGATTACCTCACTTCCCTGGTTAACAATGACACATACTTATTTGATTTCATTCCCATGTATTTCTACATTAGAATTTGAATAGAACTTTAACTCACATACAAAAATAATTCGATCAAATAAAAATACACCTTTGCATGATTCTCTCTCCTTTAGTTATTTATACATCTATATGTATTGAAGAAAGCAAGTATATAGTCTGGACATCCCGAAAATATGAGGCTTTAGCTAGCCCCAAGGAGGTCTTTTGATTATCTCACTTTTGTGGTTAATAATGACATGTACTTTCTTATATATTTTATACATACATGTGTGTATTTAATTAAGAAATAAGAATTTGCCTTTTCTACTAAAAATGCATGCATCCATATTCACCTAAGTTATTATCACATGTTATATATAAATTAGTGCTCACCTTTCCTTATTAATGTATGGATTTTCATAGGTTTGAAATGTTAATAAGTATATAATCTTGACATCTCGGGAATACGAGACTTTAGCTAGCCCAAAGGAGGTCATTTGATTATCTCACTTCCCTAGTTGACAATGACACATACTTATGTGATTCCATCCTTATGTTTTTTTGTATTAGAATTCATTTATATGTTTATATAATTCAACCAAAATAAAAAATATAAATTCCAAATATGCACATTCATGATCATTTAAATGTGCTAAAATATATTGCATGTATAGATATGCTAAGTATTAAATCATATGCATGTTACATGTGATGGAAATGAATGACTTAGTGTGCATCATGTGATATTAATTCAATTAGATTAATCTTAAGAAGACTTTCACATTGGATAACATCATTTAAGTTAACCTAAATTTAGGATTAATTAAAAATTAGTTAACAAGTCATTCATTAAAGAGAACTAAATCAAATTAATATGCTTTAGAAAGTGGCTTTAAGGTAGGGATGAAAGAAGATAATACTCCTTCTTCTCTTTATAACACTTAGATGCTAAGTGTAAATCATATAAAATAAAATAAAATATAAATTAAAATCCTCAAATTAACTAAATAACTTGAAATGAAACCAACATTTTATGTTAAATTAAATCCTTTCAAACTTAGAAAATCATAACTCTAATGCATAGTAAGACATACCACACCAAGCCTTAACACACACACATTAGAACTAAGTCACCACTTTTAGTACTAAGTTAAGACGGTGTATGTATGGTGTATGTTTTATTTTGTGATATAATATTTTAGACTGGATGTTAGGGTGTATGCTTCGTAGACTGGATGGTAGGCAGCTGTTAGCCTAATCATATTTTCTGTATAGGATTGTGCTTAAAGGGTCACTTAAAATAAATATAAATGCTCTCTTTGCAGGTTGCTTAAGCTCTTAAGCATAATCTAAGTTAGGACATGCGGGTTTAATTACTCATGTGTAGGGTGCTAAGCCTAAATTGTAATATATTTACTTTGAAATGTATGTATGTTTAGCTAACCTCTATTCTGTAGGTGCAGTTAGATTTACTTTTTCATATAAAATGTACTTTTGTAATTGAAATTAGGATTAATGTTGTGAGAAATTAGGATGAACAGTGGCCAGAAGGCTTAGTTCTTGGGCTACCCTATGATGCCTTTAGAGCAAATCAAATCAAAAAGAGGAAAAGGAAGACATACAGAAATAAAGAAAAGAAGACCCCCATAGCATGTATTATTTTATAATCTGGGTTGTATAAGGGTAGAGCTCGGCTACTCACCTTTTCTCTTTTTGGGGTGTATAGCAGAACCCGATCGCACCAGCCTTTTATTCTTTTATACAATTTATACATGTTTGATTGACATTGTGTTTAGATTTTGCATCAGAATAACATGTTTTTATAGGTTCTTAATGTTTGATTTTTGAATGTGTGGCTTGGATGTAGTATGCTCTTAGTATAAAATTAATTTTTCTACACCCAACTAATAACTCATAATTAAATTTTAATCAACTCATAACTTCATCATAAAGCCTAAGCTATAAACAAAATAATTAAAAGATTTAGTAACCCCTTAGCTATATAATTGTATATATCACATCATGCATATCATATTCTTTCTTCCTTGAATATGTGGGATCTTCATCTTTGCACGATAGGGGAATGCTTGACTTGTGGGCATCCCTTGTGGTGGAGAACATCCTCTTCTCACTGATTTATCCAATGAACTTATTTCTTCATGCATTTAAGCATAAAATCCTAAGCCTTTGTCTAAACAAATGTGTCAAAATGAAATAAAAATTGTAAAGATTTTGCATTTTAGATTAAGTCATATGCTCATACCACTCAGGCTCTAGTCTTTTAGGGAGTGGGTTTAGGACTTTAGTTTTTTTCAATTAAATAATAACCCAACTATCTTGCACTTTCATAAGACTTACCTACATGAATTTAAATCATAGGAGGAGTTAGTTGGCGGCCACTCCTAGTGATTGTAAGTCCAAAAGATTCAGTTGGATTTATCTACTTTTGTGGAGGTAAAACATTATGTCAATCTTTCTCTTAGATTTAGAATCTGATGTAGTTAATTCCTGCGGGCTACAAGCATAAATCCTCACCTCTTAGGCAATTCTATAATGTTGTGTTGATGGATTGTAAGCTCAAACAATCTAATAAAATTTCAACTAAAACAAAATACATCTCTTCAGTTTAAAATATATAAAGCCTCACCATATGATATATCAGAGCACCTACTAGGTTTCTTAGTATCATGAGTGCTCTCTACTTATCTTCCTTTGGATTCCAAAATAAGTCTTTCCAATTGAACAATCCCATTTGGTTTTCCAAAATAGCTAATTCTTTGATAGTCTTAACCTTGAAATCTTTGGAGACCATAATTACCAATTCATTGATAGTCTTATTTCATTTCTTGGGATGTAATTAACTATGGAGGCTTACCTCCATAGGGAACTAAAGAACTCGACTTAAAATAAGCCCCACTTTACTCTTTCATGTAGAGTAGGGGAAATATCTCTGGTATATTTGAAGACCCATCATGCCTTAGGAGTCCTTATTAGGTGATTAGGTCCATTGTAGGGTAATTTTTCTATCTTTTGAGATAGTACATCATTCCTTAATATCGTACCGAATCACTTCAATAAATACCCCATAAGATCTGCATGGTGCCTCACATCCAAAAATAAACACCACAGAATGTTGCTTTTTTCAATTTCATATTTGTATTTTTCATGGCAAATACTTATGATGTAAATGAATCAAAGCAAAGTCAAATTCCTCATATGTAAATAAAAATTATTAAAATATAAATAAATTGCTTTAGTTGTATTGCAAAGCTTTGTTTGTAAGTCAAATCAAAATTTATAAAGTATTGCCTACCTTTATGTAAGGACTGAAACAACCTATTTTATAGCTACTTGACTTCATAAAAAGGGCCAGCTTACCATATGCTAGACAATTTTTTTTATTTTAACCCATTCTTGATCCTCCTTTGAGGATTTCCACCAATCGCTGTGTTAACAGTCTCGTACTCAACCATTTTTTCACTTATTGGTAACATTTCATTGAAGGTCTCTCTTCTATTAAATATACCTTTCATTTGAGTGATAGATCTCGTAATCATAAATCATTGGGCTTATTCATATTAATGATCTATCTTTGAATTCAAGATCATGGCTATTCTAAAGAAAGAAAGAATCAAAAATTTTTTCAGCATCAATTAATAAACTTTATATTTCATCAAATACACTTGTACCACAGTACCTTTTTTACCATTCAAAATAAAAAACCATCTCAATTCTCTTCTGAATTAATCTACATATTTTACATACGATTCCTAAGTCATCCTTGAGGATGAATGAATAGTAGTCATCATTCTTCTAAATAGAAGCTGGTAGTTTAGCTTACCATATTCCTCTTGTTCAGAAAAAAAGATGAATGCTACCATTCTTTCATCCTCAAGGATAATTTGAGAATCATTTTTAAAATTTGTGGATTAATTCCAAAAAATAGCATCAAGACGATTTTAGATTTTCAATGATAAAAAAGGTATTGTGGTACAAGAGTATTTGAAGCAATTTTTTATTAGTTTGATAAGAATCAATTGCTTTGCATTGAGTTTCATATTTGTATTTTCCATGGAAAATACTTATGATGTAAACGAATCAAACAAAAGTCATATTCCTCATGTGTAAATAAATTTTATTAAAATGCAAACAAATTGCTTTGGTTGTATTGCAAAGCTTTATTTGCAAGTCAAATCAAGATTTATAAAGTATTGCCTACCTTTATGTAAGGGTTGAAACAACCTATTTTGTAGCTACTTGACTTCATAAAAAATGACTAGCTTATCATATGCTAGCCAACTTTTTTAATTTAACCCATTCTTGATCCACCTTTGAGGATTTCCACCAATTATTGTGTTAACTGTCTCGTACTCAACCATTTTGTTTTTAGTTGTTGGTAACATTTCGTTGAAGGTATCTCTTCTATTAAATATGCCTTTCCTTCGAGTGATAGATCTCGTAATCTTAAATCATTATGCTTATTCATGTTAATGATCTATCTTTGAATTCAAAATCATGGCTATTCTAAAGAAAGAAAGAATCAAATTTCTTTTGTGTCATATTTCATCAAATACACTTGTACCATAATACCTTTTTGACCATTGAAAATCAAAAATCATCTCGATGCTCTTTTGAATTAATCTACAGATTTTACACATGATTCCTAAGTCATCATTGAGAATGAATGAATTGTAGCATTCATCATTCTTCTGAACAGAAGCTGGTGGTTCAGCTTACCATATTCCTCCTGTTCAGAAAAAAGATGAATGTTACAATTCTTTCATCCTCAAGGATGACTTGGGAATCTTTTGTAAAATTTGTGGATTAATTCAAAAGAGTATCGAGACGATTTTAGATTTCTAATGATTAAAAAGGTACTATGGTACAAGTGTATTTGAAGCAATTTTTTATTAGTTTAATAAGAATCAATTGCCTTTGCATTGAGTTTCATATTTATATTTTTCATGTAAAATACTTATAATGTAAAGGAATCAAAGCAAATTCATAATCCTCATATGTAAATAAATTTCATTAAAATATAAATAAATTGCTTGGGTTGTATTGCAAAGCTTTGCTTGCAAGTCAAATCAAAATTTATAAAGTATTGTCTACCTTTATGTAAAGGTTGAAAGAGCTTATTTTGTAGCTACTTGACTTCATAAAAGGGTCATATGCTAGCCAACCTTTTTATTTTAACTCATTCTTGATCCTCCTTTGAGGATTTCCACCAACCACTGTGTTAATTGTCTCGTACTTAACCATTTTTTTCATTTGTTGGTAACTTTTTGTTGAAGGTCGCACTTCTATTAAATATGCCTTTTCTTCGAGTGATAGATCTTGTAATCTTAAATCTTTGCACTTATTCATGTTAATGATTTGTCATTGAATTCAAGATCATGGCTATTCTGAAGAAAGAAAGAATCAATTTTCTTTTTGACAACAAATACACTTGTACCACAGCACCTTTTTGGCCATTGAAAATAAAAAATCATCTCAATACTCTTTTGAATTAATCTACAGATTTTACACACGATTCCTAAGTCATCCTTGAGAATGAATGAACTGTATCATTCATCTTTCTTCTGAACAGAAGCTGGTGGTTCAACATCCTAGAACACAAAATTAAATTAGCATTAATTATAATAAAAATATATTATGTATAACTAACAAGATAGTTCTCAATATAAGGAAGACCAAACTAATGAATGCGCTTACTAAACTGCACATCCTATCCATAGCATGCTAGTTTTGGGTTGAACCACCAGCTCCCATTCAAAAAAAAAAAGATGAATGCTACAATTCTTTCATCCTCAAGGATGACTTGTGAATCGTTTGTAAAATTTGTGGATTAATTCAAAAGAACATCAAGAAGATTTTAAATTTCTAATGCTAAAAAAGATACTATGGTACAAGTGTATTTGAAGCAATTTTTTATTAGTTTGATAAGAATCAATTGCATTTGCATCGATTTCATATTTGTATTTTTTTATAACAAATACTTATAATGTAAATGAATCAAATTAAAGTCATATTCCTCATAGTTAAATAAAGTTAAAAAGAAATTTGATTCTTTCTTTCTTTAGAACAGCCATGATCTTGAATCCAAATTGTAAGGTATTTTCTTTCAAAAAAGAAAGGACAATATTTCAAAAAACTTCCAGATTATTATAACTTATTTAGCATTTAAGAGATTCCAATAAAAATATCAACGATTTCCTAAGATTTTAATATTAGATGAGATATGGTAAATTAGCAATTTTCTTTGGAGAAGAATGTTCTAAGATTTTCTAAATTTAAAAGTAAGATTGCTTGTACAATCAAAAATAGGATTGATAATCTTATCTTTCAATAAACTTTTTCAATGAATTTAAATTTTCTTTGTATTTTAGATAATAAATTGTGATTTTTGGATATCAATAATACTGAAATAATTTTTATATTATTTTTGAGGCATTCATTGGAAGAAATTCAAATATTTTTATAAAATTTTTGAGCTAAATTGAGTTGAATGAACTCATTTCAAACATTTCAAATCAAATACAAACTTTACAATAATGAGTCATTTCGAACAAGAGTCGAATTCAAACACTTTCTATTTTCATAGAGAGCAGAACAAAGTTCTCTCATGTTTAGCTCGTTACACCCTTGCACAATATATTAGGAGATAGGAAAAAAAAAAGGCATACACAGAGCAAGAAATTTAACTCACATTAGAGGAGGGTGACAAAAAGAAAAAAACACTAACAATAAAAATAAACTTAATTACTCAAAAACTAAAATAAAGATTGTTATTATAAACAAAGAACATAGCATTTCTCTTTTTAACTTGAAAAAAATCCACTAAAGCCACCCATAAATGTAATTGAATAAACATTTGAATAAACCCAATATTATATATTCACTCACACAAGAGAGAGAGAGAGAGAGAGAGAGAGAGAGATGCAAATAATCTAATGCATCATGCATGTCCTCCATATACCCATAACTAAATTGCCTGACTACTTTTCATCTAATATCTCATGCCTTTTCACATATGAGTATATGATATTAAATTTTGCTCTTTTTCACTTATACCTTATTTTGAGTTTTAAGCCGAACGGTGGTAGCCTCATGACGGAAAAGCTCCACTTAAAAGGTCTCAATAAGAATTGTCTGATAATCTACTATTATTCCTTAGATATAACTTCTTATATCTAAAAAAAGCTTGATGATCTTGTTACAAGATTACAACCCTCTATTCACCTTGTTGTTTTGTCTATAGTAACATAAATCAACTTGAGTTGACTTTTTATGGACTGTGCAAGAGGAATTGGGGTAATTTTGAGTGAGGAAGAAGTTCAAGGTTCAAGTGAGCTCCCCTATTTTTTAATGGATAAAATTGAGAAGATCACTTTTCAAATCCCTCTTAGAATGCTTAGGATGGCTTCTGATCTTTCCTAACACTCTCTAGGCTTTAATCGAATGAGGGAATCCTAAATTCAAATTGAATTAGGGGGAGTATATCTCCCCCTATGGCCATCGGACAACCGACACCTCCTTTATCATTTTGATCCAATTGACAACATGGAAAGGTTTGTTTGATCTGTTAGCTCTTTGCACATGGTTGGTTTGAGGCCTTAAGTGGATTGCCAACCTGCCATGTGCATCAAATTGGGTGGAGGAAGGATTTGGAATGAGCCAATTTGACCCATGGGTCGGGTTTGGCCTTGGGTCCATTTGGGCTGACCCAAACCCATTGGGTTGGGTGCACCACTCTTCATTAGGTCCACTTGATCTATTAGGAAGGCATCAAGTTTATATGAAGAGGGTATGACCAAATTACCTATAGATTAGTAAATAATTTGTTCTATGGCTTAGGTGTAGGATGGTCATTTTACTGATTTTTCAATTTGGATATGTTGGGTATGTGGATAAACTAGGTTTGGCCAAGTTTCATGAAATTTGGAATTCATTTGATAAGGTTTGGCTCATGTTGACCAATAAGTCAAATTAGGTCAAAATGAGTCAACTTGGGTCAAGTTGACCAATAAGTCAAATTGGGTCAAACCAAGGGTTGGGTCAAGTTCATATGACCATTTGAAATTTTTTTGGTGGCTTTGGTTTGGTTCAATTTGGATTAATTTTGAATTTGGCTCATATGACTTCACTTAGGTCAAATGGGTCAAGTTGACCTATTTGATCTATTTGACCTATTTGGGTTAGGTCAAGGGTAGGTTTAGGTTTGGTTAGTTATATGGAGTGGATTGGTTTCTTTATTTCCAATCAATTTGAGCTATGTTTAAATTTGGCTCAACATGACCCCTTCAGTCAAGTCAAGGTCAAGCTAGGTTAGTTAGTTAGCCAATTGAGGCTTTGATCAAGTTCAACAAGTGATTTGGAATGAACTTGACTCATTGGTTTCAATCAATTTGGCTTAGATCAATTTTTGACATATTTTGATTTTTTAGGTCAAGTTGGGTCAACTTGGGTCAAGTAGCCTATTAGTCTAGGTTAAGCTCAAATGTTGGCTTGGTCAAGTTCAAACATAGGTCATGAATGAACTTAGATCAATGGTTTCAATCAATTTGTCCTATGGTGGAATTTGGCTATGTTAGGTTTCATTTTAAGCTAAGTGTTGAGTTGGTCAACCCTTAGGTTTGACTTAGTTTAACCAAATTTGATTGATTGATCATCCCATGATGATTGTTGATCATGATGAGAGGTATAGGTGAGCTTGATTCAGTCCAATTTGGGGATTAGAATTTGGCTCATAAGAGTACTTTAGGTCACTTTGGGTCAAGTGAGTCTAAGTTGGTCAAATGGCTTGGTCAAAGCTTGATTTGAGTTTGATTGAACTTGTATATAGACTTATGATTGAAATATAAATCCATTTGCAAGTGGTTTGAAGTCAAATGGGTTTTGATTCATTTGACAATTTCATATTCAAAGGAAGAATATGAAAGGATTTTGGCTTGACTTTTGAATTGATTTTTGATTTGGTGATTGAAGTTTGCATTTATATATGAATTCATGATTGTAGGGTTGATTGAATCATGAAGAGAAATCAAGATTTTGACTTGATTTGAAGTTGATTTGGCTAAGTTCAAGATTTTGACTTGAAAGTCTTGGGTTGGATTTGGAGCGGATTTGAGTTTCATATTTGGAATTGGTTTTGATTGTTTGAATTTATATTTCATTTATATATGTGAGTATAAATGAGAATATAAATGTATCATGAGAAAAATTCAAGGATTTGAAGTGATTTGATCATGATTTAGGCTAAGTACATTAAAAGGGATTTAAAGGACTTAGGAAAATTTGGAATTCGGAGTTTAAATTTTAGGATTTGATTTGATTTATTTATATTTATATTTCATTTATATATGTGAATATAAATGAGAATATAAATGAATTATGAGAAAATCCCATGAATTTGAATTGATTTGGGTTAAGTCCTTAAGGGAAAACTTAAAGGACTTAGAAATTTTTCATGCATTGATTTTGAATTTTTTGTTTAGTTTGATTGGTTTGAATTTATATCTCATTTATATATGTGAATATAAATGACAATATAAATAAATTATGAGGAAATCTCAAAGATTTGATTTGGTTTAGATCATGATTTTGGCTAAGTCTTTAAAGGCAAATTTAAGGATTTAGGAAATTTTTGGATCTAGGAATTTTCATTCATGGGTTTCAATCATAAATTTCAATCATGGATTTCAATCATGGATTTTGATCATATAGAGTTGATTTGGATTTAGAGAAATTCAATTAAGATTAATTTGGAGTTTGACTTGCAGGAAGGAAAGTGTGGAATGATTTAAGCTAAGGGTAGGAAATTTTCCTAACACCCTTAAGGCATAACATATTCCTATGGCTAACTCTTCTAAGTCTCTAGGGCTAAGTTGAGTGTCCACCTAATCACTAGATGTGTCTTAAGACTACAGAACTCTTAAAGTCTAAGAGGAGTCATATGTCTACGATGGAGGGGTTGAGAGCTTATCCTAAAAATGAGGTCAACACTCTTGAAGGATCTAATGTGATTAGCTCATGATTAAAGATTAATTAAGCTAAAGAATATAATTAAATACTTTTATGACATTTTCATACTTATGGGTTAATCATAATTTCCTTAGAGGTCTTTATGTTATTAAACACATAAAGGGGGAACCCTTAATTTCATTGTTCATTATTTGATGTGTTTAGCACTTCAATTTGAATTGATTTGATAATTAATTAATTGATTCATGATTTAATTAACTCTCTTTTAATCGAATTAATTTGGAGAAATAATTAGGAAAGATGTCCAATCACTCTCCCTCATTATCTCACTATTGATTAGTGATTAATGAGCTTAAATTAGTTAATTTTACTTTTTGAAATTTTAACCAATGATTAATTTAATTAATAGAGTAATTAAGGTTTGAATTTCCAATTTTCCTAATTACATGGACAATAAATCTCAAGAAAATCATGGGCGGCAGAGGTCATCCCATTAAATCATCTTTCTAAACTTGGGATCAATTGCCCCAGCAATTAAAGCTTAATTAAGTTAATTAAGAAAACATTCAAACTTTAATTGAATCTTAATTGCTATTGAAAATTAAATATAAATATTTTTAATAAAATCTCCTCTATTTTACCTTTCCAATGAGTATTTGTTTATATTTTTTGGATTTTTGTATAATTAGTTATAATTTTATAAAATTTTAGCCATTAAAATGAATTATTAAGCCTAATTAAACCCTAAACCTGTCAGCGCCATGCGAACCGCTGATGTGGCAATGCTTTCCACATGGTGCTATAAGATTGATTATTTAAACCCTTCCGTTGCGATGCCACAATGGCGACGGCGAACGCGATTTCATCCCCGCCATCCAATCTAAGATTAGACGGTGGGGATTAATCCCCAATTCCTATTGGAATAAAATCAAATTAATCTACCGGATTAATCATGACTATCAGCTCTAATCATGTGGAACAAACGACATATGATCTATTATCCCCTGAGGAATGGAAGACAGACACTGTCCTCCTTCCTCCGCTCGAACTGAGGGCATTAGAGCTCGTGAGACATTAGGATTGATTCCAAAAGCTTCACGGAAGAAATCTAAGGGAATCTAATGGTGGATTTTGCATGACATTATAATTTCTTTCACAAAGGCCAACTAAAAAATAAAAAATCAATGGTTTTCCAAAATTTACCTCACTGGAGCATAGGACCAGTGGCTAACCAACCAAGGTAGCTTTGGCTTAAAGAGATGAAGCCTTGCTGAGAAGATGACACTTTGAATCCTCGCTAGTGGCTCTGTAGACCAACCGTTGCTAAAAGAACTCATCAAAGTTAGGCTTGGAGTGGCCTCTAATGCTCGAATTCCTAGGGAGAAGATTTGTTTTGCCTCGCCGGAGCTTGGTGAATGTGTAGGTAAAGTTAATTTGAAATTGGTTGAGGTTTGGTGGAGTTGGACAGAGTTGGCCCTTGTCCTATTTCAGGTTTGGTGTTTCTGGTGAGGGGGAGGCTTAGGGAGCTTAAGAAATCAATGGGGAGAGTTGTCTTAGGGTGTTAAAGCTCTAAGAATACTCAATATGTGGAATTATAAGGAATTAGGGGGAGTATACCCCCTTCTCCCTCAAATCGGACAACTTGGGTTGAATTTGCCTTGCGCAGTCATCCGGTCTTAGTAGATGGCCGAAGGTGGCAGGAGAAAGCTGAGGTGGCTTTGTTTGGTTGGCCAAGTGTCTGAGTTGGCTGCCATGGAAAGTCCCTATCTCCCCTTGGTGAGCCAATGAGGGGAGGTGGGTTAACTCACCTCTCTTGACCTATGGCTAACCCAACCGGCCTTGGGTTAGGCTAGCCATAGAGCCAAGGGTCCAAACTAAGCTTTGGGTGGCTGTCAAGTGCAAAGGTGGAGGTTTGACCATCCAAAAATGGATTTTATCTTATGTGGAGGGCTTTATCCATTGGGTAATGGGTCAAATTGGGTTTAATTTGGGTTGGGTTGGGTTGGATTGGGGTTGACCAAGGTGATCCAATGACCAAGGTCATGCCATGTTTCAATGGGTTTGGGCTTAGTTTGAATGGGTTTGGCTCAATTTGACCCATGTAAGTCAAATTGGGCTAGGCTGGGTCAAGTTCAAATGAGTATTTGGAATGTTTTAGTTTAATTTGGCTTGGATTTAATTTTGACCCATTTGGATTCATATGGGTCAAATGGGCTAAGTTGATCAATTTGGTCAAATTTCCAAATTAGCATAGGTTAGGTGTTAGTTTAAGTTTAATTGATCATTTGAAAATGATTGTAGGGTTTGATTTCAATCAATTTGGATTTACGAATGATTTAAGCCAATTTGATCCTTTAGGCCAATTTGGACTAAATGGGTCAATTGGGTTGACTTTGTCAAATTGGGTTCAACTAAGGGTTTGATCATGTTCAATAATCAATTTGAAATGGATTTGAGTCATTAGTTATAATCAATTTGGATAAGAACTTGATTTGTTCCAATTTTGCCTTTTAGGTCAAATTGGGTCAACTTGGGTTAATGGCCAATTGGGCTTAGTTTGGCTCAATTGATGGTCAAATCATGTTCAAGGATCAATTTGAAGTTAGTATAAATCATTGGTTTCAATCAATTTGATGTGGGATGGGATTTGGTTCATTGGGCTCATGTAGGCTAAAAGGATCAACTTAGTAAAATGACCAAATTGACTTGGTTTGACCCAATTGATTATAAGTTATCAATCAAGAATGATCAACAATCACTATAAGAAGTTTGGGATCATTTGGTTCAATCCAATTTGTGTTGGATTGGAGTTTGGTTCAAAAAGGTCATTTAGATCACTTTAGGTCAAGTGAGCATAATGGGTCAATTGAATCGATTTTAGGTTGAATTGAGTTGAGTTGAGTTTGATATTTGATTTGGGATTGATTGATAGCTTTGATTGTAATTAATTTTGGGTTTGATTGTTTTGATTGTTGTTTTGATAGAGTGTGGAATGATGATTGAAGGATTGATTGACTTGTGAGAAAATCAATTGAGTTAGGTTTGGATTGGAGAAATTTCGTTAAGTCGAAATGATTGAATCATGGGCTTTGGTTTAGATAATTTGGACTTGATTTTGGCTTGGAGTTTGGATTTGAGTTGGGATTCAATTGATATTGATTGGATTAATTTGAAGTTGGATTTTGATTAAGGAGATGGGCATGGGTTTGGTTAGGTTATAGGCTAGGTGGGTTTCCCTAGGTCCTAAGGCTAGTACTTCTAAGTCCTTAGGTTTAAGTTAAGTGTTCACTTAGTCACTAGAAGTGTCTTATGATTAAGGAGCTCTTAGTGCCTAGAAGAATCCTAGGTCTAAGATGAGAAGATTGAATTCTCACTCTAAAAGTGTGGTCAACAATTATTTACATATGAAAATAAAGTACAAATGAGGCCTACTTCTTATCAGTCTCCTCATCATCCTACTTATTCTCCTCCTCCTCATCCATCTCCACCACTAGCTCATTTACCTTGCAGCTATCTCTACACATCTTCTTCATTCTAGCCTCCATTGCAGCCATCTAGGCTTCCATCTATGTAATCATACTGGCTTCTATCTCCATGGCCATCCTAGCGACCCACCTCTGAACAATTTCATCAATCAACTGACTGCTCATTCTAGAGAATGAATGGTGTGCATCATATGATAATCCTTGTGAGCCTAGGCCATAATTTTGTCTCTTCTTCTTTCCACCAACTACTCAGACTGTCCACTAGAACTTCATGCACGTGTGGAGCCCTGAATAACAATGTCTTTCAGCCGCATGTAGTCGTCCTATGAGAAATTAGAATGTAATTTAACCATAATAGTTTGTTAACTCAATTATATTTTAAAAATAATTTAATGTTAACTTACGCATGCTCTCCGTGAACGAACATTAACCCACTACTGTGAAACTGATGCTGATGCATGCTATGCAATTCAGTGGAAGTATGCTCTCAACCAAGAACTTTAGCATGTAAACAATATAATAAAATTAATTAATTATGATTATAAGTTCAATTAATAAACTTAATAAATGACTTACAATCTTCCTTGGTACTCAATGTGTGGCATTGAACCTCCAGTGTGCAGAGAGGTGCTCATTCTCCCACAATCAGAAGCATAATTTTGCTTTGCCTGCTCCTACTTGCGAACATAATCTGGTGAGGCCCACACTCTACAGAGTTCAGCCCACATTTCCTCTCTAATTCAAAGAAGTACTCGCCCAGACTTGCATATATTTGTGAACATATCGCGTAGGCGAGTAGCTCCTCTAGACTCACAGTTTTTTCTAATCTTCTGGTTGTGCTCTAACAACTAGCTGAAATTCTTCTATAACATCAAACAAACTAATGCTAATTAATAATACTTCAAGATCAACTAATACCTTTAAATATTTATAAATTATTTAGGCAATACTTCAAACTTTCCAAAACCATATGTCTCGAACCTCAATTGAGACCTTCCATGATACATGTTGAGCCTCGTTCTTGCTCCTTATTATATCCATGATTTTATTAATATCTTTCCAAGATTGGTTGAACCTAAAAAATTTTAATTTAGATTACAAACATAATATGCCAAAAGTATAACTTTAAAAATATGATTATGTGTCGTCCTCCAGTTAAATAAAAATGCATATCATCACTGGCTCAGTGGTCGTAGAAGTACTAGGTTGATCAAAAGGTGTATGCTAAAACCTGGATTCTATGAAATCTGCGGGTGGCTGATATGGGTAAAATGGAGTAGTGTTTGCAGGCTCTAGAGAATGATAGGCAGGTGTACCGGTTACTTTAGAAGGCCGAGGTGACAATATCGAAATGGAGGTCAAGATAGTAACTATGTTGGTAGCCTGAATTATTGGTCAACCCATGACCTTCTTCTTTCACCTAAAAATGCTCACAAATGAAAATCGTGGAGCATCATCACCACCACCTAATGCCATATATAAGTAACAAAAAATAAAATGATTAGAACAATTATAAATACAATGTAAAAACTAAGTACATAGAGTCAATTATAATATGCAGGTATATACAGGTATAATATATCGAAAAACATGTAAAACTAGACATGTATTGTATATGAAAAAAAATTATTTCATAATTAAAGTATGTTAAAAATAGCTATATGTATATCTAGACTATTGTTTTAAAGGCATATATATAAAAAAAATTTGCAAGTACCTTTAACGCATCTATGAGGTCTTTTACTCAGATAAATCAGTAGAATTTGATTTTATAGTGTCATTTTCATCATCATCTTCATTGCTCTCATCTTATAACTTAATAACTTTGTCATAATCAATATTAGTATCCATAAGCTCACAATTGCTTCTACATCATCAACTGAAAGTTTAAACCTGCAATCTTATCTTCTTGTTGAGCAACTTCAATGGTATTTTCAGCTTTCACTCATGCTCTAGATTTAATTGTATCTATCATATCCTATTCCATTTTCTCTCTTATTTTTCATGGATATATTAGGTAATACACTTGTGTTGTTTGATGTGCAAGGATAAATGAGTTGAACTTAGCATATTTTCTAGTCAACTTCACTTTAGTGATCTCATATGACTTATGCTTTATTATCTCTCTATTACACATAGGATCGAACCAATCGCAATTGAATAGAATGACATTCCTTTCATTTGATCAGGGATATTGTAATTGCATAACTTATTGTAGAACTCCATAATAGTTTATCTCATCATTTGAATGCGTGTTTCTTCGAATACAAACACTGGAGTTATATGTTTTCTTTCCTTCAGATCAAGAATTTGTGTGGATTTTAACCATTAACATCATAAATTTGTCATGTATTTCTAATTTGCTTTTGTCCCCAAGCTAGGTTATAAAGGTCCTGATTCTTTACTCTATTTCTCTAATCATGAATCTAACACATTAAGAAGAGTAAGGAAGTTGTGTAATTAACATAGAAAATATATTAAAGTGTTAGTGATGATTACTCACATGTAATCTAAACCATGTTGGGAATTCATCTTCAACTTTCTTATTACTAATGACAACATCGTCCAAGTTTAATGAGTTCATGAATAACCTCAACTCAAAAATTAAATTTACATAATTAGGTAAGTACTATGTTTGATTAAAAATTAAAATAAGATATTATGTCATTGACGCACTTACTCAAGAAAAAGTTGAACTTCATAACAGTTTATCAAAACACTAACTATCACTTCCCTAAACTCCTTGTCATTCAGACATAGCGATATGCTTCTAACTAATGCTTTTTCAGATGGTTGAAAAAAGGATAACATGTTTTGTGAAGTTGCAACACCATCAATATAATCTAAACATGTATGTGACTCAAAATAGTAGAGAAAAAATTTGTAGTCTCCTGGCCAAGTAAGCTTCGCATATTGAGCCTTCGTGCTATGCTTTATTCTTTCAATTTATTCAAGAATTTGCATGAATTTTTTAAAATAATTAGGCATAAATTGAATGTTAATTGATATTAATATTATTAATAAATAGCTACCTCTCAAATGGGTACATCCATAGATATTGCACTGGACCTCCCACTCTAGCTTCGTATGGTAGATGTATTGGCAAGTACTCCGTGGAGTTGAAAAAAAAAAAGGGAAAATATCTTTTCGAGCTTACAAATAATGATCGAAATATTTACTTCTAGTTGTTTTATAGCTTCCAAATTTAATTGAGCTGAGGATAGTTCTTTAAAAAGAGACTATGCTCGATCAAAGGATTTAGTATTTACTCTAGCAATGCAATGAATGCAACTGAAAGTAAGCATTGCAAAAAATATGATAGTCATGGCTCTTCATTCCAAATATTTTTTTTCATTCTCAAATCAACACATCTGCTCAAGTTGGATGTGTACCTAAATGATAACTTCAATGATTGTACCCACTCACATACTATTCTTCATTGCTCTAATGTGAGACAATATTTGACTTTAGGCTTTTGAAATATACTAATTATAGTCTCTCTCAACTCTAACTCTCTTCTATAGTAATATTTTTTCAATTCCAACCTGATCTTAACATTATCTTTAGTTTTGCCCTTAACATTCATCTTTGTATTGAAAATATTGTCAAAAAAAATGTCTCTATGTGCATCACGTTAAGATTAAGTCTTATCAAATTAGACTTCTAGTAGGGTAGATCCCAAAAAATACTTCTCTTTATCTAGTTATTTGTTACACCATAACCTAGTATACGATTATCATATAAGATAAGATAATCAATTATAGTCAGGATATAACTAACAATATGTCATAAATCACCCCCACTCAATCTTGAAGGTGGCATACCCTTCTCAACTAGATTTTTTATGAATGTATCCTTATTTTTTTTTATTGGATGATCAGCAAGGAGAAACTTACGATGACAATCAAATCAAGGATTTTTTTTCAACCATTTTTAAGATTGAATGGCTTTGATAGATCCATGCAATATGGACAAGCTAATTTCTCAATAGTGCTCTACCATGATAGCATTCCATACATAGGAAAGTCATTGATAGTCCTCATAAGTGTTGCTTTCATATGAAAATTTTACTTTGCATTCATATCATATGTTAGGAGACCAATGTCTCATAAAATTTTTAGCTCATCTATCAATGGTTGCAAATTGACATCCATCTTTATGATCAAAGATAAGAATATACAATGAGTTGTCATATACATCTCTGGTGGTAAATTATATGGTGTAACTTTCACTGGGCAATATGAATAAAGTGATGTGGACTAACTAAATGGTGTGGAACCATTAGCGCAAAAGCCAAGTCTGACATTTCATGACTTAGCTGCAAAATCTGGATAAGTGCAATTGAAATGCTTCCATGCATCTCCATCCAATGGATGACTCAAGATATATGATGCTCTTACTTTGTTGTGATGTCATCACATATGAAGGGCTGAACATATGAAAGCGTACAGTCTCTCCATACGTGGAATTAGCAGTAAGTAGAATAGATGCTTAAATGGTACATCTTTCTACTTGCATTAATTTCTACTATGTATCATGAACCAAGGCATTCCGCAAAATTTGCATTCAATATCCTGTGTGCTATCCTTGTAGTTTAGCATACAATCATTGACACAATAGTCAATTTTTTTGAGCTCAATTCTAACTTTGACACCAAGTTCTTTGTCCTATATAGGTCTTTAGGAACTAAGTTTTTGGGTGGGTTTGTCCCTTTTAGCAGCCCTGTAAATTGGTTAAAGCATTCACATGACACATTAAATTCAATTTTAATACTTAACATTCTTACCACCATAGATAGCTTAGTATGGTCCGTGCATCCTTCCCACAATAGTCGTTGTACTACCTTTAGTAGGTCATAGAATTTATGAGTTTCTTTATTAGGTGGCTCCTCCTTCACAGGATACTCTGCTCTAACAACATCATAGATTATTTCTTCATAAGTTCAACTAGAATCATATTTACTTGAAGTCCATGCACGACTCGTTCAGGCACCACTGTCAACATCAACATGTGGCTCAAACTCACCATGTGAAGTCCAGAACCAATAATTTGGTTGGAAACCCCTGCGATAGAAGTTTACTCTAACTTCTTCTGGTGTTAAAAAAGCCTGATTCTTGTACATCGCACATGTACGTTGAAACTGTCCTTCATAAATGTAAGAAGGAAGTTGAGATGCCATGTGTATGAAGTGCTCAACACCACTCAAAAATTATCATTTAATTCTTTTATGCTTGGATGCAATCTATTGTACATCCATGATCACTCACTACAGATATCTATGATCTAGGTAAATTGAAAATTATGAAAATTTAAATAACATTATATCTCAATTATATAAGTAGTATTGATTGCATAATAAATAGCTAATTTCTTGTGACACCATAAGTGTCTAAGTATTCGCAATGAAATTTTTTACAATTTCTTGGTAGTTAGTCATAGTAGCCCATAATCACAAAATACTTTTTTTTTTACAAAAATTGAAACTTACATATATTGTAAATTTTAAATAATGCACCAAAATTTTGAAAATAATATAATTAATAATTTTACAAATTAAATGACTTAGAAGAATAATTAGGCTTAAATTCCTAAATTCTAAATTTACCAAAATACAAAACTTAACATGTGCAACTAAAGACCTGTGCTCAAATAGATATTTTAATGTATTATTTAGCAAATTCAAATAAATTTAGAGGAGATTTAACTTAAAATTCATTAAAATAACTCAAAACTTCAAATCCTAATTTCTCATAACCAATAGATGAAATCATGAAAAAATTGCAATAGAAAGAAGAGATCCATGTATACATTTGATTCTAATAAGAAAATAGATACATTTCGGACATGAATTAGCAAGCCTTAGGTCTGGTTCCATCTTCAGTTGAGAGGCAGAGAGAGAGAGAGAAAGAGAGAGAGAGAGAGAGAGAGAGAGAGAGTATAAGAGCAGTGAGTTTTGTTGCCCCTATAATAATGCTTTTCGACGGATTTTCTAATGGAAACCATTAAGACGGAATAATTTATTGGAAATTCAATCGAGTATAAGTGATTCGAGCGTGACGTCCTCCTTAGTCGGCAATTTAGTCAAAAATATTTTCGACTGACGGTTCCGTAGATGATTCAGCTGGTAATTTTCGATGAAAAATGCTGTCGAAAAGCTGCTATTTTTTTGTAGTGAATCCATCAAAAAATTTATTTGCTGGAGATTATTTATTTTATTTTTTTGGCAGATTTGTCTGCCAAAAATATCACATTTTCTTGTAGTATTTCATTATTTGTTATATATCTAATATATTACTTATTCTAAGAATATGAATGACATAATATTTTCATAATGATGTGTTATAGCTTAAGTTAAATGTAATAGTGGCCATCTTATAAAGTAATGCATTATAGCTGTTGAGATGGCTCTCTGATGTGGTATAATGCTTTAATTTGCCTCGTTATATATACTTATGATATATTATATTATAGCTATTATGATTACAATTTATTGTATTAATCACTATTATAGCTAATGAAATGTCGCTCATTATATCTATTATTTTTAAATATTATTTGAATACTATTAAACACCAATCAATATTCTTCAAATATAGTTCAAATCATATTTGAATAAGATTTAAATGTATCTCAAATATTATTTAAATTTTGTTCAAATTTTATTTGAACTAATATAAATTGAGCGTACTTTAAATAAGTAATATGCAATCAAAAGTGAAGGTATTTGTTGAAAAAATATTTAGTATATCTCTCAAAAAAAATAATTAGTTGGTATATATATTTTAAAATTTTCTACTATTATTAGACGTATAAAGTCAAATTTTATTTTTTTTAAACAATGTTTATTTTATTTCTCAAATTTTGTTTGTGTTTTGATCTCATTAACCTTATATATATATATATATATATATATATATATATATATATATATATATATATATATATATATATATATATATATATAATGCAAATAATTATATTTACGTGAAAACTATCCATTTAATGCAAGGCATCGACAAAAAAACCTTTAATCCATTTCCAACATTTTTTCCATACAAAGTGGAGAAAGAGATCGCAAAACATCATTTTTCTTCTTCTTTTCTGATCCTCCCCTGATTTTTTTTTCACATCCGATCGCCAATTCTTCCTTGGATCCATATAGAGGAAATCTTTTTTTTTTTTTCAAAAAAGTTCTTTTTTTTGGTGAAAATTAAAAAAGGTTCAGAAAATAATGCATGGACAAAGAATTCTATTGGCCGGTTCCGAAGGTGGAGGAGGCGATGAACATGGCGGCGGCGCGCGGAGGGAGCTCGATCAGACGCCGACGTGGGCGGTTGCGTCTGTGTGCGCTGTGATCGTTTTGATCTCCATATTACTGGAGAAGGTTCTTCATCGTGTTGGAGAGGTGAGTTTTTCTCAATATTTATTTATTTTTCATTGATTTTCTTTGTTATTTTTCCTGTTATTTTGTGGATTCTTCATCGTTTGCAAGCATCTAATTCCTTTAGTTGTTTTATTTTTAATTTTAATTCTTGCTGTTGGATGGGTAGAAAATTAAAATTAACATTGGAGGATTAAGAAAGAAAAAATAATTAGAATAGTTAGAAATAGGCTTTTGATGATGATGATTATTTGATTCTTGTTAGGAAAGAAATTGATATCATGACTAAAATTTGATTATAATATTTTTTTCTATTTTTTAATTTTATTTTAAGAAAAGTGTAAAATAAAACTTAATTTATTGATAATTTATTATGCTCATTTCAAAATGAATTTAATATATTAAACATCAAGTTTTATTTTTTAATTATATCCTAAAATGTTCATGTATATAATGCTCCTACAAAATTAAGGAACTTTTCTTTTTTATCACACTCATTACATAAGAACTATCACACCCCATTTTGACCCATCAAGTAAATGAGTTAGTCAAACACATTACCCATCACATTCATCATAAAAATTTAACACTCATTGCATAAGAACCATCACATTAATGTTTCATTTAAGTTTATCTTTTTATTAATGTTGTTTGCTTAGATTTTATTTTAATCCAACTAAAGCTAGAGATATTCTTTTTGAATTTTTTTATTACTTGTATCACATTTCTATGAACTCAGTTGGAAGCAATATAGCATATATTAAATCCTTCTTGAAATATTTAACACCAAATATTATTATTTTCCTTTTACAAATTTTTGAATTGGATATTTGAGTTTAATCATTTTATTGTAATAACTTTTATTATGTTACTTATGTAAATATGTGAATGGAATGTTTAATATTTTTCATTCTATTATAATTTTTAAAATTTTTAAAAATTAAAGATTTATCAAATTTTAACTTAATTTAAAGAGTTATCAAATATTTAATTAATACATTTTGTACTTTTAAACTATTATATTCTTTATTTAATATAAATATGGGGTCCAATATTATATAGAAATAAAGTTAATTCATTAAAAAAATTAAATTAAAAATTTTGAAATTAAGGGTGCCTTTGGTGCAGTTTTTTAGCTTTTGTTTTTCAGAAAATAACCACAGTTGCATTTGACTGCCAACTTTTTAATTTATTTTAGAAAATTTTATAATGAAAAGTTATTTTTTAAAAAAATAGAGTTGTTAAAGTATGGTGATTGTTAGAATATGATATTAAAATTTGTTTAAAAAGAAAAATATTTATAACAACTGCAATAGCTTTTCAAAAACTTAATATCCCCAAAGCAGGTTTACAGCCATCTTTACAAAGATTTGTAGCTACTCCAAATACACTCTAAGTATGATTTATTTAAATTTTCAATTATAAATAAGCATTGTATAACTTGATTAACATAGTTTAGTAGAAGCTAATTGAATTCATTTCATTTCATTTAGAAGATAATCAATCAAGATTAATTATTAACATAATAAAGAAATTAGAGAAGAAATTTACATAGAATTGAAGGTAAAAAGAAATGAAAAAGAAATATTTTTTCATTAAATATTTATATTAGTTAATGCTAAGAAGTGCAATATTTTCAATGCAATTTTAAATCATTTGTATACATTTAGTAGTTTTAAATTTTTTATTATTTTTATAGGATAATTCAGATCATATCACATTAATAGTTTCTTATGATGTCAGTAAGATATTATGGCTATATCTCAAATGACTTTCAGTGTGAGGTTAACATACAAGATTAGTAGTTGTAATGCTTGAAGCTATGCTTTGATGGAGAGTTACGGCTTATCGATGATTTTACCTCACTTATGTTAGTGGGATTAATCGTCCTATTCAAATTTCTCAATTACTAAGATTATCACAATTAAAACAATAAATTTTATATTTTTTATATCATGATAATTGAGCTCATACTATCAATCTTATTTGTTTACTTCTCGTTAGTGATGATTTTACTACGACGAATGTTGATGACGGTGAAGCATGCAAATTTATTTTATCAAAAGCCACTAATCACATGGAACCTCTTCTAACAAATGATATTGATGAAGCTTGTCCTTCTCAGAATCTTATAAACATTATGGCACAATCACCACAAGTTTACAGATAATTTTGTTATAATGTTATTAAATTTATTCTTCATCTTCAACAAAAAAGTTGTCAAACATAATTTAGTTTAACCTTTTTTACTCCACAGAACAACCTTATTTTTGATTAATATGTACAATATTGATTGCTCTAATATATCTCACACCCCTCAATGGTAGATTATAGTGGTTGTCGTTCTTTTGACCTAGTCCACTCATTCCAACCTTCCAAAGTATACACACAATACTCTACTATATTTTATAGAAGTAGATGTCACACAAAACTTTTAATTAATATTATTAAATTAAAAAAAAAAAAAAAGGTCATCTGAATACCATACTTGGATGACATAATTTGTGGTTGCTTGCGATCTTTTTTTGAAAAGATAATTATTTGGACAACTCGAGTTCCTCTTATCAATTAGAGGCATTTGGAATGGCACCTTTCAGATCAGATAATGTGATAGTGTAGTAGAATAATTGAGCCAATTGAACAAACATTAATCAAAAGGATAGATGGGCATGGTAGAGCATAAGTTGACTATGCGAATTGCTATCATAATTATAATCATCTATGGATCAATCAACGAGTATACATAACATAAATCACTTTACTAGAAGAGGACTGTAATGAATAGTTGGCAATTTAAATTAGATGGTACATATATTGGGCATCACTCTGTATAGTGAAAGCTTCCAACCACCAACGAGACACTAGGGTGTACATTTGTTTGGTTTGAATGATTTTGATAGTGAACTTTTAAAATCAATTGATTTTGGATTCCCAAAAAGTTGGACCAAATCGACCAAATAAAATACAAAATTAAATAAATCAAATAACAATTTGATTCGATTATTTTTATTTAGTTTTGAATAAATCAAAGTTTACTATATTTAAAAAATATTTGTAAAATTTATATTCATTATGTAATTTTTTGTATAATGAATAAGTAATAAGCAAAATTATATATATATATATATATATATATATATATATATATATATATATATATATATATATATATATCAATTTAATCATTTGGTTCCATCTAAATTTTTATTTAATAAATAGAATCCAAAACTCAGAAACTAAAGTTTTCATTAATTAAAATCAAAATTCAAATTAAAAAGTTCAAAATTGAACCAAATTTCTCAAAAATTTTGGTTTGATTTAATTTTTTAGTGAAACCAGATAATCTACAATCCTATTGGATTCTTACTACTCAGATCTTTAGGAGAAATAATAATGATATGTTATTTTTAGAATAAATTCTAATACATTAAGATGTAATTATGGAAAATTATTCTTTGTAACATTTTTATTTCATGGCTCTTTTGAACTATCTCGTTCGGACAAAAGACATTGTGGAACCTTTTGATGGTGGCTATGATAAAAATGTCAATTATATGAAGCATACATTGGATAATATTGCATAGTTATCTAGCAGGGTGAGGCAAATTGTTCACGTCAATTATAGTTCATTTGATTACATACTAATTTCAATGATCATATAGAGCAAATTCACCAAGATAAAAAAAAAAAAAATTTATTAAGGTCCATATAGATCGACTTCAAATGCCCTATGAAGATCAATGCTTGATGCAACACAAAGATCAACTTTTAATATTCTAAGAAAATCAACTATAATCACTGCACGATGTACACGTATAGAGTCCTGCTGACAGTTGGCATATGTAGGATTGACTAATTATGTAGGGGCGTTTACATATCCTAATGAAGGTCCCAACAACGATGCTTGAGTTAGGGCAGTCAAATGGAGCACTATCGACCTACTAGTAGCCACCATTTGAACAACAATGGGGTGCTTTTGAAGGTGATCAACTCAAATAGCAAATTTATAGTATGTCGACACCTACATCATTTAAAACTATTCTTTCTTCGATTCCATTAATTGATATATCATCAACATCACTTTATTAAGATAAAGTAGAAGCAACTAAAGTGAAGCTTCAACAACCAAGAATATCATGACGAGCATCTACTAAATACACACTTAAAACAAATGTTATTCAATAACATCGTATGAGAACTCATTAGGTTGAAACTTAACATTTATAAAACTTTATTTTCTTCATCTAATTTCTTGATATTTTTAAAGTGATCATGGATAATCAACTAATGAATAAAGCATCTTAATTTTTAACATACAAAAAATTCATTAAATATTTTTAATTTACTATATAATATATTCAATTATTTTTTAAAATTATTAATATTAATTGATTATCAAATTTATAATAAAAATATTAACAAAATTACTTGAATATTAATTATGTTATAATATTCTAAATTATATAATGCTAATTATATTATTATATATATTCATATCCACACTATTATTATTATATTATTTAAAACTTATTATTATTAATGGACTAAAAATTTATTGTATTTATTATATAGATATTTATTATGTTATATAATATTCATAATTGTATAATATCAATAAAATATTTAATATTAATTATATTATTAGTTATTTTGTAAATACTATGCACGTAATATTTTCTCCATGAAATGGGTTGGCATAGGATAATCGGAAGAGTAATAGAGAGGTGATTAATAAAATATTAGTAATTGTACAGACACCATTGAATGTTTCTAATAGTAAATTATCTTTGTCAGGTAGAATATGTGGAGGAAGGATACATCGTTTACGGACGATGATATCACTATCAGTTTAGGATAAGACATGAATAGGATATTCTTTAAAGAGAAATTTTGCACACCTTTTTATTATTTTTAACTGTTACAAAAACTTCCTGAAAAGATGAATTTCAAAATATCCTGATGTTTTAATTGCTCAACCTTTTGGTGTGAACTTTTTCTTTTTTTTTTCTTGAATTTTCTGAAGCTTGAATTTCTCACTTCTTATCGGTTTTAGCTTCTCTTTTTTTTTCTTCAAGCTATTCTGATGTCCTTAGAAAAGTCATTTGATTGCAGTGGTTCACAGAGAGGCGTAAAAAGGCCATGTTTGAAGCATTGGAGAAGGTTAAAACCGGTAAGATATATTATTATTATTATTATTTGCTCTTAGAGCCTTTTAGTACAACAATGATGTATGATTAACATACAATTTGTCGATTAATCAAAATTTCTTTTATTAATTAATTATCAATTTTTAATATTTTGCAGAATTAATGGTGCTTGGTTTCATTTCGTTGCTGCTAACATTTGGGCAGAACTATATAGCTAGAATGTGCATAGCAGAAAAAGCTGCAAATACAATGCTGCCTTGCCCATCTATACATCATATGATAAAGAACAAACCGAGTAAAGGGGAAGGAGACCATGAAGAAGCTGAAGGTCATAGAAGACTTCTCTTAAGTTTAGCCATGAATCTGAGTTCAAGGTCTTATAGGGTTCTAAGTGAAGCTTCTCCTATTCCAGCATGCCCTAAAGTAAGTGAGTTTTTTATTAATTCATTGATTTTTTTAAAATTTTTCTTATGGTTGTTTTAACTTTTTTAATGATTTCATTGATAATGCTATTTCTTCATTGTCTTAAGTCTCAAATAGAAGAACATTCCCATAGAATATCATCTCTCCCTTCTGATTTAGTTGTTTGGACGCCATGAAATCAGAAGAGTTGGTATGCATTTCATAAACTTAGCAGAACTTGAAAGGCATTTTCCTCAACAGGAGAAATGGCGAGCTAACGTGGAATCATTATTATTTCCATTATTATCAATTAAAGGTATTATAGAACAAATAAAAAAGAGCATTGTTAATTATAATGAATTCCTCTAGTTTTTACTAAACTAAGACATTACTTATGAAAGGAGAATTATGCTCATTGATTTAAGATTCTTAAAGCTTAAATTTGCAGCATTAGGATCCATATGTTTTAAGACATTACATCTAACATCAAAAGAATTAGGTATTATTAGCTTTAGGCAAAAGTTGTAGAAGAAGGAATATCTTGAGAAATAGTATCAATCTAAACTTCTTTCTTAAATGAATTAGTAATATCAGTCTCAAAAAATGTTGAAAAATGCTTGACTCTAGTTTTTCTTTTGTGTGATCATAGCTTGGAAATGTAGAGAAATAGTGAAGTTTTCTTTTAAATTAAGTGCTCATAAAAATTATGAGAAGCTTATGAGGTTGGTGATTAATAAAGTATTGTATTAAGTATTTGATGTTGTATTGTCGACATGGTGTCCTTAGGGGGTTACAAAAATGCATAAAATAGATTTAGTAGAGTAATTTTTTTTATAAATCACTTTTTATTAGTTTAAATGTTGGTATGAAATCATTCATATTTAGAAAAAAAAAAAAAATTTAGTGAATTCTTAGAAGAAATTGTTAGATGGCATCATTAATATAAAGATTAAGCTATTTAAGTTATCATTAATTTTTTTATTTTTGATAATTTAGTTGAACTTGGTTTATAGTTTTTTTTTCCATTAGATTAGGTAGGTAGACCAAATTGAATTAAAGTTTATTTTATTTTACATCTTTGATTCTAAAATTTTTATGCTAGTTTTAAGCCAATTATAAATGTTTTTTTATTTTTTTTAAATGCACTTAATATTATTTAAAATCTTACATAGGTTTTGTCCCTCTAATATTTTTTGACAATAATATAACATTTCACTGATTAAAAGAGATAATACACCAAAAGGTTACAATAAAGAATTGGAGAGTAACAAATAACAAAAAAAGTTTTGGAGGCATAGGTAATGATACCTTAAAAACTATTATAGCATCACCCATAAGAATAATCGATATCCAAATCTTAACGCATTTGTAAAAATCATAAGTTGAATAGCTAATAAATTTAGGCACTTTGGCATATATCTCTTTGAGAACTCATTCCTTTTATAGAATATATACCCTTTTGCAATAGACATCTGGAAAGGATCATTCTTATCAAAATTTCCCCTAGAAGGCATATTATAAAGGTAAGAATAAATACCCTTCCAAATATCTAAATTGTAAGAATATAAAGTTTCAACTTTTACAAGCTGAAAAAACATGGAGAAAGGGTACAAGGGTAAAAAGAACAACCACAAAGATAAAATCTCAATCCAAAATTGTTCTCCAAGAGCATGTCTCTTTTATGGTTAAACAATTTCATCCATCTTGTTATCCATGGGAGATCAAATTAATATTTTTTGGATTTTGTGGAACTAAATTGGCCAATAGCCATATGACCAATAAGTATATCATTTCTAAATATTAAGAAGAGTTCTAAAATGCTAAAAAGGTGATATAGTGATAGCTAATGAATTAATATGAATTTTAGTAGCTTCAATATCATGAGAGTTATAGACGAAAATCAGGTAATTAAATTTGCATTTTCTTTTCAAGAGCAAGGGCATATATGTCAAAGATCCAACACCATTATACTTCATTAAAAGTTGTGAAGACTTTATGTGTTGGTCGATAAGAACAACTATAATTTGTATTTTTTTTTCCTTCCTAATAATGGAAACTTGATCTTTATTGTTAGGTTTTTATGTTTAGAATGAAGAAAGAGCAATCTATATTTGAGTGGTCACGAATTCTACAATGTACATAAAAAGGAAAAATATTTTCAAATATATTTTTTATAATATTTGAATTTTTATATTTGCAATCATAAGTGATCCTCAAAGGTCTCAATTATATTCATTTCTACAAAGATCATAGTTACTGAAAGACTTAGGAGACTAATAATAATAGTAACAATACTAACTTTAAGTAAGCATTTAAGAAAAGAAAGTTATAAAGAAGATTACACTTTGAGTTATCAAGTGAACTCTTATCCTCAAAAAATAGTATTCAACATTGGATTTGAAGGAAAGGTTTCATTTGATTAATCACATATCAAATCCATTAATATAATAAAATCACTAATTTTAATTAATTAACCTTATTAAAATAAATTATAATTTGAATATGTATAAAATATGCTTATTAAGTTTTTTGAACTATTTACTTTGATATAAGGTTATAATTTGGCATACTTTAAGTTGTATATATTGTGTTGATGCTTGAGAAACATTCATTTATGTAACTCTTTTATCCATAATGATGATATTTTTAGTGTTGATTGATATGCATGAGTTAAATAATTCTTCTTAAAGTAAATACATTTTATTGATACAAAATAAAGTCCATCCCATAAAATCAATCATAGAAAAAGAAATGATGTAGCACATCATGAAGAAAATCAAATTAAAGGCAGAATTATAAAAGCTAAGGCTAAAATCCAAGGATGAGAATAAAAAATAGGCCCAACTATATGAGCCTAAGTAAAAGCCTAATAAAGGGCTCATATTTTAGAACATCTTAAATGTATTTTTTAAATTTTTATATTTTTATATTTTAATCATCGATAAAGTTGTATAGCTAGCTTTGATATGAATGAGATATTAAAAATGAGTGGTTGAGATACTTCCTTCATAAATGACCACCAACCCCTCCTTTACTTCATCTATTTTTTTTTCCTCTAAAAATTTTAGCCCTAAAATCCTATAATGCGTTGAAATGCTTTATAACAGTAGTTATTGAATAATTTTTTTTAAGAGAAGTATTGTTCCTTTCTCTAACTTGGTACTTGATGGCTCAAGTTATGAAATTAGGTAGTTATTCTATATTCTACTTTATATTTTCTTTGACTATCTTAATATCTTGCTTTTAATTTACATAAGTCTTTTTCTACATCCTTAGCTTCCTCCAAGATCAGTCATTAACCCATCTCAAACCTCACATCCACTCTAAAGCCCCACCTAGAGATATTGGCCAAACTAAGCAAGATTAAGATTGAGTCTTATTCCTTACCCACTAACACCTTTATAAACATCACTAAACCTAACCATATACTCTAGATCATTAGTTCACATCTTAAACAAACCATGTATAATTTTTTTTCAGTCATTTACCTCACATAAAACTCATTTTCTAAAGAGATCTTTATAAAATAATATAGTAAAGTATGACCATCAAATTTCTTATACACATGTAGTCCTCTACCATTCCAAACATTTTTCACTATATTTATGCAAATAGTTAATCTAATCTTGATTTTCTTCATATTGCTTTCACCACTATATTGAACTATTGATTTCTCTGAAAATTAGGCTTGCCTGACTTTCTTTCTTCAATGAGCTCTAGTATTGTATCTTTTAGTTAGGTAGATACAAAATTATATCTTTACACTGCAAAAAAATAATCATTTTAAGATCATTGTATTCATTTTTTTTAATTTTGCTATGTGATAATATATCATCATAATTTGTCACATTTTGTTGATAATATCTATAAAATTAAGTGTATAAACGAATGCTAACTAATTGATAATTTTATATCAATATATTTTAAAAAAAAATATGAGACTATACCTAAAATCTTATATTCCATAACAAATAATCATTTCCTTCATTATTTATACAACAATAATAATTTAGATGTTACCATATACTACAAGATGCATCTCATTAAATGATTTATTTATTTAATATTTAAAGACTTATTTGTATTTTTTTATTTATTTGACAGGGACTAACTCCACTTGTTTCAATTAATGCACTACATCAGTTACATATCTTCATATTTTTCTTGGCATTACTTCATGTTTTCTTTAGTGCAATTACGATGACACTTGGAAGAGCAAAGGTCAGAATAAATATTTTTTTTTCTTATTCCCTTCTTATGATTAATATGACTTAAAGTTCTTATATTTTGTAGCAAGTAAAGTATTAATCCTATTTCTATTCGCTGCTTCTATCAGATTCGAGGTTGGAAGGACTGGGAAAGAGAAACTACATCAGCTGACTATGAATTTTCCAATGGTGAGTAACTTTAAGTTCTCTATATAATGAAATCTTAAGACCTAATAAATGGCAATGTGTATATAACTTTCGGGCTTTTTCAATGACCATTTTGTTCTAAGCACAAGCATCTGAACCAATCAACATAAAATTATAGAATTGTTAAGTCCCATCAAATTCAGCAAGTGCTCTAACAATGAATGACCTAACATTTTTAAACACACACAGACACAGAAAAGTTTGATGAAATCATTCTCTTTTATGTTTGCTGAATTAATATTAAAGCTCAAAAAATATTCTCCCATTCACATATTGCATTTCATTGGACTCAAAAAAAGGAAAAAAGAAAGAAATAAAAATCTACCACACTTTCAGAAAGTTGTATAATTGAAACCTTGCTTGATAGCTTATAATTTTTTATGCTATTGAACAGCAGGAGAACAAAATGTCATTTTGCAGAAAACTCTCAAGTAACTTTTGATCAATGAAACAAGTACTACTGCCTTTTCTCCGCTCATTACAATTTTTGTACTGATGTAGATCCTGCAAGATTCAGATTAACTCATGAAACATCATTTGTGAGACTGCATACGAGCTTTTGGAACAAGCTTCCTGTGTCATTCTATGCTGTAAGATATTTCTATTTCCAAGAGGCCTTTTTATTCATCTTAAGTAATTATTTAATAAATTCTAATTTTTTATAGGTGAGTTTCTTTCGTCAATTTTTTAGATCTGTCCGTAAAGCTGATTATTTGGCGATGAGACAAGGATTTATATCTGTAAGTCTGCTTGAATTTGCTTATAAGTTTAGGATTATCTTACGAGACCCGATCTAATCATTCTATTTTCTACAGGTTCATTTATCTCCCGGAAGCAAGTTTGATTTCCAAAAATATATTAAAAGGGCTTTAGAGGATGATTTTAAGGTTGTTGTCGGAATTAGGTAAATAATTAGTACACTACTGTATCATGGTTCTTCTGTTCTTCTATACAATGCTCACGCATTTTCCTTATTCTTGAACAGTCCTATCTTATGGGTTTCTGCTGTCCTCTTCCTGCTTCTTAATGTTCATGGTGAGTGTAACTCATTAAGAAAAATTACAATGTTCTTATTAATAATATAATTATCTTATTATTATTTATTCCACTTTGCAGGATGGTATACGTTGTTGTGGATATCAATAATGCCGCTTATTGTAAGAAGAAAATCACAATTTTTTTTAATGAAATTATCTAATTAATCATATGAAATACTTAATTACATTATTATTGCCTTAAATATGCAGATAATATTATTAGTTGGAACAAAGTTGCAGGCAATTATATCAAAGATGGCCATTGAAATCAAAGAAAGGCATGCAGTAGTTCAAGGGATTCCTTTAGTGCAAGTGAGCGACCACCATTTTTGGTTTGGTCGCCCTCATTTCATTCTCTTTCTCATTCACTTCACACTGTTTCAGGTCGGTTTTTTACTTAGTTTTTTTTTTCACTTTAAGTATAACTATTCTTGACATAAAAAATATAAGTTTGGTCTTAATATTTTTATTTTTTATTTGCATGCAGAATGCATTTCAGATAATATATTTTCTGTGGATATGGGTGAGACTATCTTCTCTTCCATGCATTAAAATTAATGGATTAGCATTAGTAAGTTACTGCAATATCTTTTAATTTGAGATTGTTCTCTTGATGCAGTATGAGTTTGGCTTCGAATCTTGCTTCAATTCAAACTTCAATCATATTATGGCAAGAGTTTGTCTTGGGTTAGTTCCATATATGACATTTTTCTATTATTCAAGAATAAATTCATTTAGTTACATCTTCAAGTATTTAATATATATATATATATATATATATATATATATATATATATATATATATATACATATATATATATATATACAGAAAGAGAGAGAGAGAGAGAGAGAGAGAGAGAGAGAGAGAGAAGTAAGTATAAAAAAAATAAAAAAGGAATCCTTCTTACTGCTGCCGTCACCTAACCTAAAATCTTATTTTCTTGTGTTAATGCAGAGCAGTAGTCCAATTTCTCTGCAGTTATATTACTCTTCCACTGTACGCTCTTGTGTCTCAGGTATGGAAAGATAATAGTTATAATTATACAAAAAACATTATTTGGTCACACTGCACTCTACTCTCTTTTTAATTGTTCTGAGCAGATGGGTTCACAAATGAAGAAATCCATTTTCGATGAGGAGACCTCAAAGGCTCTGAAGAAATGGCATAAGGCGGCGAAGAAGAAGAATGCGAAGGAGTCTGGGAACTCGCCGACAAGATCGCCGGAAAGCAGCCCCAAAACGAAGCCTAACACTGAGACCTCGAGCCAACCCCCCCATGGCCAGAAGAGCAGTGACCAGTCGGACTCTACAAATAATAGAATAAGCCATGCCGATCATAACATAGTTATAGAAGCTGAAATGCAGCCGTCATCTTCTTCAAAGCGCCCGCTTGATTTGCTCACTGGATCACCTAAATAACTGCTGGGAACTGAAGCCCGCTTGATTTGCTTACTTGTTTCTACTTTTAAAAAAAAAAAAAAAATTTGATGAAATGAAAACCATTGCCTTTATTTTGTTGGCTTTCCTCAATTCATAGTGGATTATTTCATGGCATCTGATAAAGCCTAAATTCTAATAAAAATTATAGATTTTTAAAATATCTAAAGTTAAATTAATAAAATTTATAATTTCATAAATTAATTCTATGACAAAAAAAAATTCAAATGGTACAAATTTAAAGTAAAAATGTTAGCTCATCAAAATGATTCTAATAACCCAAAAAGTTTTCATTTGGGCTATAACTAATCAATAAGTGCTAAGGTGGATTAGTTTAAGGCATTTTAAGTAGGTATGTCAATTTGGAGTCAATGTGTCAGGTTCGGGTCTGACTCAAATTTGAGCCAATTCAAATAGATGTGACTAGAATTGAATATGTTTATTAAATGGATCAAAAATCTCAATCCAAACTTGATTTTCCTTCAACCTCATTGACCCAAATACTACTTAAGTGGCCCATTTGGACATTATTTTGATCAAAATTGAATCACATTTATGTTAATGAATTAAAATTAAATCAAATTTAGGTTAATCTTAAATTTGAGAGTTAAATTAGATCAATTGAGTTAACAAGCCAATCACAAATCACTTAAAAAATTAAACAGGTCAAATTTCTTGAATCTGAATCCGACCTAAAAAATTAACTGAGTCAACTCGAAATCTAATTTTTTAGATCAACTTCATGCAAAACTTAAGGGTTATATTGATTCTCTTATCCCTTTATCAATAAGACATCAATTCACAATCTTATCTCAACAAATCTCCATCTCATAAGATATTTGTAATATTGGATTGCTCTTAGAGTGACAAATATTTTAATTGAAAAATGATAGAACATTCTCAAAATTATCTTGTAGACTACATTAATGAATTTATGACATCAAGAGCTTTAAAATTATATATCACACATCAAAAACTTCATTCATGATGATCACAAATTGACAATCACTCGCAATTGTAAGCCTATGACAACACAAGATAATCATAACTCAAAGTGGTCCATCAGGCCGACTTAGAATCATGATCATCCGATCACATTCCCAATCAAAAAAAGCCGAGATCTAAGCTTTCTAATATTGTACAAATGTGAGATTCTATTAAAAAGAGCTAAAATATTCCGCTTAAATATATAAATAAGTCAAAGTTCTTACATTTTCAGCATTAAAATAACGATAAAATATAAAGATCATACAAAATTTTAAAGTTATAGCAACCCCCAAGAGTGTCATGCAATCATTATTGAATCATTATTGAAATTCTTGAAAATACATTTGAAATAACTTTCTGATTATTTTATTTCTTAAAAAAATAATCAAAAAATAAAATAATTTTATTTGACTATCTATTTTTTAACTGATTTATAAAAAATAATGATAAAAAAATTATTTTAAAAATCAAAATTATTAAAATATAATAATTATTAAAATAATTATTTTTAAAATTTTTTAAAAAAACATATTTATAACATTAATTTTTTCAAAAAATTATTTTCTTCCTAATAACTTTAAAACTAACTTTTTAAAAAATTATAACTACTCTAAATAAATCCTAAATCTGCTCTAATATTATATAAGTAATTTATTTTGTACAAATATTTTATTTTATAATAGAATATAAATCCATATAATTCAAGATTTTAGATCTTCGAAATTATTAAAAATAAAAACAGCTTTTTAAATATTGTGAGTAATAAATGGCCAGATCCCAGTTTTTTTTTTTTTTCCCTTATTGCTGGAATTTTTTTTATTTCAAATTAAAATTGTGCAGTTTTCAATAAAAGAACAAGCAACATGAGTGCTGAATATGAAACAGGAAGATTTAGACATACCACAACTCTTTTATATATATTATATTTATGCATGCAAAAGCATATTCATTTTTATAAAAATAATATTAATAAGAATATATTTAATATAATATTAAAAAAATATGTTATTTATGTAAATATTAAAATTGAACGCTAGAAATACAATTATATAAAAATTATGTGACATGCATCTAAATGCCCCCTATATAATTTAACAATTGTTAGGCTGATACTAAAATCACCACAAAATAAGTAGAAATAAATGAATAATTTACCTCAGGACACTTCAGGCTTTTAAACTATAAAATGAACCCAAAAAAAAAAAAACATCAGCACAATATATTTGTATGTCAAAACAAAAGCTCCCAGACTACAAAGTAGAGCTTGCTATCAGTACATTTCATTCAGCATAATAAAAATCTCATTAAAAATACATCAGTTCTACCTTGCAAAACTCACAACTTATTCTTAACTAAGTTCCTCATAGCTTTCCAGCATATCAAAAAAGAAAAAAAAAAAAAAGAAAAAAAGGCTAGAAGGTTCATGGCTTGTCTGAATTTTGGTATTCCCTACAGGTTCTCAAGTATAGGGAAAAAAAAGTTGATAGAATCAAACAGCAAATTTAACAGATCTCATCAATATAATCAAGAAGATCATCAACCTCATGCTTTAAGGTTGATAGCTTCTGTTGAAAAGGAGCGACCCTATTCTCTATTTCTCTGCCACTATATTTCTTCTCAAAACAATCGACAACAGTAACATGTTTCTGAATTAATTTTTCTTGCGTCTCCTTCTCTTTGGCAACCAGTTCCTCAACCTGTACAAGAAGATAAGCTCAGTGATGAAAAAAAGAAGGAAAAAAACTCTTCCAAAACTAAATAATGTAGTTTCCATAGGGAAATATAAGAAAATAGGCTAAAATAAATATAAAAATTGACTCTTTTTAGTGAAAAAATGAAAAGCTTTATCAGAATTGACACTTAGACTCTTAAAGACAAGACTAAATGAGGAGCATACTATTAACAAAACCTAAATTTCTTCCGTTGTAATTCAACGAAGTTGAATATAAAAGTATCAGATTATTTTCCTATTTTCCTACTTTCCTATTTTCCTATTTCAGTTGGATTACATCAAGGATCAGCTTTAAGCCCTTATCTTTTTATTTTAGTTATGGATGCTCTTTCTAGGCATTTACAAGATGTACCTTAGTGTATGCTATTTGTTGATGACATTCTTCTTGTTGATAAGACTAGAGAAGGAGTCCAAGAGAAACTTGAATTATGGAGGTCAATCTTAGAGTCTAAAGGTTTTTGTTCAAGTAGATCTAAAACTGAATATATGGAGGGTAATTTTAGTTGTGGAAGTTCAAGTGGTAGTGTTGTGACATTGAGTGAGCAAGTCATTAAAAAGAGTGAACGATTCATATATCTAGGCTCTATTGTTCAAAATGATGGTGAAATAGATGGAGATATTATTAGTAGAATTCAAGTTGGATGGTTGAAGTGGAGGAATGCATCTGACCTGTTGTGTGATAGAAAAGTACCGCTTAAACTTAAGGGAAAACTTTATAAGATAGTGGTAAGACCTGCAATGATTAATGGTGCAGAATATTGGCCAATAAAAGAAAAGCATAAGACTAACTTAAGTGTTGCAGAGATGAGAATGTTGAGGTGGATAAGTGGCTTTACTCTTAAAGATAAAATGTGAAATGAGTATGTTCGTGAAAAAGTTGGAGTAGCTTTAGTGGCAGATAAGTTTAGAGAGAGTCGCCTTAGATGATTTGGCCACATAAAGCGTCGGTCATCCGATGACCCAGTTAGGAGAGTAAATGCATTAGATTTTCCTTATGTTAAGAAAGGTAGAGGTTGACCTAAAAAGACTTGGCTAAGATGTATAAAAAATGACCTTAGTATACTTGAATTAAATGAGAATTTGACACATAATAGGACACAATGGAGAAGAAGGATTCATGTAGCCAACCCCACAGTGGGATAAAGGCTTGTTGTTGTTGTAGATTATTGGGGGCTGAATTGACATGAATAAGTTTTTATAAAAAGATCTTGCAAAATTATTGTACATCTTAGATTTTTGATGAATTGCTCTTTGCAGGAGTTATAGGTGTTTGGCATAAAGATTTGGAGGTGGTGCTTATGACAAAATGACTTAAATTTCCTCCATTTTTAGAAATTCATTAATACTGGTAATCAGGCCCATTTTGGGTGTTTTTAACAGAACAATAAAAGTGACAAAATCTTCCCACGTTATAAGTTGACACAGAATTTCACACCATTTAAAAAACTAAAAAATCACAAGATCAAAAAAAATCAACCAAAGAATCCATAATTTAAAACTGGCATATGGCTTTCCTAACATGATCAAAATATTAAATTATCTAAAATTTTTTTTTAAAAGAATAACTGAATTCAAGTAGAATATTTACACTTTCACCCTTCTAGGTGAAGAACGGTTGTTTGTCTACCTCTTGAATACGTTCTTCATATGCAAAATTAATGATCACTAATCAACCAAAGCTTGTGAATGTCATTCTCTCAATTTTACAGTTAAATTGAAAACATTAAAATTTGAATCAACAGAAAGTCATTCTCTCAATGTTTATGGCTACAATTGAAATCGACTGATTTGTATAGATCTTACAAACTACTAACAGATATGTTATGTTGTTAGGGGACAAATAATTAGAATATTGGTTACCGATTGTGTAGTTTCTTCTACCACCAATTCACTCTAGTTCGCAGCTTCAAGACTAACATATAGAAAGCTCCTATACCCCGGGAAGAAAAAAAAAGGTATAGTTTGGCCAACGGGATATCCTTGGTATATTCAAACCCAAATGAAAACTAAATGGAAAAAAAAAACTAAAATAGACCTTATTTTTTTAATTGTTATTGATATTTGACAAAAGAAATCACATGGGATGAAGAATTAGATCATCTCATGAATTATGATCCTTTTGCCTATGCATCAATCTAGCACCTCGGTACCATTTCCCGCTATCTTTCCCTGCATCTAACTTGAATGATGCAAGGGGCTAATGGTGCGTGTCATGTTTACAAATTCCTATGTTAAAAAGTCATCACAAATCCACTTCAAGTTTGGAGCACAGAACACTTAATAAATTTACCATAAAGCATAAAAATGTTCTAGTATGAAGAGATAATTTAATTGAACAAATGATGGGAGACACCATGGAAGCCGTCTCTTCATGTAAAACTAATCCAGGGATATTGTTTCTAAATGGAAAAACAATCTTCATTACAAGACCTCATCTTAACATAGCTAACATCATTAAAATAATTAATTCAAACTAAAATAAATAAATGCACAAAATAGTTGATAAAAGTATATGTTATTTCCATTTTTAATGGGCATTAGTACTCCATTTATAAAAAAAAAAATCTTCCTTGACATCATAGTATAATGGGATGAAATTTTCATAACTCCCTTGAGAAAGTTTATATAAACAACACTCCAGTGGATGCCCATCAGCAATTTCAAACAAGTATATCACAAAAAAAAGTCTTTTGAAGAAATAATTCTTTATCTTTGATAGAAAATTAGCCAAAAAATATAAATACTGCAAATATTAAATCTTTCACATTAGATATTTCTTTAAGGAAACCCCCTATATAAAATTTTCCACTGTGATGACATCTAGCTAAGGTGACAAATTTAACAACTCATCTATTGAAAACAGGGAAGACCTGCTCAAATGACATTTTTAGAAGAAATTTGACATCAAGGACATTTAATCTCTTGATTCAGGATTCCAGAGTAAGAGGTTTATATCATACTACAGGAATGCCAGCTCGAAGATAAAGAAAAAAAAAAGCTTCTACAGACCTTGGGCCATATTTGAGCAGCCTGAGGAGATGACTGCAAAAAACTCATCAAAGGTTTCAATTCTTTGGACAAATCCTTCAATAATCCATCAGCTATTTTCCTAGTTGCTTTACAAGACTGAACATCTCCTGTCCTAGAAAGATCTTGTAATGAACTTTCCAGCTTTTCATGAGCTGATAAGCACCTTTTGATAACATTCCGAACCTGCTGGACAGTAGCTTGCACCTACCAGAAGATGAAAGAGCCATTGAAAAAGACGTAACATAAAATATAAAATTATATTACATCTTCCAGCAAAAATGATGCCCTCACGAGAAAACTATTATGTTTACTTAATCCATACAGAACAGAAGTCCATCTTTAAGAAGCTTGATGTGAAAGAGTTAAGGTGTCCATGCATTCAGTCCTTGGTTTCATACAGTTACAATTGATTTCTATAAAGTTCTAATAAAAAACTTCAAGTAAAACAAAGGGTAAATGACATTAACAGTTAGATAGAGAATATCTTTCAGCTACCAACTCTAGAATACTAGAATGTTAACAGAAGTACATCAAATACAGGCCGATAGATGTAAAATACGTATACGGTGTTTGACAGATATATGATTACGTAAATGGTGGAGCCACTAAGGGAATAAGCGGGTAGAAAATGTATTGATATCTTGATATATTGGCATCAACGAGCTTAACAAGGAATATAACTGGAGTACGAGATGTCCAAGTCAAATAAAAGAGGCATTAACCAATTGCTTTGTTATGATGCAAAGGGTTAGATCATTTAGTCCCTCCAGCCAGTAACAACATACAAGTTAACTAGTAAGGAACTACAAAGAATTACAATAGAGCCAATCAAATACCATCAACGGAACAGTTGACATACAAACTATCCAATGCAAGGTAGGTGAAGAAACAACCAATTTAAATGACTATTCAGATTTTAGATTCATGCCAAAACTATGGTTCACCAGTTATGTTAGAATATTTAAGAACTTCTTAGAAAAGCAAATAAGCATGTGATTTAATATTACATGATGGTTGATAATCCTAGGCGCTTCAGCAATGCTAGTTCCCTAGCTATGTTAAGTAACAGATTTGTCACATTCACTCTTGCGTGATCAAATTAAATAACAAAAGAGTTTGTGCCATAGTTTCAACAGCAAGAACACTAAATTCTGAATTAGAATAGTTATACTCACAAATTTGAAAGAGATTTTGCGAGAAAACTCAAGAGTTTAAGAAAAATTAGAATTATTAAATGATGGCGTGTTCTATAAGGCAATACACTGTAAAAATATTTTAATTGCTTTCTAAAATAAAATGGTAATATGTAGTTTAAAACTTGAAACAAAATATAAGATTAAATGATGACATAGCTCTATAAACCAGTAAGCATATCCATACCTCATCCCACTGAAGTTTAGCAATATATGAAGCAGAAGATTTGGAAATTGACATGTCTGCATGCATGTATGCAATACATGCAACAAAAATAAAAAAGAAGCCAGAAATTAGCATCAGAGGCTCCCTAAGCAGTGAAAAATTGTTGAACTTGTAGTACACCTACAATGAAAAAAAAATATAAGAATTTAGTGGGCTAGTATTCATGCTGATACTACCTGTATCCTCACTTACAAAGATTTCACTTATCATGTGACACGTCAACAAAAAACTACATTTAGCATTTAGTAAGAACACCATATAACATATAAGTAAGCGGAGTTTTACCCAAATAATAATGAAAGACAGGTAAAGTTATCTTCAATTACAGAGCAGTAAAGCTGAAATCCAACAGGCCATTTCATGCAAATAGAACGGCTACAAAATAAACATAGAATGACCTATATATTTATATGCCTTCTATCCTTAATTATTCACACATCTATGATGCTCGCTAAGCTATATCCTTAGATAAAGGATCTCTTTCTTGAACTCAAATACTCAAGCCTTGGTTACGGGGTGGTCTAGTATATCATAACACTTTATGTGATCTACTAGGCCTAACCCGGCTTTCTTTTAGTTATGACATGACCTGATCATCTATCATTATCATTGCTAAGTTAACGTAGTATACTTAAAATTCCATATAAATACAAAAAAGTACAAAGTAACATTTAAATTGCAATTATAGTCTTCTACAAGTAATATTACCATACAGAAAAGCTTTCTCCAAAGACGCCCACAACTTTATTATATTAAACTCATTAAAACTTGCACATCAAAAATAAAGATTTGTATAAAATGTAGAAACTATTTATGCAAGAATGGATTAACATAAAGCCGACTACAACAAATAAGAACCGGAAAAAACATCAAAAGGTTGAAATATACTTCAAAAAAGAATGGAGAATGATCAAGTTAGTTTTAGAGATGGATTGATAACACATTGAGCCAACAAGATCAATCACCATGACTATGCAATCATTTGAGTCATAAAATTGTACAAGTAAAAAAAAAAAAAACTCATATTATGAAATTCAATATAAAAAACTAAGAAAGAGTATTGTGGCATATAATATATAAACAATATAATATAGTTCAATTTTCATAGTACCTTATCCTCTGTTGCACGATATTGGATGAAACTAGCACGCAAGATTAAAACAGTGTCAAAGCAGAGACAAAACAAGTGCAGGTTCTCACTTTTGCATGCTAGCAAGCACAAGCACAAGCACAAGCACAAGCTTGGTTGTGAGCAGCCAAGCATTATACCGTGTGTATAGTGAACATACGCAATTGTTGATCTTTTGTGAGCTAGTTGGCAAACATGTGCATCCTAGAGGCGAATAGGGGAACCAATCATCCATGTTTCTCATAAGATTCATCTTCCATTCATCCCACTTCTTCTTCTTGTGCATGTGTGAGGTTTACCATAACTCTATGTCGTTACGAGCTAGGGTTCTCTTTCCCTTCTCTCGCAATGCTTTTTGTTGTCAACCGCTCGTCATGGGCTATTTTTTATGCTGGCATCTCATTTGCTCTTGATCCCTCCGGCACCTACAACAGCCTTGTTGTGCTATCATCTTCGAATTTCGAGCCAACTATGAATTTTTGCTCCTTTTGCATTAGTTTTTTGTGCTCGTTCTCTTTTATTGGTCATAGGTGGAGGATCTTCTGCCATTTTGACTTATTTTGATACATTAGCATTTCATGGATCCCACTCCTACTTTTCCAACATTGATTGCTCCTAAGTTTTGGTTGACCACCCAATGAGACAGCCACCTCTTTCCCACATAAACCTTGACTTTTTTGAGGTTCTTGCTCTTGTATCCTCTTCAATGATTTCTATGCCTCACACTATGCAACCTCCATGCTAATTTGCTAATAATGTTCATGACTCGAATGTTGTTAGCTTTTAACAGTCTCCATGCTATAACCTCATACTTTTTTTTACCAAGATTTGGCAACACAACAACAAAAACAACTTTCAACTTATCAGCAGAAGCCTCTTTTCATCATCAAAGAGAAGATATTTTTGCGTGCTAAGCCACTTGCCCCCTCAATAATCGGCAAACTTTCTATAGGCCATCCCAATATGGAGGTAATTTATAAATTCATGTCTAAATAGCTCATAGGTGACTACTTCATTAAGATCAACAACCCTCAACATACAATAAAACTTTCTTTAGAAGCATAGTATACCAAACTTTTCTCACAATGCTATAATACTATATCAATGGTTTCCCAAGGAACATGCTAAAATAGTGATAGAGTAGCTATAATAGAGTAACAATTCGCCATCATCATTATACTTATCCTAACTATGTGGGGTCAATATTATAAATCCTCAAATTTCATTATTCGGGCTAAATCCCAAAATGATCCCTTAATTATTGCATGTGGCCAACTTGGTTCCAAAGTATCAATTTCTCCATTTTAGTCCCTAACTGTATAAAATTGATCCAAAATAGTCCTATGAGAAATAAATTAAGATTAAAATTGTATGTTGAGGGACTAAATTGGGGTCAATTGTGTATTTCTATTACTATACAAGAGACCACTTCATATCAAATTTGGATAGTCAGTGACAAAATTGAAGTAATTTGATACTCTAGGACTAAATGACCACAAGCAAATAGTTGGGGACCACCATGGGATTTTTTTCATTTAAATATATTGAGTATTGTCTAAAGTCTTAAGCACAATCTTCAAATCCAATTTGATACCAAAGCTTATTTGCAAGACTGGCCTTATTAAGTAGAGAGCAATAGAGAGAGGAAGGAGGATGACGGATGCTTAGGCGAGTTGAGAGAGACTGAATCTTTTATTGATGTCACTAGAGAAGTACAAGATATCTATGAGTATGAATATTGTATCAAGGAGAAACCACAATAAAAATATGATAGATAAAAAAAATCCACACAAAAGATCTTATCTATTAGAGAAAAAAAAGGCTACACCACAAATAAAGAAACCATAAAAGTAAGAGCACAGACTCGATGGACTATTATGACATAAACATATGTACAACAACTTGTTTAGATGATGAAGGAAATCATCTATTGAAATGGCCTTCCATGTAAGATGACTTGCAAAATCCTAGATGAGGGAAGAGACACTGAAAGAGTCCTTGTTGAGTCATCTTTGGGGCAAGTAATTGGCATTTAGTTGCGAGTTGCCCGATCGATTACGTCTAGTCGGGATGGCCAAGCGAGTTCGCCTGACGAGTTGCAGTAAGCACTCTTGGTGAGGTGGCAAGTTTCGTATTAGATTACACCTAACCTGACTTCGCCTCTAGGTCACTGAACAACTGGCAACTTGACTTGGACTGTCCTTGACAAGCTAGCTAGTTTGAGAGTACGCATTAGATATGCATATAGTTTTCTAATTCTCTTGCTTCTTTGAGAGGTCGCTTGCTAAAGGAGGGCATAATTAGTGATTATAGTACAATCATTATGCTATACTGGGCATAATAAATATCTCAATTATTATACTATGAGCATATTAAGAAAACATGTACCATAACCTTTTTCATTTGATTGCTGAAGTGACGGTTGAAAGGTCTTTACACTTATAAATTAAGACGGTGGCAGAACGCTAGGTCCACTTGATAGGCTTCCCTATTTCTATCTTGGAGAGTTTTATTTTGAGATGGCACCTACTTCTGAGCTCGTTGGCAACATCGATGAGTGCCGATTGTGGAAGTCACTATTGCATAAATGCAAGGCAGTTGTTGCATAGGTCAAGGAGTAGACAATTGCTGCATAGGTCGAGGAATAGAGGACGAGTTGACCTGAGTTGATGAATGCAATACTTTCCAAGGTGACTCCAATGACGGAGGCGCTTTTTCTTGAGGTGCCCCATGGGACAAGTGACACACTAGATGAGACAAGTTCATTTAATCATGACGTGGAGGAAGTACCCTTAGTGAAGACATGAGTTAAGACAGTGGTTGAGCGTTAGTTGAGATTTCCCTCTTATGGAAGGTGGCTTCTACTCACCTCGCCAAGGTATTTAACTTTGTGTTGTGTTTACTAGTTATATTGTATGTTAATTATTTGTTCTTACATGTCGAGTTGGTGAGTAACTTTGGTTTGCTAGTGAAGAGTGGCTAATTGCTGACCACTATTGAAATTAAAGGTAAGTGTTCCCTCCTTGACAAATTCCTTTCGAGGGATTTAGCACATTCCTACCCTAATGAGCCCAAGATTCATCTAATAATAAGCGAGTTTTTAAGTCCAGCTTTGAGTGTGTAGGAAACTTCATTAATCTTGCAGTGGGTTTCTAATTCATGACTAACTTAATAGAAGGTCTCATTACTTTGGCAATGAGCATTTTGGATAAGGAGTTTTCTAATCCAGGGGTATCATTGTATTCCACAAGGATTACTCCAACAACAGAGGGTGGAGAGGTGTTTAGCTCTTTTAATTTATCTCAGCAAGAGAAGATCATCGCCTTGGAAAAAAAAGAAACCCCTTAAGCAATGGGAGAGCAACATGTGACCTCTTCACCCGTGCGAATGAAGGTTCCTTCTTACAAGCAAGTACAAGCGCCAATGATTCCTCAGTAGCTGACTTCAATGCCCAAGGAACGATCAAGAAGAGCTCCCATGTGTGAGAGGTGGAGGCCACCGAGTTAGCTAGCTTGATGTTGAGAATGGCTTCACTTGAACAGGGTGTGAGTTCAACAAATCGCAAAAGTTGCATGATGAAGTTATAGCATCTTGAAACCATGACGAGTGGTCAAGGTCTTCCCAATTTGTGACAACAACGAGTTTATCCTATAATATCTAATAAGGAGAGGAATGTCTCCTCCAAATATCATATTAAATCTAGTGCTTAAGTATTTTTTGGGTAAGTAAATATAATATATCTTATAGTACTTACATCAATTATGATGTAATTTGAATTTGATTGTAATAAAAATTTATTTGTTGAGTTCGACTTTTATTTTACTTTGCATATCTTTATGACTTTTTATACTTGTTCTGAGTTAAGTTTGATATTTGTAACAAAATGATGAGCTATGCTTTTTTAGATTTACCACATTGAATTAGAGCGACCTTCTCAAATCCGTGATGCCAAAGTTGTTAGGATTTCATAATATGATGGAGGGAAAATTTGAGATCTTTACATTTAATTTCTAATTTGACATATCCTCGAAAAATGAGATTTTATTCCTATATAAATATTTACCCCCGATAATTGGGTAATTCATTGTTGTCATTTACTTGTAGTTTTTTTTTCCTTTTGCTTCCTCTTGCGAGTTAGTTGTTTGCTTTTGTTAATTGTTTTGGGCAAGTGAGCTATGGCTGCTCCTCAGAGGTGTGCACGCACATTTTTAGTTCTAAGTATCTTCAAGCATGACCACTATGTTAGCAGATATAGCCTTTTGAAAATACTATTATGGCAATACAATTTTTGCCGTGTGACTTGCTTAGAGGGCGAGCAGTTCAAAACAGTATAAAGATGAATTGTACATTCCTTTTGCCCACTTCATGCTCGAACTAAGATTTTCACAGTGCCTAGAGTTGACTAATATTCTTAATTTCTTTGGATTGGTGCTTGCATAGTTATTGTAGAATTTAGTGGTGAGTATAGTCACTTTAATTTCTTGTCTATAAGATGAGAGGATCCACTTTAGGCTTATTCTATTTTACCATGTATTTGTACCAAGGCCCACGAGGATAAACTATCCAAATTTTTTGGGATTTACATCAAAATAACAAACATGGTGAATAAGGTTAACAACTGGCAAGAAAGATTTTGTTTGTGAAGTATCCTATTAGATGGTCTATGACAAATCCATTTGAAAAGAAAAATGTAGCAATTCCCAAGTTGAGTTAGATAGAGGTTGAGTCTTTTCAAAGGCTGCAAGGGAGAAACTTCACCATCAACTCGTACCTCAGAGGTAGCCAAGTGTATCGAACTTGGTACAATAAGAGCTCAACACTTGTTAGCCATATTTTAAATTGTTTTGTAACAAGCGTACTCACTCTTTGTTGTGTAGGTGGTGTCGACCTCACGAAGCATCCTATGGACCAGGAGGTACTTGCCTTCTGGGGTGAGTTGCCTCTTGCTTTTCATGAGTTGATCAACGATTCTTGCAATTCCATTCGCCACAATTGTCGGAGTTGATGTCATCAGTGTGCAAGTTGACTAATGAGGGGATACTTTTGTGCCATTAGAGACAACTCATCTAGTGGAGGAAGCTACTATGGTGCAATCAATGTAGAGGTTGCCAAGCAAGGGCAAAGAGAAGGTGGTCGAGGTTGAGTCCTTGAAAAGGGAGAAGGGAAAGAGGACGAAGTTGGCTTTTCCTATTGAAATATCGAGTTCTTATGAACCAAGCATAGCTGGTATTTCCTTGAAAATATGCATTTGCATTACTATAACAAATAATTACAAGTATTACAAAAAAGATGCCACTTAGGCATTAATAAAATATGATTTATCAAAATAAGAGGAAAAAGAGTATGATGCTCAATTACATGTTTCAAAACAAACTCACTCCCTAAAGTTAACTGTGCACATCAATGTGCGGCCTTGTTTCCATCCCTAGGAATGTGCTGGAAGATGACTTGTCGAACTGAAAAAGAAAGGCTAAGCTTTGCATGTCATGTTGCTAGGTCTAACATTTCCTCCATTTTCATAGACTCCCTAAAGTGGCTTATGACATTGATGCTGTCTCCTTTAATGATGATGCCTTTAGTTTCAAGCATCCATGGATCTATAATGCTTTGGAGGAAAGAATTGTCTGAATTTCCACCTGAGTGCTATCAAAATGGATGAATCGCCAACCCATGGCTAAAATAAGCTCATCACATTCATTTTTTATGATCACACCAATGGTAGCGGCATATGAGAGGGCAGCGTGCACATTAATTTTAATCCATCCCTAGTTCCATGCTGCCTGCCATGCTTCTTGGTGTTTCTGGCGTGCCAACATTGATACATTGTGTGACCACAGATGCGGGCCAGAGTAACATCTGTGGGCTTGATGTGGGAAATCCCCTTAACAATGCCTTCAAAAGAGCTGAACCTTAGGGTGAGGAACCCCCAATTCTCCAATTTATCCAAAACAGCTGCAAGAAATAAGCAATTAGTAGAAAGATGGGTGTGATCCTCCATACCTAAACATCCCCATGGGTATGTTTGAGCATTAGCAAGGACCTCTCTTATGAAGCCTGACATTAGTGGGCATGACATCCCTAACTAATTTTCACCAAAAAAAAACCTTTTCCTTGGGTGAAGTTTCAGCTTTTTGATCCAAGTAAAGTCATCCGTGGAGGTGGAGAAAGTGGCTTCATAATCCAAGGCTATAATTGTTTACCCTGAGAGAGTCTTCAGTAGCTCTGGCTAATTAGCGCTCAACTCGCTGCATATATTAGTGTTGGTGATCAATGTGCACAGCTCTTCACCGAACAAACGCTGAAACAGGTCACAGTGCATGTTCCCATTGTATATAAGATCATAGAGCTTGAGGTGTTTGATGCCATCCACATTAAGGAACGTGACCAGTAATTCAGAGCTCTGTCAAGAATCCAAGCATGCTCCATAACTAAAATGTTGTTCCCATCAGCTACCCTCCATCATAGTATATAGCTAAGACTCTTGGCCCTATCTTTAAGAACCGTCCACAAAATGGAGTCTCCCTAAGGGTGCTGTTATTATGGATGAGCTGGCCATATTTATAATGAAGACATTTGTATGGAAGAGCTTCAGGTTTGGTGATGAAATCACAAACTAGACAAGCCTGAAGAGGGCCTTTCCATCTGGTGGATGAGTGAAAGCCAAGTTCACCCAGGCTGACAGGTTGGCAAAGCTGATCCCATGCTATAAAGTGCAGCCATTTTTTGTTCCCACTCTGGCCCCATAAAAATTGTCAGCATTTCCTCTCAAGCTCCATGAGAACACCTTTGGGAACTTCAATATGAGTCCTTAGATAAGGGAGGGGAAGGACAGCTGAGTTGATGAGGGTGATTTGGCCAGCCATAGAACGATATCACACTCCCCAATTATAAATCCTAGCAGTCGCTTTGATGAGCACCTTACCATAATCAGCTTTGGCAAGTTTTCTGAAAGCCAGCCGAATTCCGAGATATTCAAGCTCTTCAACTTTATGGAACTGCCGGATTTTAACAATTCTCCTCTTCCTTGAAACAGGAATAGCTTTGCTAGACAGCACCACCGACTTGTTTGCATTAATTTTTTGTCCCATCCAACTGTAGTAATCTGTGAGGATAGTGTTGGTGAGTTTGGAGGCTTGCTATAAGGCAACAGCAAAAAGTATAATATCATCTGCATAGAGCAAATGTGAGACTTGAGTCCCCCTAGAAACAAATTGCACCCCAATGTAATTGTCTCTTTGTTAGAGGGCACGCGAGATAAGATTCGAACATAAGAAGAAGAGATGCAGCGACAACGGGCATCCTTGTCTGCCCACAGCTAGCTTCAAACCAAGGGGACCGTTGGCCATTGATGAGAAGGCAATGCACTTTAAGACCCAACTAATGAATCTACTCAAATCCCATTTTCTGCATAACATTATGGAGGATCTGCCGGTTCATTTTCTCGTATGCATGCTTCATGTCAACCTTAAGCACCATAAAACCCAAAATGACAGTGAAGTGTTTAAACGTGTTGATTAATTCTTGTGCTAACAGACAATACTCGGATATAGATCTTAGGGGAACAAATGCAACCTGCTAGACTAAGATAAGGTGGGAAGCAGCTACTTAAACCGATTAACAATAGTTTTTGCCAGAAGCTTATAAATAGTCTGACAAAGGCTTATCGGCCTCTATTTATTGGGAGAGTCAGCTTTATCCACCTTTGGTATGAAGACAATCAGAATTTCTTTCCATATGCTTCACATCAATCCGCTCAAGAAGAAATTAAGATAGCAGCCGACACTTCTCTTTATGGACAGTGGGCCAAAAACACACAAAAAAAGAGGTTGTCAAACCGTCAAGGCCAGGGAAACAATTATTGCCTAGGGAACGAGTGGCCTGCTAGATTTCATCCATGGTGACATCTGCTCCCAGCTGGCTACCAAAGATAGCAACTTTGGGTGGGAGATAGCTCAAGTCAGGCCAATTGCTAATTATAATTTGACTGTACTTCTATTTGTTACTAAAGAAAGCCATTAAGGCCTCCTGAATATCACTTGATTCCTCTGTGAATCACTATTATCCAATTTAAAGCAAAGGATTCAATTTGATCTTCTTCTAGCTGAAGCAATAGAATGAAAGTAGCGAGAATCGATATCACCTTCCTGAAGCCAATGAGCTTTGTCACGTTGCTTCCACCATGCAGCAATCTGAGCCAACATATCGTTGAATTCATGGGCCTTGTCTTTAAGAAGAGCGCTGAGCTCAGGAGACAGCCCCTCACCCAACTCTTCCCTCTCTTGGAGAAGAGTGATTTCCTCATCCAACTGGTTCTTAAGCAAGTCCGGTTCTTTTACTCTAGTAAAAGAGTGCTTTAAGGGTGCTGCACTTTTTGGTGACAATCTTAACATTGGACCCATTGTCCAGTTTGTTCCAGTTTTTTGAGACAAGTGCCAAGTAGCAAGGATAAGAGAGCCAAACATCCTCTCGAAACAGATCCATCTGGACGGGGGTAGATGCACTCTTCCCTCTCTTGGAGAAGAGTGATTTCCTCATCCAACTTGTTTTTAAGCAAGTCAAGTTCTTTTACTCTGTTTTTACTCCAGTAAAAGAGTGCTTTAAGGGTGCTGCACTTCTTGGTGACAATCTTAACATTGGACCCATTGTCCAGTTTGTTCCAGTTTTTTGAGACAAGTGCCAAGGAGCAGGATAAGAGAGCCAAAAATCCTCTCGAAACAGATCCATCTGGATGGCTGCATGCCCGCTGTGTGGTTTGCAGTGAATAATAGTGGGCAGATGCATTTGACACAGGGGATTGTATATACTCTTCAATGATCTAAAAGAACTTGGGAGTTGATTCCATTATCAAAGTTACCTTTTGCTCTAATGAATGCGCAAGTTGTTAGTTCACAATCTATCTATAACTTAGGCCATAAGTTCTTAATACCTCCTGAGTGACTGGCCCAATTAAGGGTGGAATATCAAATAGCTAAGACTTCATTGCGAGAAGAGTTTGACCTTTACAGGAAAGCGGAGTAGGCTAAAAAAAAAGCCAAAGAAATTAAGTCGCAAAGAAGAATTAGGCTATAGAAAAGCTGAGTTATGATGCAAGGAAGCTTTCTGGGGTGATTTCGTAAATATGCTAGAGTACAAGACAATTCTCGCACACAAGTTCGAGGACAGCATTGAGAAACTCATCTACAATGACATCCTTGATCATTGATTCATGGATATATGAATTTTTTACATGCTATTAGATGTGGGCTTCAAAAATTCGCATCCGATCTCTAGATGAAGAGAGAGTTTAATTAATGTTGGACAAGTTTTCAAAAGACAAAAGAGACTATATAGAGAAGACACTACCCAAAGATTTCACCCTCAACATGTGAAAATTTTAGATCTAGTTCCAAGTTTCCTATAAGTGCAAACACTTATAATTAACCACCCCTTATGATACTGAGAGAGAACTTTCGATTACGACTAGTCATTAGGTCTCTACTTAGTGTATTGTAGTAGCAAGTGGAATTTTGGAATTTATCATCATTTAATTTAAAGTAGATGGTTGGGGAAATGATGACGTGTCCGATCAAGATCTCATGGTTTCATCATCTCAGGCTATCATAGTCATGGGTCTACTTAGTCAGAGGAGGTCGTCGACCCAACTTGATCGAAAAATCCTTATCAACAACCATAGGTTGCTTTGTTCAAGGTAATCTTGTAGATCTAGATTGATGTTTGTCTAAGAAGATAATTTTAAGCCTACCCTAACTAACAGAGGGTTTTGTACTTTATCAGGTGCATCTCATGGTTCACAACTTAAGGGACAGCCATTGGAAAATATAGAGGCTACAATCATGACCGTAATATAATTGTATCATTTAACAGCAAACCACCAGGTCAGAGGGCCTTGATCATAACCGCTTTATATGTGGAGCTCAATAGCCAAATTACACAGACAAAAAACTCAAGTCACGTCCTTCATACGAGATTGTTTGAGAGTAAACATAGTAAAACACTTGACTTAACATTGGCTCTTTTGTGAGCTAGAGTTTTCTTAATTTGTTGCCTTGGACAAATAATTTCAGAAGATAGATGAATGTTGCTTTAAGTATTTTTAGATGATAAATCTCATTTAAGCATTTTTTTTTTAATTTGACATCTTTTACATTCTTCACATTTTGTTAAATTTAAGCTTTAGATTGATTTAATATTAAATTTTAAACATAACTGATACCCCCGCCGGTTGAAATCTCCATTCAACACTGCTATTATCGAAATGTAAATGATTTGAGCATTCACACTATAACTTAATAATTTCATTTTTGAAATTGAATCCCTTCGATTAAAATCTACAATCAACACGACCATTATAGGCGTCACTTGATTGATTTTACTTATTATTTCAGACCTTGTCAACTCTAATTGCAGAGGATCAGGTCTATGATTAAAATTTATAATCATATCCAATGTCTTGAAACATAAATTTTTTAGGTTCGAATACAAATTTTCTTGATTGACACCTTTGATAGTCGTCTGCAAATGTGAAAATCAAAATATCTCTTTAATGATTGAGCATTTAACTTGCAACTAATCTTATCAACTTAAATCCTTATAAGGAGGATCAGACTGTTTAAGTGGCGATTACAACTTCACATCGTAAGCAGAGCTACCCATTCAAAAATGTATATGATAAATAAATTTAAATTTGGCTTTGAAAATAATTACTAATTCGTCATTCAAATACATGTATAATTCTTAAGACAAGATTAAATTTAAATTAATTCTAATTTTAACCTACACAACATTCTCAGAAGTTTTTTTATGTTAACCCGCACAGTATCCTTAAACACTAGATTTAGACATCCAGTATTGTGTCAGGGACCATGTAGTTGTATTGGAATTGATTGTGTAGGTTTTAACGTACTCAAATCATGTAATTGCACAATTTTTAGTGTTATTACACAATACATGTGTACGCTTAAATATTAAGTAATCTAAGCTAATTTAGTTTTAGCTTTAATTTCAATTTGGCTTTTATTTTGATTGAAAGTTGATTTTTAAATGAGTTGTGAATCTCACATAAGATTGTTAATATCACACTAAATGAAAAGAAGCGACACTACGACTGTTGCATTTTAAAGTACTACTTAAAGGTGGCATTGTATCTTGACACTTTACCTTGATTTTTCAATAAGAGATACCTACTAAAGAGGCTATTAGTGCTTTGTATGTCTTTGCAAGATCATAATGCAATGCATAATTGGGGGCTTAAGAGTCATTTGGTTTTACAACCTAATAACATCCCTCAATGTTTCGTATGTCGTAATCTTCAAAACACTATCCTACAATGGATGTACAACTTCAATTTCTAACTTAATTGCATGTATTTTGATGCAGTAAGCTTAAGCTTATAATCATCTCAAAATACATGAGTGCTTCAATTATTTAAATTTGCACGTATTTTAGTACAATACATCTAAATGCGTAACTATTATGAAATTCATGCATGTTTCATCTCAGTTAAATGCTTGCATGACTTACAGAGCATTTGAGTCGAATATAAAGGTGATATAAAATCCATACAAAGGTTCATTTGAAATTCACTAACATCTTCTGTCTGCTTAAGTGAGGTGTTGCAAATTCAATGGTAAATAAACTAAAAATAGTTTTTAAGCTCAGGTGCACCTCACATTCGTTTAAGATTGGAAAGTTTATATTAGATTTTTGTTATTAAGTTGCGTGTAGGAACTATATTTTTAATTTTCAAAATGGCCTCTTTTTGCTTGTGTGAATGGGTAGATGAATGATTCCAATAATAATTTCATCTATGAAACCTCATCTCATATTCGCTTATCACTCATAGACAGTGATTTCAGTTTTTATATGCTTTAAATATTGTTTAGTGGATCTCATGATGCCTCTTTCTTTAATTATAAAAAGAGTTGTTTCAGTTCATTTCATTCAAAACTATCCAATTTCTTTGAGTATTCTTAAGGTTTTAGTGTGAGGAGTCAATTTCAAGTCCCCTGCAAGTTTCATTTGAGAATGACCTTTGCAATTTTCATTTTTATTTCAGGTTCTTGTAATTTCAAATTTCAATTTTATTTTGACTAGACCTCATTTCAATCTTAATTTAAGTCAATTTCAAATTCAATAAGTCTTCATTTGATTCAGTTCAAGTCCTATGCAAGTCTTGTTTAAGTATGAATTTTATAAAATTTCAGTAGCGTCACGACATTATCCACACATAAGGGGCTGAATTGGGAGTCTAAGCCTGCTCACCACACCAAGAAATGCGCACATGGTCGGTCTTATAAGACAATGTGGTCGAAATTGTCAAAAATCTCCCCACGCCAAGAAAAACTTTCATGGGGTACCCACAAGAAAAGTTGTAATTTATAATTTTCCTTGTCGTGCTAAGAAAAGCATGCACGAATGTCGTATACTAGTTTTCCTCGCCACACTAAGAAAGCATGTACGAGTTCCGCTTGTCGTGTCAAACATGCCGCAACTGAGAATTTTAAGAGTTTTCTTCTCTATTGAGAGAAAAAACATTTAGATAGAGAAAAAACATTTAGAGAGAGAAAAAGAGGAGATAGAAAGAGATGAGAAAGGAGATCCGAAAGAGACGAGAGCAGCTTTTGTCAGCTATTTGGTTTTTTTTTTCTTGGTTGGCTATTGTAGGATAAGGTGAGGGCTCTTTGCAGGGAGAGAGAGTAAAAGTGATTGTGTTTGAGTTTGAGAAAAAAAAAAGATAGATAGAAGGGAGATTATGCAGGCTTAGGTTAGAGTTAGGTAGGTGGTGGGGCTAAGAGGAGGTGTTCGGCTCAACTTGGTGAGAGATAGTGGAGCAGTGGCTGGTCTAGCTGCTTGTCATGTGAGAGAGGGAGCAAAAGAGTGGGTTGTGTGTTGCATTATTTGAGGGGAATCAAGTGAGAAAAGAAGAGATTGGGAGGGCTAAAGGTGGCTGATGGCTGGCTGGACTATCGCATATGGGAGTTTTGAAGTGATGAGGAGATGAGGAGCTCGAAGAGAGGAGTGAGAGGTCGTTCGGTTGGAGCTTACAAAGTATAGAGAAGTGTAACTTGTGATGATGCTTTAGAAGACTGAAGAGTACGAGAGGCTAAGAAGCAAGTTCGATGCTTTTGTGTGATGCGGGATTTTCTTTTGACTGGCTAAAGGAGACAGATTAGAGAAGGGGAATCGAGATGGTTGGGATATGGGTAAGAAATTAAAAATATTATATTACTTTTTATTACCAATATGGAGGAGCATGGGCAAGCAACATTAATAACTGGCCATTGGCTAGACTGGGCAATGCAAGCATGGACATAGGTGGCTGCAAGTGAATAGGATTATGGAAGCGTCTTGGGAGAGGATGCCTTCATGCTTACTCTTTCTTGAACCTGAGAAGTATATTTAAGTCAAGCATTTAGTTTCCCTTTTATTTATGATTATCATTGATATTTTCTTGCCATTAATAGGTTGACTAGACGTAGGAAAAGGTGTGGGTTGAATTGGCTGTAGAAATTAGATAGGTCATATATATGGTAAGATAAATTAATATAGATTTACTTTAATAAAGAATTGAACTTATCTTATAATTTAAGTAAACTATCATGATGATTTTAACAAATAGCAATTGATTAGTTAAATAAAATGATATTTCTAGCAATAATTTAAGAGATAATAATATTATTTTATCTTTACTTTTTTTGGTGATTCTATATATGCAATAGTGTATGATAACATTAAGTCTTGTTCTTAATTTTTTTCTTGTACATCTTGAAATACGTGTGATTTTGGCAAAATTCTATGTGCAATGACCACGGGTAACATGGGTGACTATTCTAAGTAATTTTGTCATTCTGGATGCAATGACAATATTTGTTTCACGATCAGAGATCATTTGGACAATTTCGGCATCGATTAAAGTGATATCAAAGCTTATTTTGCATCATGTCGCATCCGTTCACTCAACATTCACACAAACTCAACCAAATTGACCACGGAAGATCTCGTTTGATAGATTTTGATATTTCGGTACATCGACACAATTAATTTCACGAACAAAGATCATTTATACATCGTCACGGCTTCCTAGCTACGATGTACATTAAGTTATACTTGTGACTCAACTTACATATTAGATAAAAACCTGATGACGCGAAGGGTCAATCTTAAAAAATTTTGGCGTCGGACACATCAATGATATCGGTTTTGAGATCGGATATCATTTCGAGTAGTTTTGATGACAATCAAAAAATTTTGGCTCCGATTCACGTGGCGTAGCATCCATAGTCCATCAATTTCGTCACATTTGCCTAATTTGATTTGTGGAATGTGTATGGAGTTCAACATCAGATACCAACAAAAGGGATAGGGCGAGTGCGACAAGCTAACACACTTTTTGTAATTTTTTCTTGTTTCTTTTTTGTTTTTGATTTTGTATGTGTATGATGGAGAGTTGTAAACAATTTTGTATATGTAAATGAGAGAACTTTGTTAATTGTCCCATCTTTGGATGTAATCATTTTTTCTAAAATGTATGACAAGAATTTTATTCTTTTAACTCGCCATATTTTGTGTTTGCGCCTATCTTCTATATTTGGCAAGTTTTTTATCTTTGTAGATACATGGAAATATCTCAGTTTATGTTGAAGTGGCTAACTTACATGTACTCAAAACATGTTCGTAATGTAAACTTGATGATGCTTGCACCCTACTTTAGCTTATGCATACTTGGAAGTACTTTTAATTATATTTTAGTGGTCTCCTTATGTGTACTTTACACCAACCACTTGGTACTCATGGGAGCACCGTCCTAGACTTGTCAATATGAGGGACTCATACACTACTCATTGTGGATCTCATTGCAAAAAGTGGAGTTGGCTCATCATAGCTATAGTCATCATCTTATACGCACCTCACCTTACACCAAATTCTTCATATTAGAGGGTCACTCATCTAGATTCATTAGCTAAAAGAGACCCAGTACTACTCATTGCGGATCTTATCGCCAAGAGAAGAGTCATCTCACTAAGCTTTGCTATTTGAACTTTTTTGTAAATTGTAATTGTATTATAGTTGAGCATATAGGAGTAAGTTATTACAAGTGTTCAAATAGTCGCCCATATGTTTCAATTATTGGCAAACTGAATATACTCGGCATCTTAAAATGAGTAGGCCCGTATGTGAGAATAATCGTGCTAAGTGCGGATTTTCCTTCTTCCTAGATTCTTTTGATTGACTGAAAAGTTTTTTTTTAGCAGTCTCATTGCCTTCAAGTACATTGAGATTTGACTCTTGATCGACTCGCACTAATGTTCAAATGTCTAATTAAGTCTATTTTCTTCAAACTGTGATTAGCGTATTCAACATTACCTAAGGCTGGCCAAGTTTAGATAAGGACGAGTAGCATTAGTATATAAATGATTTTCTCATTATAACTTGCTCAAGAAATGCAGATTCCTTTGAAAAGTATGGACGAGTTTATACGTGAAAGGTGAGTGGTGAGTACTTAGCGAGATTATGAGGTGAGTTTCCCAAGTCCTTGATGAGTCGCTTTTTGTGTTTTTGCTAAAAATTATTGTATTGCAACAAAAAAATTTATACAATAAAATGAGGAACTAGGGGTATAAACCTTCTGTTAAGGGCATAATTTTTTTGGGATCATAGGCAATCCAAGTTCTTGATGCCTCATTTTCTCAATGTATTTGTAGCTAGTAAGCAACTAGACTAGTTTTTTTATCATGTACGGTTCATCCCAAGTAAATCTAAACTTACCGAATGCTATTTAGCGAGTTGCTACATCCACCTTCTTTTTCCTCCACATTGGCATTGTAATATGTTGCCAGCCTCCTATTTGTATCCTCTTGCCTCAATGAAGCTTGTGCCCTAACTTCCTCCAATAGACCCAACAACGTTGTCTCCTTGTTTTTTTTTTGTGTGTTCAATTCTTCCCACTCAATAGTATTTTGCTCGTAGTCAACTACTATCATAACTTACTAACTACGGAATTCATAGTTGATAGACAAAAGGGCCTTTGTCCTTTCAGATAGGGCAAATGAAATTTGACCAATTACTAAGAAGGGAGTTATTCTGAGTGCCCAGAGCATTAGGAATAGTGCTTCCACCCACTTGTCTTTGGCCCCTTTGATCTTTTTCCTCGGTAGATTAAGGATTTTCTTATTCACCACTTCAACTTGGTCGTTAGTCTATGGGATATGAATTAAAATGAACTAAAGGCAAATACTTGGATTTGCAAATCTGTTTGAGGTGCCAAATCAGTAAACTATGATTCAATATCTGTTATGATAGTCCTTGGTAAACCATATCGGCAAATGATCCCCAACTAAAATTACAAACAACTTAAGTAGTGATCTTAACGAGTAGCTTGACTTTGATCTGATTTGAGAAATAGTCGATCATGGCCCAAATAAATTTCTTCTAACTACTGGCGAGTGATAATGTGTTAATTAGTTTCATTCCCCACAGAACAAATGGCCATGGACTATTAATTGGTTATAATTTATGCGAGAGCTATTGTTGCATAGGGGCAAATTTCTAGCATTGTTGACATATTCTTGAGAAGTCCTCTACGACCTTTGTTTATGCTAAAATATCCTTATCATAGAATTTTGTGGACAAGTATCTTTCCTTCAGAATGACTATCACACTCTCTTGAATGTACTTTGCTTAGAATATTTTTTCAGGTCAAATTTCATGACACACTTAAGGTTAAGAGAAGTAACCAATCTTCTAAATATTGTGCCTCCGAGAAGAAGGCCTTGTGCGACTTTTATCTTGAACCACCTTAAATATTTGATGCTTGGTGCGACCTATCCTATTCTCAAAAAATTGACAAAGAGTTTGATCGAAATTGATGAATTGTCTTTTGCTAATTGCATTACCTCGCCTTCTTTGATGCTAGGATGCATCAATTTAAGAGATGATTGATCGCTCAAGTCACCCGACTCTAATAAGAGGTCGGCTAATTAGTTTTCTTCTCAAGGGATTTAGAAAATTTGGAAGTTTTCTAATCTACTAATCTCCACCTCTATCTTGACCAAATATCTTTGAAGCATTTCATCTCACACTTCATAATTATCATTTAGTTGGTCTACCATTAGCTGACAGTTTAAATAAGCGATTAAATGCTTAGCCCTAAGTATACAAATCTCAATCTGACGAGTAGCACTTCGAACTCAATTTGATTTTTGGTGACTCGGAATTTTATTTGCACAAAATGAGTAATAGTTATCCACACTGGACTCTTTAGGATTATGCTCACTCCCATGCCTTGTTCGCTTGATGCACCATCCTTGAAAATATGCATTTTGCATTAAAATATATAAAAAGAGTGCAAACTAAGGTCCAAAAAAGGAAAACTAAGAAAGAGCCACATTTTCCAATCATCCTCCAAACTGAGAAAGAGCTACATTTTTCCTATCATCCTCCAAAATGACAAAAAAGCGAGAAGAAATAGTATATCTATTGCTATCATGCCAAAAAAAGGTTTAAAATGTAAAGCTATAGAAGCATAAAAATCTACTAGCCTATTGTTTTCCTTTGTGTGTGTAATGGAAGATAACTTGCTGAAAATTCTAGAGAAAACTAAGGTTTGGGCCCTGTTGGGGTTGGCTCTTCATGTGTCTTTATGTAGGGTTTGTTTGAGATAGTCAACTATGCTGATATTATCCCCTTCAATCACAATTTCCTTATACTCATACATACAAGGTTCAATAATTTGCTTGATGGAAAGCATGACCTGGAGTTCATGCTCATTATTAACTCAACAGTTTTTCGAGATGAGGACATTGAAATCGATTAGAAAGTCAACGAGTGCCTAAACCTTGATCACCAGTCCAGGAGTGTAAGATATGTCAAACTTGTTTAATTTGACTGCTCGTCCAAGCAATCTTCTAGAGTGATTAGGTTTGGTGAGTATCGCTTTAAGTGAATGACTAGTAACAACTTAGATTGAGTGACGGTAAAACGATGAGGGCTACTAGCTTCTCCGTGATTACGCATCACAACTCGAATCCTCTTAAGATCTTATTGTTATCGTAAATGGGCCACTATTTTCTTTCTTCTCGGATCAAAACTAAACACACTACATTCTCACCAAATCCTAAATATAATAAATGATTTTCTCCTAATTGCAATCTTTATAATAATGGTGACGAGATTAGTAGAGACTTCAACTGTTGAAGAGCAATTTCACACTTGCTTATCCACTCAAAAAGCTTGGTCTTTCTAAGAACTTTGAAAAATGGTGTATAAAGTTCATCCACTCTTGAGATGAAGCGATCAAGCTTAACAACTCACCTAATAAATCGTTGTACTTCCTTGTTATAATAGGTGATAATATTTATAGTATTGCCTTGATCTTATCGAGATTGATCTTTATGCCTTCTATTGTGAGGAGGTACCCAACTAACATGTATGATGTGTCAAAATCACATTTCAAGAAATTTAGGTGCATGATGTACTTCTTTAAGGTAGCAAATGTTTTCTTGAGATCCTGAATATGTTGCTAGGATGACTGGTCCATTACCAATAAATCATCAATATAAACTTTCACATTCCTCTCTTTTTGGTCTTTAAACACTAAGTCCCTCATCCTTCGATAAATTATCTCCGCATTCTATAAGCTCAATGACATCACCTAGTAATTAAATAGGCCTTCTCCAGTATTAAATGTGATTTCCTCATAATCAATTGGGAGTGCATTTTGATTTGGTGTTAGCTAAAGAATATGTCGAGCAAGCTCATAAAGGGATAACCAACTGTTGAGTTAACTAATGCATTAATTCACGATAGTGAATACCCATAGCTCAGGCATATAAATTGAGATTTATTAAGTCAGAGTACATCATTCACTTCTCCTTAACTTTTTGCACCATCATAACAATTAATATCTATTCTAAATACTGAACTTCGATGATAAGGTTAGCATCAAGTAGCTTCTGCACTTCCTACTTGATTGGTTCAATGAATAAGGCTACCTTCATCTTTTATTTTATAGGCCTTGCATCTTTTCTAACATTTAGCGTAAGATAGACAACACTGATGTTGATTCCAAACAACTTGGTAGATGTGCATGCAAACACACCAAGGTCTTCTTGCAGAATTGAACAAGTTATTCTCAATGCTTGGAGTTGTATGAGGAGCTTATCCTGAGAACTCGTTTGGGGTCCTCTTGAATCGCCCTGACTTCCTCTATGATGTCCTTGATCTCAAACCTTATTCCTCTGTCTAATTTTAGCTATAGGATTTTTTTAGTTACTCATCGTGAGTTGTCTACATCTCTAAGGTAACAAGTTCTTGATTGTAATAGATCGCCTCTCACTATGATCTTTTATCTGCGAACTAAAAATTTCATAGCTACATGATAAGATAGCATTATAGCTCGAAAAGTGTTCAGTAAAGGTTGCCCACCAAAGGTGGAATTGTAGGTAGTTAATGTGTTGAGAATGACAAAGTCGACAATGGCGATGAATTTCTTCTCGCTTTCTCCCCAAATGACTACAAGAGTGATCATCCCATTGACGCCACTTTCTTGAGAATTCATAGAGCGAGCCAACAATAAGAGTAAATCTTGAACTCGTTAGGTTCATCTTATCAAAGACGAACTTGAATATGATATTGATAGAATTATTAGTGTCTATCAATATGTTGTCAATTTGATAATTGACGATTAGCACAATGATGATCACATCATCCTTTACAAGACTGCTAGTCATCAGCCTGTATCATTCGACAAAGTTGACAGGTATGATCTTCACAGCAAATGCTCGAGCCATCACTATCGAGTTGGCCTCTCGACCTTAGTTGTTTAAGCTTGCTTGTCTTGAAAACTTAGTACTGTCTCCTCAAAGAATAACTAGGACCACCCATGCAATGGGGATGGCCCTGCAAGTACAACATCATTTCTTCGATCTTCTAATAGTTCCTTAGTCGCCGTCTAAGATTTGCCAATATGAACACCTTCAATTTTTCTCAAAATACTTCTATGATGTTGATGCTCCTCGATATAATGTCCATAACTCGGTGGTAAATAGAACACCTTGGTGGATCTCAGAATTGAGCTCCTACCTTCATGAAAGCACAATTAAGCACTTGAAATGCTTTTTATTTTGTACAGCCTTGATTAACTAGTTCATAGAAATATGTAGCAATGTGACCATGAGAAAATGGTGTGGTGTTTGGTACTCACTTAGATAAGGGTGAGTAGGTTGCATAGTCTCATGGTGTGGAGCAAAAGTCTTTGTTCTCAACACTAATCTCGCATGGGTATCCCCTCTGTGGTTAGTGGGGGTGATTGCCAATATGTGACTTCTTGTTTATCCTTCACGCACACAAATGGTTTCCAAAGTGTTGGACAAGTGGCATATGATCTTACCATTGGGGTATTCCTCCATATTAAGTAGCCCTGGAGAATTAAGTGATTTTATTGTTTTCATCAGCATTGACATGATTGTTGGAGAGTTCAAATAACGCAACTAAAGTCTTGGCTTGTTTAAGGTTGATAGCGTATCTGAATGGTCCCTCTCTTAAGCCTTGGGAGAATGTGACGTGCAATTGCAAACTCTTAAGTCTTTCACCTCTAATATTTACCTTTGGAATCCCACAATGAAATTCTTTAAAGACCTGTCTTGCTCTTATCACATCTGTAATAACACTTACGACCTCTTAAGTAGCCTTCGGGCGCTCACGAATTGAATGATGAACATTCATTTCAACTCAACAAATGACATGATAACACTCACTATGAGGCATGAGAACCACCTTAGTGCCAATTTTTTGAAAGAAGTAAAAAAGAGATGATATTTCAAAACGTTCTCAATGTCAAGTAGTGAGGCTGTTAATTCAAAGTAGGCACTGTGATCTATCGAAATAAGCCTTCCACTATAGTACTGCAAATGAGGGATTTTGAACTTCAGGAGCAGCTTTGCATTGGTGATATCCCAGAAGAAAACATTCATCAATTCTAGATTGCCCTCTAGCCTAGACAGTAACATCTTCTCATCGTTACTATGGAATAGAGTATTGTTCAGGTTGGGAGTCAAAATTAGTGTCCGATTGTTGGGCCTAACTGGATGTTGGTAGCGACAGAAAACCTTCCATGTTCTTGGCACCACAAACTCTATTGATAGACTCGCTCCATCACTCCATGGATTAGGCAAGTGTTCCACTCCTACATTTTTTTTAGATCTTGGTGAGTTGCAAAGTGTTGAGGTTGATGCTCCATGTTGACAAAGTTCTCTTTAGTTAGCTTGTCTACCTCTCACAATGATCAATTTATTTAATGCGATGTCTACTCCATGCTCACCACACCTTTCAAGATATTGAATCTTGAACCATCCATGGGTGACACAAAACCTTACTTACGAGACTAGCCTTGTTAGGTAGATAGAAAAAAAGAGAGATTAAAGAGGGTGTCAGATGCTTGGGTGAATTAAGAGAGAGTGTGTTTGTGTTTTATTAGTCATTAAAGAAGTAGAAAACATCTTAGAGCATAACTATGGTTTCTATAAAAAGCCACATTATAAGTTTGACAGAATAAGTCCTCCCAAAAGGCCCTATCCTCCAATTCATAAATGTATCTCATGACCCCTTAAATATAGAATTAGAGGGCAATAGAAAAGGCTACACTAATAAAAGTAAGACTAGAGACTCAATGGACTATTATGGGACAAACACATGTACAATGTCTTATCTGGATGATGAAAGTGGCCTTCTACTGATATGGCTTTCCATGTAAGATATCTAGCCAAATCCTAAATGATAGGCAAGTGCGCTAAAAAAGTCTTTCCATGTAGCTGGCAAATTGCCCGATCAAGTACCTTTAGGTGTAAGTCAATGAAATTCACCTAGTGAGTTACGATAAGCTCTCCTTGACAAAGAAGTAACTTCCTTAATGGGGGGCTGCACCTGCTCTGACTTAGTTTCTATGACGAGTGGCAACTTGAATTGAATTGGGCTCCATGACGAGCTGGCTTTTTTGGGAGTATGTCCTCGGTGCATATTATCAACCCACTGAAGACTATTTTTATCACTTTATTGTCTAGATGTCCCTCAAAATTTTTTTATAATATGATCATTTCTAAATTTATTATTGCTAATTTTATCACATATCCACCTTAACATTCTATTTTTTATAACACTCAACTTAGATATCAATGACTTATGTAAAGCAAAAAAATAGCATCCATATAATATCGTCAACCTATTTGTTGTTTTATAAAATTTATTTTAAACCTCCATTATATACTTTTATCACACAAAACTCTCATAAGCACTTCTCCAAAATAACCCTTCAACCTTAACTCTAAAAGTTCTATTCTCATTCTAATCTTCATTCTTCTATATAATAGATCAAAGACAATTAAACCTACACACACACACATATCTATGTAAGTATGTATGGATCTGTGTGTGTATGTATGTATATGTATATGTAAATACACACACACGCACATGCATGCACCATCCATCCGCATGCACGCTCGCACATACACACACAAACATATATATAATAGTCTTTCATATTTATCTATATTTTACTAATAATTTTTAAATATTAGCTCCATATTTAAAACGGTGCACCATGCACCATGCACCATGCACCATGGCTCCACAAAGAGCTGCACTATAATAGTGCGCCATTCGCCATTGATAAGTATGATGATTACCCAAAACACCATTCCCACTAAAATTATGCACACATACATACATTCATATAATATAGTTCACAATATTATTCGTTATGCTATTGACAAAACAATTTCCGCCTTAAATCTCTCATTTAGTAATTTCTAAAAGTAGCAATTTCATCATTCTTTAATGCCTTCTTTATATTAAGCCAAGATCACATTATCGTCACTTCTATAGTATCTAAATTGATCAAAATCCCTAAATCTCTTATATCTATCCATACATATTCTATCTAACTCTTTTTCTCTTTCTATAGTAGAAAGCATATGGCATGAAATTTACATCATCAAAAGTTGTAGTTTTTCCTTAACTTGCTCCCTACTCAGAAGATTTCTTTCTAATCATCATAAATCATAGTTGCACTTACTTTTTGCCACTTTTTAAAGACATTCCTTTTTCTTAACAACTCACTTTGGAATATCTGGTGGTGGAATATGCATTGCATCAGTGGCAATTGATGCATTTAATGAGTCAGCTCTAACACATTTTTTAGCAAAACTTGACGCAAGTTGCTTAGGGTGTCTGACTTGTCTGACCATTTTTAAGTGCCATATACATCAACACCCCAACAAGTATACATGCACTCTGTATACAAAAAGTAGGATGTGATGTAATATCCAATTAATTTATTCCTAATTAATTTTATTTTAGCTAATTAATCCGTCGTCGTAGCATCAGTAGCACCTGTAAGCGCATGCGCCGGATTAAAGCATTCAACGTCATTTTGGGATCGATCGAAAGGTAATACCCGTTCATTTATTTCATTCCTTTCTTAGCCGCGGCCTCAGTTCATTCGCGCTGATCGTCGAGTTCGTCTCCTCCTTTCCTTCCTGGCCGGCCGACGAGCCGCCCGTGACCACGAACGACGAGCCGCCGCCTTCGTCGGCAGATAAGGAGTGCCGCTTCCGGTATGCAGATCTGGTTCGAGTTGGAAACCGCCGCTCGACCCACCGCTCGCTACGTCGTCGCTGGAACCACCGCAGTAAGTCTTGCTCGGTTGGGAAATCCTGAACCGACGGGTTGGGAAATCCGTGAACCAATCGCGGCTAGGGATTTCTCGGCCGACGGAGAAACCTGGAATTTTGTAAGTTCTTGAATTTCTTCCTATTCCTTTTCTTTCACGCCTTCCTTGAAATGTGATTGGGGAGTTCAAACTGCTTTTGTAGGTGAGTTGCAAAATTGTTGTGTATTAAAATGGGGGTTTATGATTGGCATTTTTGCTAATTTTAGTTTGTTAATTTAATCAAGAATTAATTAATATTAGTAGATTCTTTGGATTCGGCCCAAAGATTTGAAAGATTATATGAGGAGACATCAATTTCGGTAAGGCTGCAGCTTTAAGCGGTGATACTACCGTATGTTAAGTATGAGTTTAGACAAGTATTTAAAGTTATTTCATTATGGACTGGGAGGAATCGAGGAGACATCACTACACCAGATGTATAATCGAGGTGAGACATAATTGATAATTTAAATTCGCTTTATACATTAACGCCATCGTTTCTTTACCGATTTTTATAAATAATATGAATGACATATAGATATCAAGAATTACAATTATTTCATTTTCTTAATAGATATGATTTTGTTGTATATGAAAATGTTTAAAATATGCATTAAATGTTAAATGCAGAATGCGATAAACGAACGCCGCGAAAAAATTATAATAGGAAATATGTTATAAATCACAGATAAAAGAAAAGCTCTAACGATGATGCTAACAGGGGATCTTAGTATCCCCGACTCTGACATTTTGAGGTTGGAGCCGTTAAATGTCCAACCTGTGTCAGTTAGGTAAGTAGTATATTCCTACCGCTTTACCTTCTTTTTTTTAGCCGGGTGACGACTTTTGTTATGAAGTTAAAATCATAATTATAAATGACATTTCTAAAAATGATTTGATATAACCGAAATGACTTTTATTAAATAACGCCCTATGACATGACAATAATCTACATCATATCGTTCTTATACTTCGCAAAGATTGTTTATCGGTTTTACTTTTTCGCAAATTTAAATATACGCAATTGCTCTACTGTCTTCAAATTGATTAGATACAATTTCACTGCTGCGCAGAGCGGGTTGGAACGCTGGAATCAGGTCTCGAATATCCTATTCGACATAGCATAAGGGTGTGTGAAACAAAGCAAAGCTCTATCCGTACACCAGAAGCATAGGGGTTGCCCAATCAAAGCATGTGCAGGACCAACAAGGAAATCCTGCTTAAGTTTGCTAAACATAATCCTTAACCGTTACAACATCTGCAAAGATTGCTTTTTCACCATGTTAACCAAGTATGCCACTAACAGATGACACAAGTTTGCAAACATAAAGTTTGATTTACCGAGGAGTATAAGAAAATATAGAAACTAAATCATATTTACAAGCTAGTCAACATTAGGTCGGTTTCTACATCAAATATGATAGTGCTACCTCTTGCAATAATTTCATTTACCATTCAGTTATCTATATTCATCTAATGGTCCTAATCCTAGCTGTAAATTTTTCTTCTTTAATCCAAGACACTCCGGGTATGAAGATGGGCTTGGGGAGGGATTGATATGTTCACATCCTTAACCTGCAATTGCAGAGAGGCAGTTTCCATGACTCAAATCTGAACCTTCAAATTATGTTAAAAAGCAACTAATGACTACTCCAAGCCAGTACTCTATAACTGTGCTTCCTGCTAATTGCAAAGTTGGTAGAGTTTATGTCTCTCCTTGTTTGGCACAGGCATTAAAATGGGTATTACATTTCTAGACTCTAATAAGATATGATACACTGAACTATAAAATAACCTTCAAATAACTAAATAGACTCCTGACAGGAAAGTATCATTCACTGAAAAAAGAAAATGAGAACAAACCTTTGCAGCAAGCTGGAATGCAAAATAAGAATAATTCTTGATTTCCAAGATCAAAGAAATCTCATTTGTCCAGACAGTTATAATAGATTGGCTATTTTTACATCAACTAGCCATAGAAACTCCACATAATGCAAGGTTAAGGAAATGAGAGATGCAAACAGCATTGATTCAATAAAAGTAAAGTAACTGATGCCCGGAGACTAGATAGAAAGCTATGTTTTTACTACTATGCAAAGCAATGGGACAATGCATACAACAAAGAAAGTCTAAACATTAATGTTGCAGAGAACAACAGCAATGCAACAAAGGGATTAGGCTACAATATTGATGTTTCTTACAACTCAAAATATTTTGATATTTTTAACTAGATAAGAAACCAAATGAAGAGAGATGGAATCATCCCACGTATATCTCCATAATCAATACCAAAGTAAAGCACAAGTAATGCACTGCATAAACCAACAGACGCACCCAAGAAGGGATTCAACTATATTACTAATTCAGATTATTTGAATAACTCATCATTTTTACTGAGAAAAATACAAATCTATTTTTATAACCCTTTAAAATGTTTGCATGTCCGTATACGGATATACTAATAATGCTTAGTCAGGAGTTTTTTATCATTTCATCTTAATCATTATTCAAGCATCTAGATCTAAAGACAACTTATGAACAAGAAACTCAAAAATGAAATATTACACCTTTTTATAAGAAGAAAAACAAATAGTCAATAAAAACCACATGTGACACACCTGAAAATAGGCATTATGCTCTGGAACAACATTGTTCTTTTTCAGGACAATAACAGGCCTTCCAATAATGTCCAGATGTGAATATTTTGTCTGCAGAAGAAAGACAATATATTAGAAACAAGCACAAATAATCAACAAATTCCTGTCATTACCTTTACAATGAACCAAAATAGTACAGCCAATGAGTACTGTAGATAACCTCATGCCATTGCTTGGTATGAAACGGAACCGAAACAGAAACTTCTTGAGATCCTTCAGGTAAAACAACCTGCAGCAAACAAATAAATCGTCATTTTTAGCAGCTGAAGCAAATCAGCTTGCAGTGGTTCTACTAAAACTGAATTAACTTAATCTGATGATGTTGAAGATAAAGATGATATCACTAAATAGTAACATGAAACTCCAGATTCCAGCCTAGAAGATACATCAATGAAGTACACCTATACTTTGGGTAAGACCTGAACCTACATTACCTATATGGAGTTAAAATACTAGTCACTTTAACCACTCATTAAAATTTATGAAAGCGTTTTAAAGAGAAAGAGGAAAAAGTTGGCATACTAAAACCTTTAAAAAAAAAAAGTTTGTGCATGGCACTGTGAAATACGATCAGTGTACATTTATAATAATGGCAAATGCTTCATGATGCACAAAAAAAAAAAAAAGACAAGTATCTTTGATATGCAACACAGTGACCTCCACAGGATATCAATAAAAATGTCTCATCAAATATTACCTTTGATCATGGGGAGAAACAACTTTTGAAATCAAAAAACGTGACTTGCCCTGAACATGGCCATTGTTTTATAGGTGATAAAGAATATTAGCTTACATATACCTAATTTCAATTTTTCAAATAAAGAATGCGTGCACAACAAAGTCTATGGTTTATAAAACACAATAAACTTTTGTAGGAAAAGAAAACAACATTGGTGTTCAATATTTAAGCAAAAAAAAACAAGAATACTGATTCAATCCAAACCTAACTTTAACCACCAACGTTGAAATTCAATGTTTATCACTTATTGAATAAAGGCCAGAGCACTTTAGCTTGTGTTTGGATGTGACTAGGCCTTGCCAGGACTTGCTTTCTAATGAAATAAAGGCATTGGAATCCTGAAAAACATCTAATCATGTCAAATAGAACTTAAAATTGCACTGACAACCATGTTGCACTATCACTAGCACTGAAAATTGCCAAATATAAATAAGAAAAATAACACCTACACTAAGTGTACAAGTCACAAGAGAGATACAGAGAGGATAAGATGCATTCAGACTTGATAGTCCAAGGGTGATGGTTAAAAACTATATGGATTACAAAAAATGTAAAATTGAATACTGCTACCATGCCACAAATTGCTTGATTAAAAAACAGGGAGGATATTTAATTGAAAATTATCAAGATTCTACTATAGCATATTTTTTTTCTTTCTTTGAAGGGACAGAATAGCCCATTTCTCCATTTGGTAACAACTAATTCATGTTTCCTACAAAGAGAATATGAGAAAAAACAAAATGGAAGTATAGAAATCGTAAAAAAAAACTATACCAATATAACAATAAAAGCAGAGCACTACTTACAGTGTAGTTGAGCATCCAAAAGATAAAATTTGTTGAATGCATCAACAGAGACACAGTAGATAATTTTTTTTTTTTTATTTTTTTATTTTTTTTAAAAAAAATTTTAATTTCTTTTTTTTTTTACAGTATATAATTATTTAGCATTTCACAAATAAGCTTTAAGAAAAAATAATTGTAAGATAATTATCATGAATATCGTCCCTAGAAGGAATTATGCTTGCATCATAAAATGAAATAGACAAGAACAGCACCTCAAAAAATAAAAGAGCACACTGAACATCAAAATCTCTAAAAGAACTCTCTTTCCCACATGCCTTGGAACTAGAAAAATAAATACAATAATTATCAAATCAAGAATGCAGGAACTAAAATATTAGAAAAAAAGACAGCATGTAGGAAATGCTGAACATATGAAAGGAAGCTTTCTAAAAAAGCTAAAATATGTTTGCGTGAACTGTCAGGAAATATAAGTACAAAAGAGAGTAACTCACCTTAACAATCAGATTATCAATAACAACCTCATCAATAGGGCTGCCAAATGTGATGTTAAGGAAACGGTTTCCCTCAGAAACAAACAAAAAGTCTTGCAGTGGTAAACTATAGCCGATGGTAAAGGATGTTCTCCACCCTCCAAATATAGGAAACCTAGGTTCAATTTCCAGTTGTGTCTGCATACAAAACAAACATTGTGAGTCCCATGTGGAACAAGCAAATGGCTGGAATTTATAGTCTATCTTGTGGAAAAAATAAATTCAGGTAATAAGTCTGCATATCACCTTTCTGGAGTCTCCCCAGAGATGTGATGTTGAGATGTTCCCAATGTCATCTCTATAATAAATAGAATGGGCACGTGGTGGCAACCTAGCAATGAGTTGTCTAAGTGATGATCTCCCTCCCATATATGATCTAGATTGATAATCAAGCCTGCAAAGGAAACACATGTTAGTTTTAGTTTATTTAGCACAATAGAGAAAGAAAACAAAACAGTTGACACAAGATTAACCTAGAAAATCCCCCTTTGTTAGTGGCCCCTTTGTGGGCAAGGTTGTAGTGTTCCGTTACCTGTATGCTGCCCCAGTGAGAAACCTCTATCTCTCTCACTAATTCTTGACCAACCACAAACGGATTACTGTTTTCAAAATGAAGAACTATGGGCGAATAAGAAAAGGGAGGAAGTTTCTCATAAGGCCCATATTTAATTTCAGAGTCTACAAGTTTTCCACTGGGATGTTTAGTATATGATTCCACCCTTCCACCAGGTAGCAGAACATTAAGTGACTGGGACTTCACCTTATAGGGTGATAAATAGTAGGCACTATCCTGATAAACAACAAGCTGAGCATCTGCTTGACCGATTTCCTCAGGAAATGGCTGCAGGGAATGAGTAAATACAGTGAGAACATTTACAGACAAGCTTTTCCCTTTCTCGAGCCCTTCATGTAATGATATAGAGTGGAAGGTCAATTCTGGAGGCATCCCCTCCGGATGAACCTCTGTAACTGGAAGGTTAATAGCAGAACCTTTTCCTTTTCCTTCACTATAAAATACCTTCAAATGTGCTAGGTTCTTTGCCTGCATGTTAGGAATTGCCAGCAAGATCTCTGAGAGAACATCGTGACCAGCATTCTCAACCTAAAAAATATAAAAGATTAAATAACTGTTAGCAACCCAGTTGCATTTAAAGAATAATGTTTATGCATATCTCGAAATCTATAACATAAACTAAAGTCAAAGGTTTAAAAAAAAAACAAAAACCATTGCAAGCACACCAATCTTGGACAGATGGGTGCAGAGTTTAACAGATTACTGTCAGGTTAGGTTAATTTTGGCAAAAAAACAAAGAAAAAGTTATCATTGGGGTTGGTTTTATGAATCCTCACTCTCCATTCATTCTTATTTAATGGTTCTTGAGTTGTTAAATCTACCTAGCAAAAATCTTTTTACATTCTATCCATATTACCACTCATTTGTACTGTTTCATTTCTAATCCTCCAATACAGATTTTATCTACCGATTTATAGGGTGCATCTTATACCCACTGTTATAAATGCCAAAACCTCCGAAGTTTATTTTCCACAATTTTATCTATAATTGTGCTACTCTTATAATCCCTTTCAAAATATGGAAACAGCCTTATTTTATTTTTATCTACGATTCCACTCATTCCAGACGAAATGAACTAATTTTAGCGTGAAACTAATCCAAACTTTACTACTGAAATTAGGATGACTGATTTCCTTTCATGTCAAACCTCTTAAAATAGGAGCAAGAAACTTCAATGGACTACAATACATGATCTTATATTTTTTCCATGTTTTGTATTAGATTCTATCAAGTCCATAACAGCATAAGAAACCTCCAAGGAAATTATGCTAATACCATAGTCTACCTGTCAATCAAGTATGCAATTCTAATATCCGCTCTTAGAGACTGCCTACTAAGATCAGGAAAAATTGTCCTTGCAATAGCCTTGAACCATTTAGCCCATGGGAAAGGAAGCCATTAAGTTTTCATGATTTGCATTTCACATCAGTTCACAAACTCTGATTTTAGGCGTCTACAGATATCAACAGCAATCAGTGAAGGAATTAAGTTGTTCATATGTCTTCACAAATCAAGAATTCCAATTAATTGTGCAAGAGCATTTAGAAGGTTATTAGAATCTTACAGAAACTATGTTGAGTATAAACTGCATGCAATAAACTTATTTATATAACATAAAAAAAAAACAATGTGAGAGAAGCGATGCTATCAAAAACAATTAGATTTTCACAGATTAAGGCAACAAAATCTTATTTTTAATGTCATTGATAGGCCGTAGGAGTGTGAAGTTGATTAAAGGACAAACATCCCTATAGCCAAAAAGTTGATTCATATCACATAAGAGTTCATTTCAGTATTTTTATTATTAAACTACAAATTAGGTTCATTTAAGTTAACAAATAATTCTAAAAGAGTAACTAGACCAAATTAAACAAGTCAAGGTTAAAAAGTTAAACAGTATGTTGCAAACTTCTTCAATGACCAGATTATCATAGAATATAAATTGTCATAGACCGTTCCCCTAGTTCATATGTTCAGATAAGCTATGAAAGAATACTCTATTGCACTAAGATAAAAAAAAAAATTGTTTTCATCAAAACTGAAATCTTTTCTTTTCAGAGAGGCATTCAAAAGATCACCCTTATCTAGCCATTATTTATGTAATTTCAGAGCTATCAAAATATGCATTTTAAATCTTCCCATCTCTACCAGCTCTTCCCATACTATCTTAAATTATCAACAGTGTAACAAGCAAATTTCATTTAGACTGAAGTTAAATAACTGTCATAAGAATTAAAAAGCATTAAAAGAGAGAACAATAACAGCTTACCTTTAAAGTAGACAGAACCCGCACAATGTGTGAAGTCAAATCAATCTGCAAAAAGGATGCTAAGATATTTAGCTTTTCACATAATCTACAAAGTAAGCTATGTACAAATTAATCATTTTCTATAAGGTCCTGCAACTTTACTTATGAAAACATATAGATTAAAAGTTCTTTTGTAAGATCTGATGCTGTAAGCCTATTCTACCTCGAGGAAATATCTGCTTTGTCAAGCTCTTTATAAAATGTTGGTGTCATTTTTAATCATACTAACCTCTATAAAAGCTAACTAGCACAGAAACTGGAAGGCTAGCAATTAAATTCAATGAAACAAGCCCTCTGCATAATTGCCTGCAGGTTGAATTAATAAACCCCCTTGTGAACCATATCACTTGGTGCTTAACAATATTTTAACTAAAGCCTTCACCCAATTTTGCATTTTTGTGCTTTAAATTGTAATCTGATCAAACCTCACTATACTAATAACATCCCTCGCCATCATACGCAAATGTAGCCCTAACTAGACCAAAATAAAATGCAACCCCACATGACTGCAAAATATGCAACATCTACAACATTCGGTGAAATAACTTCAGCGTTAAACTCCATCAGACTCATTCAAAAACAGTGAAACTAGGGTCAACCAGAAAATATTTCCAGCAAGTGATTTTTGCGGGAAATTAGTTTATATCACAATTCTCCGGCCTGAAACCATATATTAAAGCTATCATTCTTTGTAATCACTCCATCAGCATCCACTAAAAATCCACTTCAGAAGCCATCTTTCGTAACACAATCTTTTGCAGTTACATACTTTAATCTTATGACTAAAAAAAATTTACATTATACTTGCCAAAAAGAAATTATCAGCTCACAAAAATAATAGATAATTGGTATCCATTGCCCTAAGCATCTTAAGAACATTTGCCGTCGTATTTCTTTTTCTATGGAAAAGACCACTACTTATTCTACAGATCCTAACAGGCCCCTAAATCAATATAAAGGTGCACCTTCTAGAAAACAGTTTGATGGCCAAACAGATTGAAGCTATTTCTTCAACAGAGGCCAACCATCCAGGTGCACCTTTTAGTAACTGAAAGATACATCTGATAAGATAATAAAGCCCGCAACAGATATCAATCAAAGCCGGGGAAAAGAATAATATCAGAGAAGGAGCCACTTACCCGTCGATCTACCTTGGAAATTACAATATCGGATCTTGCAGTCGTCGTCCATGTGGGGAGACAGAGCAGAAAGAAAACACAGACAAACACCTTTCGCATTTCCTCAGTCCACAGTACGAGCTAGGGCTTTGGCGATCGAGAGCAAAAGCGAATCCCCAATCTAACGACTCTAAAATCCGAAAAATACCGTCTTCGCTTCCCCCTGCTCCGGCTGTCAATTGACTCACTTATGCCCCCAGTGATCCCATATTCACGATAAACAATATTATTTTAACGGAGATCTATTTCAAAAAAATTTCCAAGGGAAAAAATAATCTCAGTGAAAGAACAATAATTTGATTCCTCCCAAATAAGGTTGATGAAATACTACCTAGCTCATTTTAAGTATGTTTATACCGCTCATAACTTATTTTTATTTTCTATAATTTACAATTATAAGTTGGGGAATTTACCTATATACCACTTCAAACATAGTATTTTATATATCTAACACTAAAAAGTTATTTTTTTTACAAGCAAACACCCTAAAGAAGTAGATACTATGCATAAATACTATGTAAATACCACTCTTCATCATCTTCATCATTTCTCTCATGTCTTCTCTCTTTTCATTTTCTTCCATCATGGCCACCATAAGTTCTCCACCATTTATACAAAGTGTTAAATCCAGCACTCATGATTGTAAGTGTCGTCATCTTTGTGCAAAAATACCAACATGTTTCTTGTGAATAGACTAATTTCTTGAACTGTTTATTGGCTTCAATTCATTATTATGACTAAATGACTTTGAAAGATGCCTTGATTCATTTATGAAATTTTTTTATTTTTATATGTGATATATGTGCTTATATACTACAAGTGGATTGTTTGATCTCTATTGCCCAACTTTCTTAGCATCAAAACTAAGTTATAAAAAGGAAGAAAAGTGACAACAAATAATTTTTCATCGCTCTCTCTGAAGGATGTGATTTACTGTTGTTTATCATACTGTGTTTGGTGTCTTCAAGGTGGTATTTGCTTAATGTTTCACTAATACTCTCTTGTTTCTTGGAAGTACTTAGAGTAACTTCAATTGTAACTTCAAAAATCAACTTGTAATGCTTGCAAGAAATCATCTTGTCATTTTCATGTTAAAGCTTCATAGCAATGCTTAATTCATATTGTGTTAAATTCCATAATAGCTTCTTTTGTTATGCCTAGCTACTTAACTTTTATTGTTGTCTAAATTTGTTGATTAAATTATTCATAGAAGGTGTAATTTATAAGATCAACTTAGAAGCTTTATTGCATCCCTGTAGAAATAATTATATGGTTAGTAAGTTAGTAGTTATTATTTTTATAGTCTTCTCAAATTAGGAAGATGAACTCAAGCCATGTTGTTTATAAGATCAATAGTTTGCATCACTCTTTTATTATTACAAATGCTACTTTCTAATATAAAAAACTTTACAAATTGATTAACCCATTGGTTGAAATGCTTAATAGGCATTATAAAGATGAGCTCAAGTCAATCATCTATGCCCAGGAGCATAATGGGAGAACACAAAATTTGTTGTTAATGTAATTTGTAAAGTGTCATATTCACATGTTATAATTAAAAAAAAATGACGAAAGAAGATTTCTCATATGTCCTCAAAACAAAACAAAAGAAGATTACTACTATTTTCTTTGGTTGGGTGATGTTGGACAAGTAACTTATGAATTGGAGAACCATTCAAGTGCTTCTAAGGAGAACACCAAAAGGAAGCTTAATACCACTTGAAGTAAAACAAGATCATGATTGTTATGATCTTCTCTATTAAATTGTTTAATACTTCATGATGTTATGAAGATCATGTATCATGCTTTTTCAGTAACTGTGAATGTACTTTCAAACTATATTAGTAATGAATGAAATTTGTTTTAGTGGCTTATCTTCAATGTTGTGTTTTCATAGTTCTTCTGCTTAAAAATTGGACCATTTATTGAGCTTAGATTGGTATTCTATGGAAAATGTGTTTGAGTTCAAATTATGGTGTCCATTCATGCTTGGAATAAAGTTTTAGGAATGGTTACCAATTAGAAGTATTCTATGGAAGAGTGCTCTAGCTCCTCCATTCCATTTGTGGTCAATGGGCATCTGAGATTTTCATATGTTGCCACTAGAAACTTGATATACACGTTGAAAATATATGATAGCTACTAACTGACTGCTCAAATTATCCACTGAGTTATGTGTGAGAGAGGCTAAGAACTCTGATTTGGTAGAACACCAGGTTAAGCGAGAGAAATTCTAGTGGTTATAATTTAAATACAGAGTAGCAAAAGAATTAAGTTTAAGTTGTTGTTAATTTATATTTGTAGTGGAAGAACCATGGCTCTTTGTGTTGTTGCATCAAGTTCTTAAGCTGATGTGGCTATTATTAAATATCAATGATTATTGCTTATTTGTCTTAGAAAGGTGTAAATGCAGTTATTGCTACAAAAATATGCAGTTGTTCTTCACTTTTGTTGTTGATGCTCCTTCTTACATGTGTTTATTGTTAAAGTTGGTGATACTAATATGGACAAGTACACGATGGGGTGGTAATCCAATCTCATCTTGTTTAGATTTTCTTTTAGAAATTATTGTCCAAATCCTTATCTTAGTGGTAGTGGTGATATTAGCCAAGCATTTATTTTCTTATCAGATATTCAATGAATTGTGCTGATTTCTCTAGTACTTATGAGGCATCAAGGGAGGCCCATTTCTCATTTCACTTGTAAACTCTTTTAGCATTCTCTTACTTAGTAGTACATAAATAGATAATTAGTCTATCCACCGATAAAGGTACAGAGCAGTATAAGAATCAAATTATAATGATGATAAAATCTGTTGTAAAGACTTAATAATTTATAATCACTAAATAACTATGATATCCAATAGTTGAACAAAAACTTTTGCCAATGATGAATTTCAAAATATATTCAAGTTTTAGTTTATACATATATATTCTTTTCAAACTGTTGACAACAATTTCCCCTTTGAGATTTACATCAAAGATTTTCTAGTTTTTTGATTTTCCAGTTTTCTTTAAGGATTGCATCTAAGGTTTTTTTTAACATTATCGATATGCTTGGCAAACTTTTGACAACACTTTCCCTTATTCCAAAATACTACAAATTTGCATTCAATACATTAGCATTATCGTAAAGAGAAAATGAGACACCAAAAAAGCATAGGTACTTGAAAATTTGGAAAAGAGAAAAATTAACAATCATAAAAAAAGTTTTACATTTTAAGATGCAATATAATAAGCATAAATAATTTTTAAGCATACTAATAAAAGCGCTTCATCTTACAAATTCCAAAACTTTAGTACAAATGTACTAGATATCAACTATTAACTCCTCTCCTAACAGACAACTTCATTAGACTACTGCTTTTAGATTGATGCCCAACTTTAGATAATGTGGCATTTGAGTCATCTAAAGGGTTCTTACAAGTACTGTAATGATGTCCCCAAAGTTGACATTGATAACACTTATGTACTTTCTTCATCTTTTTCTTAGATATCTCTAAGAAGCTTTCAAATTTGTTTTTTAAGTCTTCCTTTTGGCCTCAAATCTTCAGTGTGGTGATCCCCATATCATTACTTGTGATAGTCCATTGATCCTTGCTTGGTAGAGTGGAAAATGACACATTCATAAGCTATTGTATACCTATAACAAATATAATTGAATTATAGTCACACAAGAAAGAAAATTAGGTAGAGTAACGGATGTCACCTATAGATGTAGTAATAATTCTTGACATATGCATGCCACACCAAATGCTCTTTGGTGTCTGTATATGCAGTAGCATGAATACATGGTAGTCCATATATTTTCCAATACCTATAGCTACAACTTTTCTCCTCAATTTCCACCTCATCCTTTTCTTAATGACCTTCAACATTAGTTGTGTATGTTGTTGACTACCTAATGATGAATTGCACCTTCTTAGTCCATCTTTGGTGAAGACTATAGCAGAGGTTTTCTCTTGCAACCATAGTTATGATGCTCATAATGGTGAAGAAAATGGATTTTGCATGAGAGAAGAGCAGGGGCGTGGGCTTTTTCTCTATTATAGTCTCATGCGATGTGAATTGCCATGATAGAGTGGTATTTGTGTAATGTTTACAACATTTTGGTGTTAGGCTCATAAAAAAATAACTTTAGGTTGTTATATATGTAAAATACTATGTTTGGAGTGGTATGTAGGTAAATCACCCTTATATCATTAAATAATTTAAATTTCCATCCATTAAGTCCCAAACAATTTATGAAGATTGGATTAATTTTTAACCTTGATCAATAAAAGTTTTCAATACTTAGCATATTTTAAATTTATTAAATTATATTAATAAAATGTGGGAATTTATACACACAATACACATTTCTTATATATTTACATATTTAACACTTAAACTTTAATATTTACAAAAATAATATCCAAAATTTTAATATTACATTAATAATAGAATAATCATTAACTTTTTAAAAGTGAAATGTACCTTTTCAAGCATTAAAAAGTGTTATATTTATAAATATCAAATTTTATGTGTTAGATATGTAAATGCATAAGAATTGTGTGTTGTGTATGCGTGGTGTTCATTTTTGGATGTGCTAGGTGGACACCACACAGATCGTAAGTGGTACTTATTGAAGTGATCGGGTATGACATTAAGGTATGGTGTATTATCTCGAGAGATAGAAACATCACTCTATAATAGAGCTGATCACCAAATAAGGACTCCTAAGGCATGATGAATCTTCATATATACTAGAGATTCTTCTCCTACTTTACATGAAAAGGTAAAACATAGTTTATTTTATGTTAGGTTCTTTAGTTTCCTATAGAGGCAAGCCTCCATAGTTAATTACATCCTAGAAAATAGGATTTTCTAAGAACACTCTCGATTAAAGTAGTTAATTATTGTCTCCAAAGATTTCAAAGTTAAGACTATCAAAGGATTGGTAATTTTCAAAAATCAAATGGGATTGTTCAATTAGAAGACTTATTTTAGAATCTAAAGGAAAGTAAGTAGGAAGTGCTCGTGATACTATAAAGCCTAGTGAGCATTCCAACATATCCTCTGGTGAGGCTTTATATTTTTCAAAGTGAGATGATTTATTTGTTTGAGTTGAAATTTTATTAGAATGCTAAGGCTTATAATCCATTAACATAAGATTATGAAAATGCATAAAATGTGAGGATTTATGCTCATCGCCTGAAAAAATAAGCAACCTCGGATCCTAAATTTAGGAGTTTTAACACAAGTTAAACCACAACCTAAATCTAAGCAGAAAGGGGGCATAAGGGTATATTCCATAAGGGAAGATAGACCCGTCCAACTCTTCTAAACTTACAACTGCCTGGAGTGGCTGTTAGCTAACACCTCCTATAATTCAAAATCATGTAAGCTGATCTTATATAATTATAAGATGATTTAAGCTGTTATTTAATTTGGAAAGAGACTAGAATCCTAAACTTATTCCCTAAGAAACTATATCATGACTGGCATGAGCATATGACTAAGTCTAAAAATGTAAAATTTTATAATTTTTATATAATTTTGACACAATATTTTGGACGAAGGCTTAAGACAATTATGCTTAAATGCATGATGAAATTAGATTATTGGCTAAATCAGTAGGAAAAGGTGTTCTCCACTACAAACGATGCCCTCACAAGTCAAACATTCCCCTATCATGCAAGAGTGGAGCCCTCCCTATTCAAGAGTGAATTAATATGTTATGCATGATGTGAAACATACAACATTAAGGGTTGCTAAATCTTTTAATTATTTTGATTATGACCTAGGCTTTATGATGAAGTTGAATGTTGTTTAAAATTTAGTTAATTGGGGTAGAAAAATTAATTTTATCCTACGAGCCTATCGCATCCAGGCCACACATTCAAACATTAATCATAAAGAAACTATGAAAAAGATGCAATCCTAGTGCACAAGCTAAACACAACAACAATCACTTTTTTAAACTCATAAAATAAGAGGCTAATGTCAGCTGGTAGGTACACCCAGGAAAGAGAAAAGATGGATAGCCAAACTCTACACTTATACAACTGGGAATCATAAAAGAATAATTACAATTGAAATTGATTACATGATATGGGGTCTTCATCCTTCATTTTTCTTTCTTCTTTCTTTTGATTTGATTTTTTTGCTCCAAGGTTTCTCAGGGCACCTTAGGACTAAGCCTTCTAGCAACTGCTCATCCTAATCCCCATAACACTAATCCTAATTCTTATTATAAAATTATATTTTTGAAAAAGTAAATCTAACTATACTTGCAAAATAGAGATTACCTAAACATGCATACAATCCCAAACAATTATATTTCATAATCTGGACTTAGCACCATGTACATGAGTAACTAAGCTCACGTGTCCTAATGTGGATTATACTCAGGGGTATAAGCAACCTGCAAAGAGAATATTTATATTTATTTTTGAGCAGCCCCTTAAGCACAATCTCTTATAAAAAATAAGATTAGACTAATAACGGCCTAACATCCAGTCTATAAGTCACCCTGACATCCAGTCTAAAAATTTACATCACAAAATAAAATATAACATCATACATACACTGTCCTAACCTAAGACTAGAAGTGGTGACTTAGTTCTAATGTGTGTGTTAAGGCTTTGTGTGGTAAGTCTTAACTAAGCATTAGAGTTATGATTGTCTAAAGTTTGGAATTATTCAAGTTACTATGATGGATGGTTTCATTTCAAGCAGTTTAGAGACTTGTAAGTTTTAATTTGTATTTTATTTTATTTCATTTGATTTACACTTAACATCTAAGTATTATAAAAAGAAGAAAGAGGTTTTACCTCTTTGATCCCTACCTTAAATTATTTCCTAAAATCTCATTTTTATGATTTAGCTTCTTTTAGTGAATGATTTATTAAATATTTTATTAATCCTAAGTTTGGGTTAACCTTAAAGAATCCTATTGAACATGAAAGGCATCTTAAGATTGATGTAATTGAATTACCATGAGGTAGAATATATTGAACCATTCCTTTTCATCACTCATAATATGCATATGACTTAACACTTAGTATACCTATACATACAAAATATTTTGGCACACTTGGATGATCATGGATGCATACATTTAGAAATTATGATTTTATTTGATTAAACTATTCATACATATAAATTAAAGCTTTATCCAAATTATAATACAAATATACATAGGAATGAAATTAAATAAGTATGTGTCTTTGTTAACCAGGGAAGTGAGATAATCAAATGACCTCATTGGGGTTACTTAAAGCATCATATTCCCGAAATGTCTAGACTATATACTTATTATTATTAAAACATATGTAAATTCATATAAGGAACTTAAAAAGAAAGTATTGTCTTTACATGTAATGCATTTTATATGCTTAAATGGTTATGGATGCTTGTATTTTTAATAGAAAAGAAGATTCTCATTCTTTAACTAAATACTCATACACATATATAAAAGATGTAAGCAAGTACGTGCCATTATTTAAACCAGGGAAGTGAGATAATCAAATGACCTTCTTGAGGCTACTTAAAGCCTCATATTCCCGGGATGTCTAGACTATATACTTGCTATCTTAAATACATGTGAACGTGTAAACAATTACAAGAATAGTAATCACGCAAAAGATTGTATTTTCTTGGTTGAATTATTTATACATGTAATTTAAAGCTCCATCCAAATTCTAACACAAATATACATAGGAAATGAAATTAAATAATATGTGCTTTTGTTAACTAGAGAAATGGGATAATCAATTGACCTCCTTGGGAATACTTAAAATCTCATATTCCTGGGATGTCCATACTATATACTTATTATCATTCAAACTTATGTAAATCTATATATAAATATAGGAAAGAAGGCTTCACATTCACATGCTTAAGCTATAAATACATGCAAATCCAATATGTATTTATAACTAAACTTATAGTTTTTAAAAAATAAAATTGAATTTATTAGTGATAATAGCCACACATATGATAAATTTAAGCCAACACTAGCAAATTTACATAACTAAATTTCATTTGATTCATTTAAATTTGAAAATTTGAATGTTGAGATCACATGACATACAACATTTAAAAGTGATTGCAAAGGATATAGTTAAACATAACCATATGATTCATTCAACTACACTAATTCTTAAGGACAATAACATTAAATAAAATTATTTAAAGAAAACTAAAGTTTCTTATTAATTTGTTTTTTGAATTTTTGATTAAGATTAAAAAAAGAGGAATCATTTGTTGTTTTAATCCCATTCCCATGTTGGTAATCTTAATTTATTTAAGGAAATATAATTAGTTGAATTTTATGATTTAATTAAGTTAAATCATTGAGCAATCCATTTAATCACCCTTTCCTATGCTTCTTTAATTTGATTAATCATTTAATCATGAGTCACAAATGACATGAATATGAGAAAAAAATAAAATTATAATGCTCCTAAAGAACTTAATGCAATTGCCTCATGATTAGAGATTAATTAAGCTAAAGAATCTAATTAAGTATTTCTATGATTTCCCCAGACTTATGGGTTAATCATAATTTCTTTAAGGATCTTTATGTTATTGAACACATGAAGAGGAACCCTTAATTTCATTATTAGTTGTCTCAAGTGATTAACATTTTAGTTTGATTTGAATTGATCATTAATTGATTAATTAATCTCTTAATTAAACCTCATATTAATTAACTCTCTTTAATGAAATGAATTTGAGAAAGTAATTAGGAAAGAGGTCATAATCACTCTCCTTAATCATCTCACTATTGATTAATGATTAATGAAGTTGAATTAATTAATTTTCACTATTTAGAACTTAATTAATCATCAAATTAATTAAGAGAGTAATTAGAGTTTGAATTTTAAATTTTCCTAATTACTTAGCTAATCAATCCCAAGAAAATCATGGGAGATAGAGGTCATCTCATTAAATCATCATGCAAAATTTGGGATTAATTGTCAAAATAATTAGGGATTATTTAAGTTAATTAAAAAAATCTAAACCCTAATTAAGCCTTAATCACTATTCAAAATCAATTGAAATTATTTTTATTAAATAATCCTATGTTTTACCTTTCCAAAGAGTATTTATTTGTATTTTTTAGATTTTTATATAATTAGTTATAAATTTAGGAAGTTTCAGCCATTTAAATACATTTTTAAGCTTAATTAATCCCTAATCCCATCGACGTCATGCAGGCAGCTGACGCGACAGTGATTTCCATGTGGCGCCGTGGGATTGGCCGCTTAAATTGTCAAATGCATCGCTGACGTGGTGGCGATGAACACGCTTTTATCCCTGCTATCCTATCTAAGATCAGACCGTAAGGATTAAACCCATAGTTCTTATAAGATTAAAGTAAGTTAAACTAGTGTATTAAATCACGATTTTCTATTATAATCACTTGGAACGGATGGTAGATGATTCGTCGTACCCCAAGCGATAGAAGACCGACATCATCCGCCCTCCCCCACTCAATCTGAGCTCACTAGAGTTCGTGAGGCATTGGAATCGATCCCAAAATGTTGACGGAGGAGATCTAAAGAGATCCTATAGTGGGATTCGATGAAATCAAACTTTCTTTCACAAAGGCCTAGAAAATTTTGAGAAAATGTCAGTTTTCCAGAATTTAATTCGTCGGAGCTCAGGATCGACGGTTAACCAATTGAGGTAGCTTCATCTTGAAGAGGCGAAGCCTTGTTGAGAAGCCTACGCCTTGCCTCCTCGTCGATGGCTCTGTCAATCAAACTTCACCAAAAAACTCGTTGGAGTTAGCCTAGGAGTGGTCTCCGGTGCTCGACTCAATCGGGAATTGATTCGTTTCACCTCACCGGACCTTGGTGATGGTGTGGGTAAAGTTGATTTGAAAATCATAGAGTTTGGAGGAGGTTGGACGGAGATTGGTCTTATCCTATTATGGGCTTAGCATTTTTGATGATGGGGAGGCTCTAGAAACTCAGGAACAGCTCTAGGAGACTCACCTTGGGTTGCTTATTCTCTTAGGATGCTCAATATGTGGAATGAGATTGAATGGGGAGGGGTATACCCTCCTCCCCATCCAAACTGATGGTTTGGATGAGTTTTACAAATTGCAGGTGGCCGGCTAGCACAGGCGGCCATGGGTGGCAGGGAATCAATGAGGTGGCTCGATTTGAGTGGCCAAGTGAGGGGAGAGTGGCTGCCTAAGAGAAGAGGTGGCTGTCATTAGTTTCCAAGTGTTATAATGAGGAGAAGTGGGTTAGCTCACCTCCACTTGGCTCATGGCTGACCCAAATAGCTTTGGGTCAAGTGAGTCAGTGGTCCTCATGTCCATTTAGAGCTTAAGGTGACTACCAATGGGAGGAGAGTGGGTTTAACCACCCAAATGTGGGTTTTGTCTCATTTGGAGGGCTTTACTCATTGGGTAATGAGTCAATTCAGGTTTGACTTGGGTTGGGTTGGATTTGGGCTGACCCATGGTGACCCAAGGATAGGTCATGCCAAGTTTGAATGAGTTTGGGCATGGTTTCAATGTGTTTGGCTCAATTTGACCAATGCAGGTCAAATTGGGCTGAGTTGGGTCAAGTTGACTAATTATTCAAATTGGGTCAAGTCATGGGTTGAGACAAGTTCAAATGAGTATTTTGGATGATTTGGTTCAATTGGTTTGGTTTGGTGTGCATTAGATTTAAATTTGACTCATATGGGTTCATATGGGTCAAATGAGCTAAGTTGACCAATTTGATCAAATTTGCCAAATTAGCTTAGGTTAGGTGTTTGTTTAGGTTCAATTGATCATTTGAAGATGATTGTGGCTTTGATTTCAATTAATTTGGATCTAGGAATGATTTTGACCAATTTGACCTTTTAGGTCAATTTGGGCTAATTAGGTCAATTGGGTTCAATGGAGGCTTTGATCATGTTCAATAATCAACTTGAAATGAATTTAAGTTATTGGTTGCAATTAATTTAGATTATAATTTGATTTGGCCAAATTTGGCCTTTTAGGTCAAATTGGTCAAATTGGGTCAAAGGGTCAATTGGGTTTTGTTTGACTCAATTGATGATCAAGTCATTTTCAAGGGTCAATTTGAAGCTGGTATGAATCATCAGTTTCAATCAATTTGATGTAGGATGAGATTTGACTCATTTGGCTCATGTAGGCTAAAGGGGTTAACTTGGTCAAATGACCAAATTGACTTGGTTTGACCTAATTGGTTGCAATTGACCAATCAAGGATGATCAACAAACATTATAGGAGATTTTGGATAGGTTGGTTCAATCCAATTTGGGTTAGATTAGAATTTGGTTGAAATAGATCCTTTAGGTCAAGTGAGCCTAATGGGTCAATTGGCTTGATTTTGGGTTGAATTGAGTTTGATAATTGGTTTAGGATTGATTTGTGGCTTTAGTTGCAATCAATTTGGGTTTTATTGAATTTTGGCTCACTTGGACATTTTATATTCAAATGGGCTAACTTTGAATTGATTTTGGTTAATGGGCTTTATTGTAGATTTTGGAATGAGAGTTTTGAATGTTTGAGAAAATCAATTGAGTATGGTTTGATTGAAGGATGTTTGGGGTCAAATCTATAGGATTGAATCATAGGGTTAAGATGGATTTGATTTTGGCTTGGAATTTAGATATGAGATTAGATTCAATTGATATTGGTTTGATTTGAAGTTTAGTTTTGCATTGATTTGAAATTGGTTTTCAGACTTAGGGCTAGGCATAAGTAATGGGTTAGGCCATAGGGTATGTAGGTTACCTTGGTCCAAAGGCATAGCCTAATCCTATGTCAAATCTTCCTAAGTCTTCAGGTGTGGGTTAAGTGTTCACTTAATCATTAGAAGTGTCCTATAACTAAGGAGATCTTAGTATTTAGAAGACTCATAGGTCTAAGATGAGAAGATTGAATCCTCACTTCAAAAATGAGGTCAACAAAAGGACCCCCAATAGGTGTGGTGTAATTGATAAGGCCCACTACACGTATTGTTGTTGACCGAGACAATCAATAGTGTTCAAAGGATTGCAAGCACTAACAAAGACAATCTATACCTAAATTGAGAGGTAGATAGAATCACGATCTTAGTGCAATGAAACCCATCTAATGCCTATGGCATGAGAGAACCAAGAAGATTTGGTTTGAATTGATTGATTTCATGTCAAGGATATGAAGAGGGATCTGCTGGGGAATCACACATGAATGGGATTTGATTATAGGTTAATTTATGCTAAGGACATAAAAATGTAAATCCACTAGGGATTGAAATTCAATTAATTTAGTTTAGGAGGAATCTACTAGGGATATGGATATGGATTTGATTTGTTTTAATTTGATTTGGTTTGATTTATGGAAGGAGATCCGCTTGGGATACAAGTTTGAATTTTCTTAATTTGGTTTGTTGGTTTAATTTGGAGGCATAACTGATAGGAATATAAGCTTGAATCTGTCGGAGATCAAGATTAGGCTTGTTTGATTTAGTTGGATTGATTTGAGTTGTTTGTTGATTTGGCTTCACTAGAGAGATTAATTTAGTTGATTTGATTTGTTGACTTAACTCCACTAGGGTAGTAAGTTTGGATTTACATTTTTTTTAATTTGATTATTTTTGATTTGATTTAATTTAATTTATTTCTTAATTTATTATGGTATGGACCCTGTCAGTGTGTGATGAACCACACTAAGAAGGGGCTATGAAAGCCTGAGCTTATCTTAGATTTACCATTCCAAAGGGATAGTCTACCAGCCAAGGGTAAGACTATCTAACATAAAGGTTACCTTTTAGTGTGCAATGGTTGTGCTAGGAAGAAAGCACAAGGACTTACATCTTCCAAAGCGGAATCAACTGCTAGGGTGACCTGGTGATGGCACAATAAATCGAACCCGACCTAGGATGACTATTGAGTGAGTGCCACTAGGAATCTTACCTCAACTCATGAGCAGTCAAAATTAATTTGATTTGATTTAATTTGGATTTAATATGGACTCTGTCAGTGTGCGATGGATCACACTAAGAAGGGGCTATGTAAGACTAGGCTTATCTTAGATTTACCAATCCAAATGGGTAGTCTATCGACCGAAGGGTAGGACTATCCGACCTAAGGGTTGCCTTTCGGTGTGCAACGGTTATGCTTGGAAGAAAGTGTGAGGACTTACATATTTCAAAATGGAAACAATAGCTGGGGTGACCTGTTGATGGCACAACAAATTAAACCTGACCTAGGGCGACTATTGAATAAGTGTCAGATCTTATCTCAGCTCAAGAGTAATCAAGGTGATTTCTATAGGGAGTTTTACTGACACTGCCCTAAAGATAGGATATCTGCTTGGGAAAAGTGCCACTAGGGGCGTTGTCCTAATCCATAAGCAAATATATTTTATTTATTTATTTGCGTGGACCTTGTTGGTGTGCAAGGGACCCCACTAAGAAGGAGCCACATAGATTTCAGCCTATCTCAGATTTATTAGCCCAAGGGAGAGTCTGCAAATTTGCAGTACAAAACTTCTAATCATAAGGGTGGATACTAGGAAAGAGGAACTGTTCAATCTAGTAGTAACTTGGGTAGTATCTAAATGGGGTCTCAAAGGATGTAATCCAAATAAAGTGCCTGCAGAGGCGGTGTTGCTAGGGGGCATTATCATGATCCCTGGAAAAGAAAGCCTATAGGTGTGCAGTGGTTGGCTCTAGAAGAAAGCACATAGACTTACATCACACTGGCATGTTATCCATATGAGCCACTATCGAGAACACCAACCTAAGGTGCATGGTGTGATGATCAATCTAAGAAGAAAGTGTAGGATACTTACTTCTTCCGAAATGGAACTGATCATCAGGATAGTCTATTGTCAGCTAGACAGTTACTATCCGACATAGGGCGACTATTAAGTGGGAAGTCATAAAGAAAGATTGAACCCAAACTTGAAGTAGTTAGGAGGAAAGGAGCCACTAAGAGTCTCACCCTAAACCTCTAAGATAAACTCAGACTCAGTCAATGCACGATGGCTAGTTCAAGAAGAAAGCATGGGGACTTACATCTTCTTAAACAAAGTCAACATGAAGGTAGCCTATCAGCTATGCAATAAGACATACCATACTAATAGGGCGCTCATTAGTGTGCAGTGGTTATGCCAAGAAGAAAGCACAGGGACTTACATCCTCCTGAGCAAGAGACCACCAGAGAAACAAACTAGCAAGTAGTGAATCAAACCCGACCTAGAGTGAATATTGAGTGAGGGCCATCGGGGGTGTTATCTCAACTCATCAAAGTATCCCAAGATAAAGGATTTGTGTTTGCTATGTTTGTGTTTATGTGTATTTTTGTGTTTGTGTTATGCTAATGAGGGATATGATACCGCTGAAGTTCTCTTACACCTACCCTAAACACACCACAAAGATCCGCAAAGAGAAATTCTTTCAATTTAAAGAGATTTATGATTTAAAATCGAGTTTTATTGATGAAAATTATTTTTAAACATTGATTCAAGGATAATATTTCTTAAGGTAGAGCTCGTTGATTGAAGTATTGGGCGCTCTCCTTTATGGTTAATGGGTTGATAGGATCCTCCTTGGTAGGCTTTTTCTATGACGAAAGGACCTTCCCAAGTGGGTTCAACCTTTCCTCCCATCTTACGATGGACAATAATCAATATCTTTAGAACTAAAACAAGCTCTCCTACTTGAAAAGCTCTAGGATGGACCAACTTGTTGTGAGCTTGAATCATTTTTGCTTTGTACAACATGAGATTTTGGCAAGCTCGCAATCTTTCTCCTCCAAACCTTTGAGCTTTTATAACCATAACCTAGCATTCTATTTCATTATGATTTTGCTACCCATAGCTATCTTAGTGATGAGAGTTGGACTTCTAATGGTAGAATGGCTTCAGACCCATACATTAAGGAGAAAGGGATAGATTGAGTTGGAGTTATGTTTGTGGTGCGGTAGGCCCACAAAGTTTCAACTAATAGCTCATGCCACTATCACTTGTTATCATCGAGCATCTTTTTGAGTATTTGGATGAGACTTTTGTTGAAGGCTTCTGCTAAATCATTCACCCATAGATAGTAGATGGTAGAGTATCTCTAATCTATGTTGTGTCTCCGGGCAAAGTAATTTATTTTGGTGCTCTTGAATACATCACCATTATCAGATATAATTCGGCGGGGTATCATGAATCTATATTCAATATGGTTCTTAAAAAATTGGAGCACATGCTACGCTTTGACCTCCCTGAGCGGAATCGCCTCTGCCCATTTGGAAAAGTAGTCAATAGAAGCTAACATGAATCAGTGACCCATGGAAGAAAGAGGATCAATCGGACCCACTATGTTAGTACTCCAACACTCAAATGGCCATGATGCCAAAGTTAGATGTAGAATGTTGGGTGGTTGGTATAGGATCACACTATGTACTTGCCTTTGGTGACATCGCTTAGCTATGTCCATGCAATCGGTGATCATCGATGACCAATAGTACCCAAGTCTCTTAATTTTGGCCTTCATCTTGGGACCAGATTGGTGAGCTCCGCATAATCCTGAATGTACCCCTATCACAATTTATGGGTTTTGTGCTTGTCTAAATATCGTAACCACATATGATCGAAAGACTATCGGTATAAGAAACCATCCATAAGGGCGTAGGAAAATGCCCTTTGCTTCACTTGATGTGATTAAGACTTCTCTTGAGGTAGTTTGTCTTTATTTATGTAATCAATAAATGGTTGCCTCCAATCTAACTCTTAGTCCTTTTTAGCAACGATAACCTCCCCTTCAAGAGAGTACTTTTTGATGAGTTTAGTATTAATAAGAGACAAGACTTGCCTATTTTGGATCTCTATTAATATGGACTCATCTTCTGGACACACCAACTTCTTGGCAAGCTTAGCTAAAGCATTACCATGACATTTTGCTCTCGAGCAATCTTGTAGATGGTAACTTCTGGGATTTGGGCTAACAACTCCATGGTATATTTGTGGTAGTGATGGAGTCTGGGCTTAGGACCTTATAGAACCTAGCGATTTGGTTGACACTAGTTGGGAATCCCCAAAGATGTTGATGTTCTAGATGTCTAGCGAGATAGTTAACTCCAGACCAACAATCAGGGCCTCATATTCAGCTTCTTTGTTGGTGCAAGGTTCAAATATATGATATGAGAATCTCATCATATTATGGTCTGGAGTCAGGAGAACTATTTCTACCCCTGCCTTTCTTAGAAGAGTTGATTGTGATTCTTCTCCTCTTTGAGAGGAAGCAGCGCCATCAAAGTACATCTCCTAGCGGTGAATGCTAGTATCCCCTAAGTTCATGATTTATCCATCAGGGATATCATCATTGAGCGAAGAGTTAGTAGGAAGTAGGTGTGATGCTAAGAAATCTGTGAGTGCTTATCCTTTTATCGCATGGAGGGATACGAAGGTGATATCGAACTACAACAAAATCATGGACCAACATGCCAACCATCTGGATATCATCGATTATGCCATGAGATATTGCAGTGGATTGATTCTATAAATCAAATTTACTTTGTGATAAAGCATATAATGTCATAACTTTTGGGATGCAACGATTAAAGCTACACAATACTTCTTAATGGGTGGATAGTTTGCTTCAACAGGGATTAGATGACCTGAGATAGTAGAGTGCATTCTCTCTCTTTCATCATTGGTTTGGGCCAATAAAGCGCCAAGGGTGTTGTCTAATATAATAGTGTAGAGTATGAGAGGCTTGCTTGGGATATGAGCAACTAAAATTGGCGGCGTCATCAGTTACTGCTTGATATTCTCGAAGGCATGCTGACACTGGTCATCCCACTTGAACTTGGCATCCTTCTTAACCAGTGTTGAAAATGGTTGGCATATTCTTGATAAGTTGGATATAAAGCATCTTAGATATGCCAACTTTCCTTGGAATGATTTGAGTTGAGTTAGACTTTTAGGGGGTGGTATTTCTAATATTATTTTAATCTTCTCCGAGTCGATTTGGATTTCGTAGTGTCAGACAATGAACCCAAGAAACTTCATTGAAGCTACTCTGAATGCACACTTCAGAGGATTTATTTTGAGGTTGTATTTTCTTAGCCACTTGAAAACTACTCTCAAGTCAAAGAGATGGTTTTCCTTTTCTTTAATTTTAACCATAAGATCATCGACGTAACATTCAACTTGGTGATGAATGAGTTCATCAAAGATTTGAGTCATGGCCCGCTGGTATGTGACACTAGTATTCTTAAGGCTGAAAGGTATGACCTTGTAGCAATACATTCCGATCAAGATTTTAAAGGTAGTATTTTTCTCGTATTCAGGGGCCATCTTGATTTAGTTATATCTAGATGAACCATCCATGAAAGAGAAGACTGCATGAGATGAGACAATGTCCACCATCAGTTCTGGTATTGGTAGTGGAAATTCATCTTTTGAACATGCCTTATTTAGATCTCTAAAATCGACGCATATGAAAATTTGGCCATTTTTTTCATAACTGAGATGACACTGGCCAATTAGGTGGGGTATTTTTCCTCCCGGATGGAACCAACAATGATTAGTTTCTTGACTTCAAAAATAACATGTTGTTCAATGTATAATCGCATGTGTCTAGGAGCTTTCTTGATAGGGTTAGCATTAAGCTATATCACAAGCTTATGGACTGCTATGTCAAGAGCCAATCTAGGCATCTCTTCATAACTCCATATAAAGCAATCTTTAAACTCATTGAGTGGCCTAACTAAGTCATTGGTGTCAATTTCATTCAACAAGGAACTGATATATGTCGAACGTGGGTTATCTTCAATTCCCAAGATGATTTCTTTGAGCTTGTCGATGGTTGACTTGATTTCTTCTTTGAACTCTGGTGGTGCAACTTTGACTTGAAAATCATCTAGATCATCTAAAGTTTCTAAGTAGACCTCCTCATATGACTTAATGTGATTTGAAAAGAACCTATCAGATTCCAAATGACTATTGATGACCAAGCAGTAATCATCATCATCGACCGGGCCTAATGTACCAAAGCATAGTCCTGGTCTTGATTGAGAATTCATGCATTTATTATTCCATATCCTTTTGAAGAAATCTGACTTGTGCTTAGACCATGTATATGAAATTAAACCTTTCTTTGTTAAGTTATTAACATAAGACGAGTACCATTTAAAAGGTAATTTAATTAATTCTTTATATGAATCATCCTCGAGTTCTTCATCAATTTCTTGACTTAAGGATGATGCTCTAGGATAGAACCTTTAGACCTTCGTGATTGGACATGGTTTATGGGCCTTGTTAACTATCAAACCCTCAACTTTTTATGAGGAAAGTGGGGTTAGAGCTAAGGTTCCCAACAGATGCCTAATAATTTCACATAATGATGACTTGTATACACTTATGCTTTGCTTGAGAATTCGGTCTTCATCGCTATCTGGCTCGAATATCACCTCCAATGGGATCTACTGTTGAGAAGAGCTGGCATGTGTGCTAACCACATAAGATTCATCATTTGAACTAGATTCTAAGTCTATGAGGATACCAGATGTACTCTTGATAGCTAGGACAAATCTTCTAGTGGGTGGTAAGTATGGAGGCCTTCCAGCTTGGGGACTCCCTCTAGACTTGCCTCATCCTCGTCCTGGTGGAGGTCGGGTCATTCTCCTCACTTGATTGAATGGAGTAACAAACTATGGGTGAAATATAATCTCAGGCTCCACTTCCTCCCTAATGTCTATTTCTCATTCCCTTTTATTTTCCTTTTCTATTTTTTTCTTTTTTTTTCTCTTTCTTTTTCTTTCTCTATCACATTGGGATTTTGGCTAAATTTATGAGAATAGATTTTTTTGTTTTTTAGGAATGTAGTAGGCCGCATCTTCATATATCCCAGCCCCATGAACTACAAATGACTTGAGATCTCCTTTAACACAATACAAGATTCCACCTCTTAGGAACTTGATGCACTGATGTAAAGAGTATGGAACCATGTTGTTCACATGTATCCATGGTCTCCCTAGCAAAGCATTGAAAGATGTATCCGAGTCTATTATGTAAAACTTGGCTTCAATATTTCAATCATCTATCTCTAAGGGCAACACTATGGAGCCTAAGGCCCTCTCTCCTTGACCATTGAATCCTTTCAACATCATCCTCTTCGTATGGATTTTAGAGATGTCAATCCTCAAGTAGGTAAGGGTTCTTAGACTCATAATATTGATTGATGCACCCGGGTCAACCAAAACTCTGGATAGCCTGAATCTGCCAACATCTATTATAATGTAGAGGGGATGGTTGTGGTTGATCGTTCCTAGAAGTAGGTCTTCATCATTGAATGTAACTTCTAGGATCTCCGTTGAATGACATGCTTCCTTTTTAGTAGCGGTCAGCTGAACTCAGCATATCTCTTGATCAAGCAAGGCTTTAATTAGAAATTCCCTCATCTCTTGGGATAAGATAAGGGTATCATATATGCTTAGCTTAGCTGTCAACTTTCTAAGATGAACGAGGACGTTGTAATCAACTTTGGGCTGATCTTCTATAAGCATATCGATGGGTGGAGCATCTTATGGAGGGGCTATCTACTCATTATAACTAATGACCTGTTTACCTTTATCATGAGGTGCTACCCAGGAGGAAGAACTTTGCCACTGCAGAGGTTGACTTCAATGACTTCTTGGAATGATAAGTTAGTGAAAAGTTCTAACTACCTACGAGTATACCTACAACTTCTCCTAAAGGATCCTCGGAGTTGGATGACTCCAAATCAATCTCAAGAGGTGAACCCGATGATTCAAAAAAAGAAAGTGCATTTCTAAATCTAATTGAGATTGATCATAATTATTTGAATTATTATTGCTTTAACTTGAAGAGCTTTCTATAGGAATAAAATTATTAGAAACATCAGAAGAGGCAAAGATGTAAGCAGAATCAGATCTCTTCATTGATTTCTTTAATTTTGGAGGAGGTACATAATAGAAATCAAGTAAAGTAAGTGGGATGAGGGGTTTGGTGCCCTCATCCACTGATACAATGCTCCTGCCAGAAGTGGAGGAGCTAGTGGAGGTGGTAGTAGCTAGAACGATGGAAGGAGTGCCAGACTCAGATGGTGGTTGTGGGATAGATCTATCCTGAGCAAGTGAGGTAAGCTGTTGTTGCTATTTTTGGGCTTCCACCCTCCCCAAGTTATCCCTCACAACTAGCAAACCTTCATTGGTGTTGGAGGTTTGAGCTGCTTTAGGTACCTACAGAAAAGTTTCTTGATTTTAAAAATTATTTTCTTAGAGGTACGGGATAAAGAAATATTCCAACATTCTTTTATCTTGAGAGGATTAGAGGTATCCCCAAAGATTACTCTAATTGAACCAGATGATTATTCTACTAAGTATTCCTTAAGGATAACTATAGCTCCTGACTTGAAGCTACGCTCAAGCTAATCTTTGAAGGTAATGCAATCATCTAAGATATGGTCGAACATGCAGTGGTAAGGGCAGTAGTTAGAATCATCACTCCATCCCACTTCCTCTGGCTTCTTAGGCTCGGATAACTGAAAATTAGGCTTATTTAAAAGATTCTTGAAGATCTTCCTGACTATCTCTCTCTTGAATGAGCATGGTTTATTTAATTTTTTAGCAAGAGTAGGTGGAAAGTAGCTACATGGCGGTGGATACTGGTTCCACAGCTGAGTAGGCTACTATGGCGGTGGGGGTAGCGGAAGAGGAGGTGGCAATGGAGGATGTTGAAATATGGGTCTCTCAAACTAAGCTGTAGTTGGCTGCTTCCCCTTATCCACTAATGCCCCCTGGATTCTTTTCAAAGACTTTATGAGGCTTTGAATTGGATGACTAGTCTGAAAAGGGTAACTATTTGGCTTTCTTTTGTAGGAGCCACCTTATTGATTAGCTTCTCAAATATCTTTGTGGTAAAGCCCTTACGCATGGGGTGATCGATCCATGGATATTCTAGAGTAGAATCTCAATGGCATGCTGCTCTTGCAGCTGTGGTTCGTATTTCATACTTAGGTTGTGTCATCTAAGAATGTAATCAACAAGAGGCTCGTTGAGTTTTTATTTCTCTACAATGAGGTCACCTATAGTTACCCTTTACTTAGCTCCTACAAATCTCTTGATGAAGAGATGCTCTAACTCTGCAAATGTCATCATCGAATAGTTGGGTAGTTTGACATACTAATCAAATGCTATACCTAAAAGGCTACTGACAAATAACTAGAAAAGAAGTGCATCACTACCACTAACATTGCAACAACTAGCCCTAAAGTGTGCTATGTGCTGCCTTAGGTTCCCACTGTCATCAAAGATCTTGAAGGATGGTGACACAAAACCCTTGGGGTATTGAGCTACATCAAATTTCTTCAGGTAGGGTCTACCATTTAAAATGGATGAGCTCCCTTGGGTTTGCGCCAATGCTTCCTTCACTTGCTGCTCTATTATTTGTTTTATGTCATTTTCATGCATGGAGGTGCTATAAGTGACTTCCTATGCAAGCTACCGACATCATCTTCCATGGGAGTGCACTTTAGATGATCTAGGGTATGAATTAGCTTAGGTCGATCAGTCTCCATGTGGGAAGGTTGGGAAACTGGGGCTTAGTTCTCCAAGGCTAGGACTATTGCCATCAACTCCTCTACCTTCTTCTCCATCCTTCCAATCTGGTCATTCTTCTATTTTATTTGTCAGAGGAGGTGTTGAGTTGAGTCTGATGCCTCAACTTCCTCAACTATAATGCCTTCCTAGCTATGCTGCTCTCTATGTAGGGATCCCCAAGTATCAACCATGTGGACTTTTACTAGGTTATCTAACATGTCATCCTCATCAGCAACAAGCTCTAATGTACCCTCCTCCTGGTTAGATTGATCATCCCTGACTATCTACCTCACCGTGACATGATAGTCCTCTAAAATGTCATCCAAAGAACAGTCATTTGCTCGACCTTGCTCTACTGGAACATAGGCTGGCTGATGGCTAACAACTTGATTGAGTTGTGTACATATATGCACTGAATGGACTGCACTGGTGGAGTACACTCCCTGGCTATCTCAACTACCTTGGGGAGTACCTCGGTATCCCCTCCCTTCCCTTCCTGCAACTGTTGAGGTGGGGTGACCACAATGCTCTTGGGTCGCCACTTCTTCTTCACCACTGTTGGGATGGAAGGCCGAGTAGGGGAGCTGGACCTCACCTCAACGAGTGAGGTAGATGGAGTGGTATCCTTGGGCCATAGTTGGATAACCAAAGAAGAGGCTCTCTAGAGGGGGGCTTGTGGAACTTGGTGGGGACTGCAGATGGTGGAACTTGAATTGGTGAAGGTGGACAGTGAGTGGAGCAGTGTAATGTGGGTGACACCAGATGCCTCTCTGTCAGAGATCTCCTTCTGTGACTGATGATATCGATAAGGATAATGTGATCATAATGATTGGATCTATCAGCTCACCAATAAAGAAAATCCATCAAAGTGGAGGTCACTGATTGCCTGGAAAACCTCCTCCTCTCTCTCTTGATCACTTGGGCGGTCACCTTGGCCTAAGCGGCTCTCTCTCGGTGAATCTGATCCCTAACACTTCTAGGGATCAATCTCCTTAGGTCATGCAAAGTGCCGAACTCTGAGCATCCATGGGCTCTACCAACTTTGTGAAGAACATATTGTAGGCTAGCCTAAGGCTTCCTCCTCTCCCTAGTCAGTGTCTCATACTCTGTAGGCGATGGGGGTAATCCAACAATCCCTCGGTAGTCCTCCTCTCCCTGTGAAGTTGAAAGGGTAGGGGGGGGGGTGAAACCTACTGCCACCCAAGAGTGGAGAGGTCTCACAAGGGGAACCCTCCTCAACAACATGGGATGCTTCATCTATCTCATCATTGCTCGCTCATCCTGCCTCTTGATCTTGCGATTCTTGTTGCAGCATTGGGGTTTGGTGATAGAGGCTAGATGGGAACTAGAACTGACCTCAAATGTGGGGGAGACTATCTTAGAAGCCAAAATATCCATCCCCTTCAGAATAGGGGCAACAATAGAGGCAGTATTAGCCCGCACCGGGGAGCCAACAGGGGCAACTGATTGTACTAGCTGAACTAGCACGGGAACCACAATAGCCTTCCTCTTCAAAGAAGGGAACTCATAATCAAACTATAAGTAAAACTACATCAGTGGCTTCTTGCCTGCCACATCCTCTCTACTAACAATAGTGAGGGCTGGTACATGTGACCTTGAACTGCTCGAAGCCAAGGTCGAACTTGTTGACAGGGGCGGTGGTGAGTATGGCCTGATCTAAGGCTAGATCCACACCATAAGCAAAAGAGAAGATCAACTTACCAGACGACATGGTGAAAGACTAAAGTAGGAAGAAAAGAAGGAGACTAGTATCTCTGCTGCACTGTTGGAAAAGAGAACCGAATTAGCCTTTGCTTTGATGTTGACTTGAATTATTGATTTTGATTTGACTTTTGAATTGGAACTTTCACTTAACAAATTAGGGTATGCTAAATGGGGTTCGATTATTTGTATGAGAGATTTGGAGATTTGAAGGAGAGATTTTTCTTTTGTTGCTTTGGATTATATTGTTGGATTTGATTTTGATTTTGTGTTGGAACCCACATTCAACAAATTGGGTTATGTTAGATGGGGTTCAATTGTGTGGAGAGATTTGAAAATTTTTTGGGGAAGATTTTTGTTGGGTTGTTGTCGCATTTGATTTTGATTTTGATTTTTTTTTTTTTTTGTGTTTGGAACCAACATTCAACAAATTTGGTTATGTTGAATGGAGTTCAATTATTTTAGAGAAATTTTGAAATTTTTTGGGGAAGAGGCTTTTATTTTGTTTGATGTTGGTTGTTGTTTGTTGATGTTTGATTTTGATTTTATTTTGAAAGTGTGACTCTCATTTAACAAATTTAGTTATGTTAAATGGAGTTAGTTAATTTTGATTGAAAAAGAGTTTTTTTTATAATTTTTTTGAAGATGGAATTTTGTTTTGGCTTTAGTGTTGATATTTGATTTTATGTTGAAACCCACATTCAATAAATTTGGATATGTTAAATGTGGTTCAATTAATTTTGGAGATGTTTTGAATATTTTAAGAAAGAATTTTTGCTTTTTATTGTTGTTGGTTTTGATTTAATTTTGAAAAGGGATTTTCATTTAACAAGTTTGGTTATGTTAAATGGAATATGTTAATTTTGTTTGAAAATTATTTTGAAATTTATTAGGGAAGGAATTTTTTGTTCTTGCTTGTTGTTATTGTTTTGATTGATTTTGATTTTAAATGTGAACCCTCATTTAACAAATTCAATTATGTTAAATGGAGGGCTCATTAGTTTTGTTTGAAAAGGGGTTTGGAATTTTGGAAAAAAATTTTTCTTTAATTTTTGGTTTGGATTTTATTTAAATTTGTTGAGCTTTAGATGAACCTTACTTCACCAAGCTAGTGGTAAGAGATTCTTAATTAATTTTATTTAGTTTATGTTTGGTTATTTTCCTTTCTTTGATTAATTTGTTTTTACTTATTGGGGGACCCAATAGGGATTTTAAGACCTACTAGGAGTGAGGTCTTAAAACCTAAAAGATGTTGGCCACCTTTACTTAAGGATGAAATAAGTAAAGTGCCAACCAAAAGAAACATAGTCTTGGGCTTATATAAAAATATAAGTCCACTATTGATGCTTGGAGTCAATAATTGACTACTAAAGATAGAGAGAGGAATAAATCCCCTGTGGAGTTGCCAAAAAAATCTGTGGTGTTTATTTTCGGATGTGCCAGGTGGACACCATGCAGATCTTAGGGGGTACTTTTTGAAGTGATCGGGTATGAAATTAATGTATGATGTAATATCTCAAGAGATAGAAACATCACCCTACAATGGACCTAATCATTTAATAAGGACTCCTAAGGCATGATGAGTCTTCATATATACCAGAGATTCTTCCCCTACTTTACATGGAAAGGTAAAATATGATTTATTTTATGTAGGGTTCTTTAGTTTCATATGGAGGCAAGCCTCCACAGTTAATTACATCCTAGGAAATGGGATTTTTTAAGAACACTCTCGATTAAAGTAGTTAATTATTATCTCCAAAGATTTCAAGGTTGGACTAACAAAGGATTGGTAATTTAAAAAAATCAAATGGGATTGTTCAATTAGAAGACTTATTTGGAAATCTAAGGGAAAGTAAGTAGGAAGTGCTCATGATACCAATAAGTCTAGCGAGCAGTCCAACCTATTATATGGTGAGGCTTTATATTTTTGAAAGTGAGATGATTTATTTGTTTGAGTTAGAATTTTATTTGATTACTAGGGCTTATAATCCAACAACACAAGATTATGAAAATACCTAAGAGGTGAAAATTTGTGCTCATAGCCCGAAGGAAATAAGCAACCTCACATCCTAAATCTAGGGAGCTTTAACACAAGTTAAAGCACACCCTAAATGTAATTAGAAAGGGTACATAAGAGTCTATTCCCTAAGGGAAGATAGACCCGTCTGACTCTTTTGGACTTACAACCATCTAGAGTGGCTACCAGCTAACACCTTCTATAATTCAAAACCATGTAGGCTGGTCTTATATAATTATAAGATAGTTTAAGTTGTTATTTAATTTTGAAAGAGACTAGAGTCTTAAACTCACTCTCTAAGAGACTACATCATGATTGACATGAGCATATGACTTAGTCTAAAAATATAATTTTATAATTTTTTTATAATCTTGACATAAAATTTTGGATGAAGGCTTAAGACAATTATGCCTAAATGCATGATAAAATTGATTATTGGCTAAATCAATGGGAGAAGGTGTTCTCCATTACAAGGGATGCCCTCACAGGTCAAGCATTCCTCTATCATGCAAGAGTGGAGACCCTCCTTATTCAAGAGTGAATCTATATGTTATGTATGATGTGAAACATACAATATTCAGCTAAGGGGTTGGCAAATCTTTTAATTATCTTTATTATGACCTAGGCTTTCTGATGAAATTGAAAATTGTTTAAAATTTAGTTATAAGTTGTTAATTGGGGTAAAAAAATTAATTTTTATCCTACGAGCCTACCACATCTAAGCCACACATTTAAACATCAATCATAAAGAAACTATGAAAAAGTTACAATCCTAGTACATAAGCTAAACACAATAACAATCATTTTTATAAACTACCGTAAAAGAATAAGAGGCTGATGCGGCCGGGTACCACCATACACCCCGTGAAAGAGAAAAGATGGGTAGTCGAGCTCTACCCTTATACAACTCAGAATCATAAAAAGAATAATTACAATTGAAATTGAATACATGTTATGGGGTCTTCATCCTTCATTTCTTCTTTATTCTTTCTTTTGATTTGATTTTTTACTCCAAGGCATCATAGGGAACCCTGGGACTAAGTCTTCTAGCCACTACTCATCCTAATCTCCACAGCACTAATCCTAATTCTTATTGCAAAATAATATTTTTGAAAAAAGTAAATTTAACTATACCTGTAAAACAGAGGTTATCTAAACATACATATAATCCCAAATAGTTATATTTCATAATCTGGACTTAACACCCTGCACATGGGTAACCAAGCCCACCTGCCCTAATGTGGATTATGCTCAGGGGTATAAGCAAAATATAAAGAGAATATTTATATTTATTTTTGAGTAGCCTCTTAAGCACAATCCCCTACAAAAATAAGATTATGCTAATAACAGCCTAACACCTAGTCTATGAGTCATACACCCTAACATCCAGTCTAAAATATTACATCATAAAATAAAATATAATATCACATGCACACCGTCTTAACCTAGGAGTCAATGTTGTGGCTTAGTTCTAATGTGTGTGCTAAGGCTTTGTGTGGTATGCCTTAACTAAACATTAGAGTTTTGATTGTCTAAAGTTTAGAATTATTCAAGTTAATATGATGGATGGTTTCATTTCAAGTAGTTTAGACACTTGTAAGTTTTAATTTATATTTTTTTGTTTCATTTGATTTACACTTAGCATCTAAGTATTATAAAGAGAAGAAAGGGGCTTAACCTCTTTGATCCCTACCTTAAATTATTCCTAAAAGCATATTTTTTTGGATTTAGTTTCTTTTAGTGAATGATATATTAAATGTTTTATTAATCCTAAGCTTGGGTTAACTTTAAAGAATCTTATTCAACATGAAAGGCATATTAAGACTAATGTAATTAAATTATTATCACATAGAATATGTTGAACCACTTCTTTTCATCAGCCATAACATGCATATGACTTAACACTTAGTATACCTATATATACAAATAACCTCTTTGGGGCTACGTAAAGCCTCGCATTCTAGGGATGTTTAGACTGTATACTTGTTATCATTCAAACCTATGTAAATCTATATGTAAACATTGGAAAGAAGGCTTCACATTCACATGCTTAAGCTATAAATACATGCAAATCCTATATGTATTCATAACTAATATCACTCCAAATATTGTTATCAACTTATAGCTTTTGAAAAATAGATTTAGATTTATTAGTGATAATAGCCACACATATGATAAAATTAAGCCAACACATGCAAGCTTTCATAAGTAAATTCCATTTGCTTCAGTTGATTTTGAAACATGAATTCATGAGATCACATGACATACAATATTTAAAAGTGATTGAAAATGAATAGCTAAAAATAACCATATAGTTCATTCAACTACACTAATTCCTAAGGACAATCACATTAAATAAAATTATTTAAAGAAAACTAACGTTTCTTATTAATTTGATTTTTAGATTTTGATTAAGCTTAAAAAAAGAGGAATCATTTGCTATTTTAATCCCATTGCCATGTTGGTAATCTTAATTTATTTAAGGAAATATAATTAGTTAACTTTTATGATTTAATTAAGTTAAACCATTAAGTAATCCATTTAATTACCCTTTCTTATGCTTCTTTAATTTGATTAATCATTTAATCATGAGTCACAAATGACATGAATATGCAAAAAAAATAAAATTGTAATGCTCCTAAAGAACCTAATGCAATTGGCTCATGATTAGAGATCAATTAAGCTAAAGAATCTAATTATGTATTTTTATGATTTCCCCAGACTTATCGGTTAATCATAATTTCTTTAAGTATCTTTATGTTATTGAACACATGAAGAGGAACCCTTAATTTCATTATTAGTTTTCTCAAGTGATTAACATTTTAGTTTGATTTGAATTGATCATTAATTGCTTAATTAATCTCTTAATTAAACCTTACATTAATTAACTCTCTTTAATGACATGAATTTGAGAAAGTAATTAGGAAAGAGGTCATAATCACTCTCTTTCATCATCTCACTATTGATTAATGATTAATGAAGTTGAATTAATTAATTTTCATTGTTTAGAACCTTAATTAATCATTAAATTAATTAATAGACTAATTAGGGTTTGAATTTAAAATTTTCCTAATTACCTAGCCTAAATCCCAAGAAAATCATGGGAGGCAAAAGTCATCGCATTAAATCATCATGCTAAATTTGGGATTAATTGCCCAAGTAATTTGGTCTTAATTAAGTAAATTAAGAAAACATTCAAACCTTAATTAAGACTTAATCACTATTTAAAATCAAGTGAAATCATTTTTATTAAATTCTTCTTTATTTTACCTTTCCGAAGAGTATTTATTTGCATTTTTTAAATTTTTCTACAATTAGTTATGAATTTAAGAAATTTCATCCATTTAAACACATTTTAAAGCCTAATTAATCTCTAATCCCATCTACACCTCGCGGGCGGCTGACGTAGCAGCACTTTTCATATGGTGTTGCGGGATTGGCCACTTAAATCGTCCGACGTGGTGCTAATGTGGCGGTGGTGGATGCGCTTTCATCCCCACTGTCCTATCTAAGATCGGATGGTGAGGGTTAAACGCATAGTTCCTATATGGTTAAATCAAGTAAAGCTAGCAGATTAAACCATGGCCATCCATTCTAATCACACATAACAGATGGTGGATGATCCATCATCCCCTGAGCAATAGAAGACGGACACTGTTTGCTCTCCCCCGCTCAATTTGAGCTCGCCAGAGCTTGTGAGGCATTAAAATTGATCTCAAAACATTCATGGAGGAGATCTAAAGGGATCCTATGGTGGGATTCGCATGAAAGCAAACTTTCTTTCATAAAGGCCAAGAAAAATTTGAGAAAATGCTAGTTTTCCAAAATTTACCTCGTCGGAGCTCAGGAATGGCAGCTAACTGACCAAGGTAGCTTTGTCTTGAAGAGGTGAAGCCCTGTTGAGAAGCCCGCACCTTACCGCTTCACTGGTGGCTTTGTGGATCAAACATCACCGAAAAACTTGTCAGAGTTGGCTTAGGAGTGGTCTCCGATGCTCGAATCGATCGGGAATCAATTTGTTTTGCTTCGTCGGAGCTTGGTGAAGGTGTGGGTAAAGTTAATTTTAAAATTACGGAGTTTGGAGGAGGTTGGACAAAGATTGACCTTATCCTATTTTGGTCTTGGCATTTTCGGTGATGGGGAGGCTCTCAGAAGTTGGGAACAGCTTTAGGAGACTCGCCTTGGGTTGCTTGTGCTTCGAGGATGCTCAATCTATGGAATGAGATCGAATGCCGAAGAGTATAGCCTCCTCCCCATCCAAACTAACGGTTTGGATGAGTTCTGCAAATTGCAGGTGGTCGGTTGGCGCAAGCGATCGTGGGTGGTAGGGAATCAATGAGGTGGCTCAGTTTGAATGGCCAAGTGAGGGGAGAGTGGCTGCCAAGGGGAGAAGGTGGCTGTCCTTGGTTTCCAAGTGTTCCAATGAGGAGAAATAGGTTAGCTCACCTCCACTTAGCTCATGGATGACCCAAACAACTTTGGGTCAGGTGAGCCTGTGGTCGTCATGTCCATTTGGAGCTTAAGGTGGCTGCTAAGGGGAGGAGAGTGGTTTGAGCACCCAAATGTGAGTTTTGTGCCATTTGGAGGGCTTTACCTATTGGGTAATGGGTCCATTCGGGTTGGATTTGGGCTGACTCATGGTGACCCAAGGATGGGTCATGCCATGTTTGAATGAGTTTGGGCTAGGTTTGAATGGGTTTGGCTCAATTCGAACCATGTAGGCCAAATTGGGCTAGGTGGGTAAAGTTGATTAATTAGTGAAATTGGGTCAGGCCATGGGTTGAGACAAGTTCAAATGAGTAATTAGGATGATTTGGTTCAATTGGTTTGGTTTGGTTTGCATTATATTTGAATTTGACTCATATGGGTCAAATGGGTTAAGTTGACCAATTCAGCCAAATCAACAAAATTGGCTTGGGTTAGGTGTTGGTTTATATTCAATTGATCATTTAAAGATGATTATAGGCTTTGATTTCAATTAATTTTGATTTAGGAATGATTTAGACCAATTTGACCTTTTAGTTCAATTTGAGCTAAATGGGTCAATAGGGTTCAATTGATCAAATTGAGTTCAATGGTGGCTTTGATCACGTCTAATAATAAAGTTGAAATAAATTTGAGTCATTGATTGTAATTAATTTGGATTAGAATTTAATTTGACCTGATTTATTTTTTTAGATCAAATTGGGTCAACTTGGGTCAAAAGGTCAAATGGGTTTGGTTTGGCTCAATTAATGGTCAAGTCATGTTCAAGGGTTAATTTGAAGTTGGTATGAATCATTGGTTTCAATCAATAGGATGTAGGATGAGATTTGGTTTATTTGGCTCATGTAGGCTAAAGGGGTTAACTTGGTAAAATGACCAAATTGACTTGGTTTGACCCAATGCAATTGACCAATCAAGCATGATCAACAATCATTGTAGGAGGTTTTGGATAGGTTAGTTCAATCCAATTTAGGTTGGATTAGAATTTGGTTGAAATGGGTCCTTTAGGTCAGTTTGGGTCAAGTGAGCCTAATGGATCAATTGGCTTAATTTTGGATTGAATTGAGTTTGATTGAGTTTGATAATTGATTTAGGATTGATTGGTGGCTTTAGTTTCAATCAATTTGGGTTTAATTGAATTTTGGCTCACTTGGACATTTTGGGTTCAAATGTGATAACTTTGGTTAATTGAATTGATTTTGGTCAATGGGCTTGATTGTAGATTTTGGAATGAGGGTTTTGAATGGGTTGAGAAAATCAATTGAGTTTGGTTTGATTGAAGGAGGTTTGGGGTTAAATCAATGGGATTGAATCATAGGGTTAAGTTGGATTTGATTTTGGTTTGGAATTTGGATATGAGATTGGATTCAATTGATATATGTTTGATTCGAGTTTTAGTTTTGCATTGATTTGATGTTGGTTTTTGGACTTAGGGTTAGGCCATAGGGTAGGTAGGTTATCTTGGCCCTAAGGCATAACCTAATCCTATGATAAATTTTTCAAAGTCTTTGGGATTGGGTTAAGTTTTCACTTAATTACTAAAAGTGTCTTATAACTAAGGAGATCTTAGTGTCTAGAAGACTCCTAGGTCTAAGATGAAAAGATTGAATCCTCTCTCCAAAAGAGAGGTCAACAGTATGTAAATATCCCTTATAAAAGTTACTAAATCTACTTAAATCTAGAATGATGGTGAATATCGATGAAGGTAGTTAAGGTGGTGAGATAAGGAATAGTGGTTGCTTTTAATGAAGGTGGAGAAGTTGCTAATATTGATTATGATGATTAGTAAATAAGGATGTCAATTCAAGTTCACAGTCAATTTTATCCTAATACTTACATGGTCAATCAAATCTCAATCATGTAGTAAACTAGTAAAAAAATCTTAATCCAAATTTGACCAATCAAACCCAAACTCTATTCTACCAAACACAATAAATAATTAGATTGTAATATATTAATGTCAACTTGACCCAAAATGGACATGATTACTCTTTTTGGACACAACATAATAAAAATAAATAATATTTTAATATGAGTTCTTTAATTTAAAAAAAAGTCAAATAATTGAATCACTATTTTTTTGGTCATTTATGTTTACTTAAACTTGACCGGAATATTACATAAGTTGACCCAAAGTCAAATTTTTTTGTTAGGTTTAAGTTGGTGTTTTGTATTCATTAAATATTAAAATCCATAACATTAAAGATAGTGGTAATTAATATTCATATAAATGATGGTCAACTTAACAAGTGTTGTTTCGTTCAATTGATAAGATATCATCATGATTTTGCATATTTTTGCAAACCCCTAACCAAGTTGACTTTTTATCTCATAAGCATTAGGTGTAGATTTATTAGCTTGAGATGTTGACTATAACACTAATAAAAACGATTTACATAACTTTAATTAGCATGAATAGTTTTATTGTATCATTGATTGGGTTAGTGAACAGCCACTTGTAAAAAGTCATCAAAAGCTTGAGACACGTGATTTGTTATCCTCACTCTACTCAACCCATTGACTTAAATACATTCTAAGTAGAGCCAACCTGAGTCTATTCAAGAGAGAAGTTGCCCTGATATATCTATTCTTTGAATATTTGTCATATTGAAATTTATATTCCAAAATCTTTTCAATTTTTAATCTTCATTTAAGATTTATGTATTATAGAAAAATATTAAATGAAATAAAAAAAATGAATGTCATGAATTGTATAGGAATACTTGTATGTGCATGTTGACTAATAAAGTTTTATCTCCATATGGTATTAGCTGGGGATGCTAAGGTACCCATACATGTATATAGAAAAAGGTTATTAATATTGAAGTGCGTTAAATGGTACAACTTTAGATGGTGGCTCTTGTGACACATGCAATAGATAAAAGGATATAGAAAGATATGAAAATATATCTCACAATAAAATGTTCAAAAAACTTTTATATGGTCATTTTTTATTGAATAAAACTATACATGATTTTATATTGATTAATGGTATCTAAAAAGCATGCATGTTATTTCTTAATTCCTTTATGGTACTGTGAATTAGGAGTATATTTACCCATTAAGTCGGTTGTAACGTACTATAAATTTATATCAACATTTTTTTGGATAAATTTTGAGTTAAAATAAGTAAAAGAACAAGAAAGAGGTATATATTTTATAAATTTTATAACATTAACTTAAAATAAACTTATGGCTATTTTATTATATTGGTAGTTGTTTGTTTAAAATTAGTATTGAGGTCAAGAAAATCTGAAAATAAAAATTGATTTTTCTACTATCCATTCTCATTTTAGAAATTTCAAGCCCCATGCCTAGTCATGATAAAAATGGTATCTTTAAGTCTAATAAGATAATATTATTTTATAATTTAGGCATAGGTGGGAGATATTATTATAAACACCAACACATTGACCTAGATGATGGTAGCTATGATTCAACTAATTCAAGATTCAAGATCACAATCTAATGGGAGTTGTGATGCAATTACTATGGTTAAATATTTAACATTATTTCATGATTTGAAGCCGTTATTGTTCATGAAAAATAAAGGGCCAATTGAGGCTAAAAATTGCCTATTGAATATCGAGATGATTCTAGATAGCATGTACAACCCATATGATAGAAAGGTGCCTTTGGTCACTTTTACTTTGCATGGAGAAGTTGAAAGGTTGTGGTGAGGTTAGCATTAGGATAGATTGAAAGATATACAAAAGTAGATGATTAATTGAAAAGATTTCATAAAGATATTTAAAGATTATTTTGTGCCTCTTTCTGTACAAAGATAGATGCAAGATAAAATCATTAGATTCATCCAAGGAGAAAGGTCAGTCGTGTAATATAAGGCAAAATTCACCACATTACCTAGATATGCACCTTATCTGATTTCCACTATAGATGAGAAGTGCTATAGATTTTTGTCTGGGCTACACGATTTGATTTGACAGTTGTTGGTGCCACTAAGGATATATGATTATTTAGTATTGATTGAGAGAGCAAGAAGGGTGGAAATTAATTTGTAAATCACTCAGAAGTGTAAGGAACTACAGAAGAGGAGAAGTATTAAAGAGAGTGAGCATGTTAATCAATTAGAAGATTCTAATTATAAGTAACCTAAGTCTATCTCAAGTGGAGTTAGTAGTGGTGCAACTAGTAAAATTGTGAAATCTTGTGCTAAATGTCATAAGAATCATAGAGGTGAATGCTTGCTAAGTTCTAATATTTATTATTGGTATCATCAACAATGACATATAACAAGATATTATTTTACACTTGACCACAAGACTTCTGAGGAACAAAAAACAAGTAGAGCTCCATCATAGAAGATTGATAGACCAATGATAATGGAATCAAATACTTCAACTCCAACTTAGGATTACAAAAGAAGAGTGTTCAACAAAGAGTTTATGCCCTCACTCATCGAGAGGTTGAAGAACCTATTGTAGAAGAAAATGATTTTAAAAATGCTTAATATATTATTATAGTTATCTTATTTGGTTTATTTTGTTTCTAATAGTTGATATATACTGGACATTAAAGCTCATTTTATTTGGTTACTCAGTTCTTATGATTTGTGAGATTGTGTAACAATGTTTAATCTAATTACTCGGTGATATTATAACGAATTATTTATGCAGGAAAAAGTGTTGAGTCATGGTTAGTAAATTTAGATGTATAAAGACTCAGCTATCTGATAACCCAGTTAGGAGAGTAGATGTATTAGAATTACCTTATGTTAAGAAAGGTAGAGGTAGACCTAAAAATACTTGGTTAAAATGTATAAAAAATGGCCTTAGTTTATTAGAATTAAATGAGAATTTGACACATAATAAGATACAATGGAGAAGAAAGATTCATGTAGCCAACCCTACATAGTGGGATAAAGGCTTATTGTTGTTGTTGTTGGTTAGTAAATTTAGATGATGAAATTTTTTGTTAGTGGGGAAGCTTGTATTGTTTGATAAAAAAAAAGGGAATTTAATTGCCTGATGCTAGTTCAACTAAATCGATATCAGTCGATTTGGTTTATTAAAGTGAGTTGAGGACTTTCCCCCATCATTTTATCAAAAGCTAGCAAAGGAGTGGGAGACAAGGCTGGACCGAGCAAGGGTGGTGAACGTGTTGAGTTCAACATCAAGTGAGTTGAGCACGACTTCATGTGTCGAAGTTGTGGTCACCCACGCCTTGTCAAGCTGGCAAGCATGAGTTAGAGGTCATAAATTAAGTAGGAACCGAATAAGAGTTGGAGCCAAAGAAAGACGAGTAGATGAGAGGTTTGATTAGGTTTACGAGATAGTTAGAGAGAGGCACGACAAGCAAGTATTGCTGCTTGCAATTACAAAATCATTCCTCCTCCTCTATTGTGAGTCAAGGTAATCCCTAATATTAATCTAAAAACTATTTTAAGTGGAAAAACAAGAAAGTTTGATTTAATATTAGATTTTTAATATTTCTTATAAAAATATTAATCAAGTTTATTAATACATATTTGTTAAAATAATTTATTTAATTTATATTGGTAGATTATAAATGTTAATTTTATTTATGTAGTTGATAAAAATTATATATGTTAATAAGATCAATTAATATGAAATTCTATTAAAAGTTGTTAGATAATTAAATGTTAAAAAACTAATAATAAGAAATAATAAAGCTATATATAAATGTAATAGAAATTTAAGAACTTCAATTATGACATTTAATAGTTAAAATTTACATAGAATGATTAATATTTTCTAAATATTATTTAAGTAAAATAAGTAAGAATATCATAAGAATAAACTCTCATTCAAAATTAATATCTTTATGTTATTTTAAAATATTAAAGTTTGAACATAAACTAAATTATACAATAATAAAGTAAAAAAATATGTGGATGTCTAGAGATTTAAAAGATCAATGATAACATAAGAATCAAAATAAACAACTCAATATAAAAAAATAATTAATATAAATATATTATTTTGTTATTGGTAACAAATCAAAGGAGTCAAATTCTAAGAAGTAAAATTATAAAAAAAAATCTCTTTACCTGTGGCTCAAGTGTACTCATACTTTTAATTTATGATAATTTTGGTTCTTTCTTCTAAAGTAATTGCTTGTATTGTCATTGATCATTACTATAATTTTTATCTTGATATACATGTTCTTTGAATATTGGTCATATTTAAATTTATGTTCCAAAATATTTCCAATGTTTAATGTTCATTCAAGCTTTATATGTTATAGAAAAATAATGAATGAAATGAAAAATGCAAATGTCATAAACTATATAAGAATTCTTTTATGTGCTTGTTAATTGATGGAGTTTCACCACCTTATATTACTAGTTGAGGATTCTAAGGTACCCATGCACGTTGTGGGTGAAAAAATTTAATTGGTAAGGGCATTCACCATCATCAATCAATCTCCTCCCTTCTTCCTCCTTGGTTCTCTGTTCTTATCTTCATCCCTCTTGGGAAAAGAAAGATGAAGACAAAAGCAAGAAAAGGTAAAGAAGAGAGAGAAAATACAATATGATGATGATTGTTTCTTTCTTTTGATGGACACCACATAGACTCACAAGTGTACTTATTAGGGTGATCAGGTACGAGATTGAGAAAAGGTGTACTATCTCGAAAGATAGAAGACACCACCCTACAATGGACCTAATCACCTAAATAAGAACTCCTAAGGACTTATGGGTTTGCGGGATGATATATCAGAGATTCTTACTCTACTTTACACAGAAAAGTAAGACAAGGTTTATTTTTTTACCATGTTTGTTAAGCTCTCTATGGAGGCAGGCCCCTAGAGTTAATTACATCCTAAGGAATGAATTTCCTTAGGAATACTCTCGATTAAGGTAAATGATCATTGTCTCCAAAGATTTTAATAGATAAGACTATCAATCAATTAGTTTTTTTAGAAGATCAAATAGGATTGATCAAAAGAGAGAGAGTTATTATCAAAGCCAAAGGAAGACAAGTAGGAGATGCTCATGATGCTAGGAAACCTAGTGAGCCTCTCAAACTATCCTTACATTTTTAAAATTGATTTAATTATTTGGGTTGACATTTTATTAGAATTCTAGGGCTTATGATTCCACAACACAAGATTATAGAAATGCCTAAGAGATGAGGATTTATGCTTAGGGCCCATAAAGGGGAGAAGCAACCTCTGAACCTAAATATAGGGAGCTTTGGCGAGGGCCAAAAGCACAACCTAAATCTAAGGTGAAATGTGGGTATTTGGTTTGTCTCCAGAAGAGAGGACAAACCACTCGACTGTTTGGGCTCACAACTGCCTAGGGGTGGCCGCCAACTAACTCCTCCTATAATTTTAAATTCATGTAGGCAAGTCTTATGCTTTATGCAAGATAGCATGACTATTATTTATTTTAAAAGAGACTAAGTCCTTAAACTTACTCCTTAAGAGACTAGATCATGTAAGGGCAAGAAAATGACATAGATCTAATGAAAATCATATTACAATTTATTTTTCATTTTGGACAGTCATTTGACTTAGGCTTATAGGATTCATATGCCTAATGCATGAGAAATAAGATTACGGGCCAAAATCAGCGAGAAGGGGGAAGTGTGTTTCCACCATGGCTCTCAAAGGTCAAGCAAAGTTTCCCTAGAAAAGCTGGAAGCCCTCCAATTAAGAGTGAAAATAATATTCATTTATGCATGATGTTATAAAAGAAAAACTCATCCAGGTAAGGGGTTGCTAATTCTTTTATCTTGATTTTAAGTTAGGCTTTAAATGAGGTTGTGCGTTGTTTGTTTTTAATTTTGAGTTAATTAATTTGGTAGAAGATTTATTTTTTCCTAAGAGATAAATTGTCATCCAGGCCATACATTATGCAAGACAAAAACTAGAAAAATGATGCCAGCTTAATGCACAAGCTAAACAAAACATCACACATTTTTAAAAAGCTAACATAAAAGAATAAAAGGCCATTTATGGTCAGGCACCACCGTACAAACCTGAAAATAAATTGGGCAGCCGAGCTCTACCCTTATACAACTCGAATTATAAGTGAATTACGAAAAGGAATTCATGTTATGGGGGGTCTTCATTCTTCTTTTCTTCTTTCTTATTTTAGTTCCTTCTTTTGGATGATTGGAATGTGGATGCTCCAAAGACTTCACATGGTACATAAGATGTGATCTTATGACCATGCTCATCCTAACCCCCCATAACAATCATTCCAAAATAATTTGCAAAAAATGACATGAAAAAGAAAAGTAAATCTAACTAACACCTGCAAAATAGAGATTAGCTAATAAACCATACAAATTCCTAGCATGTATATTGGACTTAGTACCCCACACAAGGATAACCATGTCCACCTGGCCTATACGATTATGCTTAGGGGTAAAAGCACTTGCATAGCAAAAGCAGTTATATTTTTATTACAATGCCCCTTAACCACAATCCCCTATAGAAAATAATGATTAGACTAAATCATCTTATCATTCATTCTACGTACATTCACCCTAACATCCAGACTAAAATAAATCATCACAAAATAATTGCAAACATCAAACAATGCAACACCCTAACCTAAAGCTAGAAGTGGTGATTTAGTCTAATGTGTGTGCTTTAAAAGGTTTATGTGGTATGCTTAGCTATGACTTTAAGGTTTAGATTTTCTAAGTGTGAAAATGTTCAACTTAGAGGATGGTTTTATTTTAAGTGTTTAGTTGATTGGGGTTGATTTTTATTTTGTTTTTTGATTTGGTTTAAGTGAATTCTACTTAATTACTAAGTTGTAAAGAGAGGGAAAAGAGAAGAGAACTTCTCTTTCCTTCCCTACCTTAAGTAGTTTCTAAAGTGAATTCATATTTTAGTTTTACTTAGTGAATGCTTTATTATGTGTTTTAATTAATCCTAAGTTTAAATTTTCTTTAAACAACCCTATCCAAGAACAAAAGAATTTTAAGATTAAGTAAAGTGAAATAAAATCACAAAACACACATCACTTCATTTCTTTCCCAACATGTATAACATGCATATGGATGCATCCTAAGCATATATCTATACATACAAATAGAAATACTTAACAAACTTTATGATGAATGCTAAGAAATGTTACTTAAGAAAATTGGAATGCTTTATGATGCATGATTTTCATTAAGTATAAAAGAGGGATTTCTTTTATCCGTTATTCACATGCACATGAGTAGGTATGAAAGGCATAAGTGAGTACGGTGCCATTGTTAACCAGGGGTGTAAGGTATAAAACCTACTTAGGGATACTTAAAGTCTCATAACTCTGGGGTTGTCCAGACTAATATACCACTTTTCTTAAATACAAACACATGTACAAAAAAATGAATGAAAAAAAGAAAGATGCAAAAAATTTGTATTTATTTGTTTATTTTGTTTATACAATTTATATGTACAAGTGTGGATATCCTTCTTAAATAATACCATATGAATAAATAGGAATGGAATTAGGCAAGTGTTGTGCTCTTTTCAAATGAACTATACACTTTGCCAAGTCCTATTCAAAACTACACTAAAAGGAAGGAGAAGGAAAACCATACTATACACATCTTCATATTTATACCACATGTAAGCTTATAAAATAATTATAAATAGTACACCTTTAGTTTTAGGTATTTGATTTATAGATTTTAAAAATAAATTTAGATTTATTAGTGATAATAGCCATTCATATTTCTTCTTTAGCCAAAACATGCAATTTGACATAAATAAAGCATTCATTTTTTAATTTGATTTTTGAAAAGCATGAATGCATGAAATTCATATGACATACACATTTGGCATCTTAGGAAAGAACTAAAGTGATGAAAGCATGTAAACACATTCACCCTAATTAATTCCCAAAGACAATCATATGAAATAAGAAAGCTTAAAGCAAATCAAGTTATTTTGAAGGAAGGTTTGATTTAATTTAGGAAATGCGAGGTGAGTTTGTTATTCTTAACCCATTCCCACTTATTTTTGTTGATTTAGTTTATTCTTAGGATCATTAGGTGATTTTTATATTTTATTTAGGTTAAGGTATGAATTAAGTGTGTTAATTATCCCTTACCTATACCACCTTAGGATACTTAATCAAATAATTATGAGCTAATGATATGACATAAAAATCCTGTAAGAAATTTAAATTTGTAATGCACCTAGGAATAAAAGGGTCTAATGCAATTTGGCTCATGATTAATGATTAATTAAGCTAAGGGGTTTAACTTAAGTAATTTCATAACCCCTCTCACACATGTGAGTTGGATTTTGATTTTCTTAATTGTACTTAGGCTCTTGAATACCTAAGCATCTACCTAAGATAGATTAATTAAGTTTTGAAAAGTTTTAGTATTTTATAAAATTAATTAAGGGGTAATTAGTGAATTAACCCTTAATTAAGGTTGGATTAAGAAAGAAAAGGGGTTTAAGCAATATCTCAAGGAAAGTATCCCAAAATTATTCCCTAAACTTTATATTCACTTAAGCAAAACTTAATTGACTCAATCAGAGGGTTAAATCACTAATTATATCCTTAATTAAGCTTAATTACATTAAGGGAGTGATTAAAGAATGAATTAGTAATTTCTCTAATTAAGACACCAATAAATCCCAAGAAAATTAGGGGAGGCAAGAGTCATCCCACTAATTAAGCACAAGAAGTTTGGGGTTAATCAGTGGAGTAATTAGAGGATAATTAATAAAATAACATTCCTAATAAAACCCAAATATAGAGAAAAGAACTATTCAAAATCCATTCAAATCAACTTTAAAATATTCTATGTTCAATTATCTATCTAATGCAATTTATTTCACATTTTTTTGATTTTTCTAGGCTTAGATATGAATATTTGAAGTTTCCTTGGTTAATTAGTAATTTATAAAGCCTAATTATATGTTTAATCCCATCAGTGCCACATGGGCCACTGACGCGGCATGCGCTTTCCACATGGCATGGCGAGATTGGATAATAAAGTTATCACATCATAGCGCCGCATCAGCGGCGGCGCTACGCGCTTTCTCCTCACCCGTTCGATCAAGGATCGGACGGTTGAGGTTAAAGCCGCAATTCTAAAGGGATAAAATGTTGATGCTATGTGTCCTAATCACGACTGTCCATCCAAAATGCACGGATGAATGGCCCATGATCTATCCCTATATTTCTCTATGAAGAATGGACACTGTCCATCTTCTAGGGGATGATCCGAGTTCGATTGAGCTCGGATTGGATTGAAACTCAACCCACACCATCTAAGGACAAAGACAATCACATCTAACGGCTAGAATTCCATGGGATAAAGATTCACTTCACAAAGCTCCAAACCACATTGAAATTAAGCTCAATTTAATGGTTAACCTCGCTAGAGGTGATCACCGGTGCTTGATTCCCTTGGAGAAGCTTCGTCTAGTGGAGATGAAGCTTTGTTAAAGTTTGGAGGGTCTGCGATTGTGTAGATCCTCTTATGGGCCAACTCCTCTTGCACTTGAGCTCAGTTTTGGTTGAATTAGATCCTCCTTTGCCTTTGGAGCTTGGGAAAGAGCTTGGGTGAACTCGACTTGATCCTCTGATGAAGCTTGAAGAAGGAATTAGGTGGATGTTGAGAGTGGAGTAAGTTGAATTTTCTGTGGAGCTCCCCTATTTTCAAGCTATAAAAATCGAGAATAGGAAAAATGGATCCCACTCTAGGAAGCTTGGAATCACTTGGCAAAGGCTCCTCTAGTTTCCCTTAGTTCAATCGAGTATGAGGCTGTCAAGATTGAATGGAATTAGGGGAAGTATATCTCCCCCTTGAAGGATTGGACGACCAAGCCTTCTCTTGCCATTTTGATCCAATAGAGCTCATTGAATGGGTTTGTTAGTTGAGTGGAGGAAGAATTCCATGTGGCCAATTTCATGCAAGTGGTCAGTTTTGACCTTGGGCTTAATTTGGCTGAGCCAAACCCATTGGGTTGGGTGCACCACACTCCCTAGTTTCCACTTGGTCTACTAAGAGAGTGTCAAGTAGTCATGAAGAGTATTTGACCAAATTCTAAATAGTTTTGACTAAAATTTACCCTATGGCCTAGGGGTAAAATAGTCATTTGGCTTAGATTTTAATTTCAATATGTTTGATATATTTGAAAAATGGGTTAGGCCAAGTTTCATTGAATTTGGAGTTAGTTTAATATGATTTGGCTCATGTTGATCCATTTAGGTCAAAATGGGTCAACTCGAGTCAAGTTGACCAATTGGTCAAATTAGGTCAAACTAAGGGTTGGGTCGAGTTCATATGACTATTTGAAATATTTTGGTGGCTTTGGTTTGATTCAATTTGGTTTATATTTGGTTTTTTTTTCAATTAAGTTCATTTAGGTCAAATTGGTCAAGTTGACCAATTTGACCCATTTGACCTATTTGGGTTAGGTCATGGATTGGTTCATGTTTGGTTGGTCATATGAAATGGATTGGTATCTTTTTTTTCAATTAATCTTGATTAAGTTTGAATTTGGCTCAATATGACCTTTTAAGTCAAGAGTTGGGTAAATTGCCAGTCAGTTGGCCAATTGAGGCTTTGGTCAAGTTCAACAATCATTTTGGGATGAACTTGGCCCATTTTGTCTTATATCAAGTTTTGACACATTTTAACTTTTTAGGTCAAGTTGGGTCAAGTGGCCAATTGGGCTAGGTTAGGCTCAAATGTTGACTTGGTCAAGTTCAAATATTGATCATGAATGAACTTAGATCAATGGTTTTAATCTATTTGGCTTATGAGAGATTTTGGCTATGTTGGGTTTTATTTTGGCTAAGTGTTGACTTGGTTTGACCGAATTTGAGTTATTGATCATCTCATGATGATTGTTGATCATGATGAGAGGTTTAGGTGGGCTTAGTTCAATCTAATTTGATTAGGATTAGAATTTAGCTCATAAAGGTACTTTAGGTCACTTTGGATCAAGTGATCCTAAGTGGATCAAATGGCTTAGTCAAAGCTTGATTTGAGTTTGATTGAACTCACATATGGACTTACGATTGAAATATAAATCCATTTGCAAGAGATTTGAAGTCAAATGAGTTTTGATTCATTTGATAATTTCAAGTTCAAAGGGTGAACATGAGTTTGACTTGGATTTTATTTTTGAATTGAGTTTTGGTTAAGTGATTGAATTTTGTATTTATATTTAGATTCATGATTATAGGATTGATTGAATTATGAAGAAAAATCAAGGGTTTGGCTCAATTTGAATTGGATTTGGCTAAGTTCAAGATTTTGGCTTGAAAAGCTTAGGTTGGATTTTGATGAATTTAAGTTTGATTTTTGGATTTTGTTTTGGTTATTTGAATTTATATTTCATTTATATATGTGAATATAAATGAGAATATAAATGGGTTATGAGAAAATTTCATGAATTTGAAGTGATTTGAAGTTGATTTGAACTAAGTCCATAAAGCGGGGGAGGGGGATCAAATGACTTAGGAAAGATTTGAAATTTGATTATGGATTATGGATTTAGTTTGATTGATTTGAATTTGTATTTCATTTATATATGTGAATATAAATGAGTTGTGAGAAAATTTCATGAATTTGAATTGATTTTGGCTAAGTCCATAAGAGGGGAAATCAAAGTATCTTAGGAAAGATTTTTTGGAATTTGATTTGGATTATAATCATGAGTTTCAATCATGGATTTCAATCATGTGGAATTGATTTGAGTTTGGAGAAAATCAATTAGGCTAGAATTGATTTTGGCTTTGACTTGAAGGGATGAAGTGAGGATTGGTTCAAGCTATAGCGTAGGGAAATCTCCTAACACCTCTAAGGCATAACCTATTCCTATAACTAACTCTTCTAAGTCTCTAGGGTTAGGTTGAGTGTCCACCTATCACTAGATGTGTCTTAAGACTAAGGAACTCTTAAAGTATAAGAGAAGTCCTATGTCTAAGATGGAGGGGTTGAGAGCTCATTCTAAAAATGAGGTCAACACTTGTATATAGAAAAGCTTATTAATGTTGAAGAACCTTAAATGATACAATATTAGACGGTGACTCATGTGATGGATGTAATAGATAAAATGATATAAAAAGATATGAAGTTATATCACATAATAAAATGTTCAAAAAAATTTTATGTGGCAATTTTTTATTGAATAAAATGTCACATGATTTTACACTGATTTATGGTATTTAATAAGCATGCATGTTATTTCTTAATTCATTTATGTTACTGTCAATTAGAAGTATGTTTACCCACTGACTTGGTTGATAACTTATTAAAAATATATATTAACATTTTTAAGGATAAAGTTTGAGTTAAAAAGAGTGAAATTAGTTAAGAAAAAAGCAGCCAATCAATGAACAACCTACCATGAAAGTTGCAATACCTGATGCAGTACATCATGACCAAAAAATAGAGGCACCAATTACAACATACATCTTGGAAATAGCTTTACCAATCAACTTAGATACAAAAATGCCACCCAACCCTCCATAGATCATCAATAACCAAACTATTATTCCAACCACTAAACAACTTATCGAAATATTTCAAGGTATTGCTGCAACTAATGTTGATCCTATTTTTCAGCAAAACTTGTCTCACACTCTCGAGGAATATAATAAATAACTATATCCTAAAGACCAAACTCAACCACCAGGCATTCTCTCTTAGGGACAATATAATAAGATTACTAATGCTAAAATGCTACATCAAATCATTCAAGAACTAGAGGATGATTGGATTGGCCAATGATCCAAACAAATATAAACTGAAAGGATTAATGGAATTGAAATATATTAACCCTATTGTTGTTGATCACATTGAGAGTACTTCATCTGCTGATATCTTAGCCACTTTGGGAGAAAGGATATTTACTTGGGCCTTAAAGGGCAATCATACTCCCTTAAATGACTAATCTCTTAATTTGGAATGCTAGGGGCACTGCCTAATCAAATGCCTCAAATCATCTCAATAACTTAATTTGAACTTATAAATTAGAACTCTTTGCCATCTTAGAACTTATGGTTCATCCTATAATTCAAACATAATCAGAAAACATTTTACTAGATTCAACTGGTGCTTTAATTACAATGGGCAAATTTGGGTATTTTGGAAGAACAACTTCCAAGTTGATATATTTTTGATGACAATTTATTCATGCTTATATTAGCTACTCCAACATTACCATACAAACTACCATAATCTATGTTGCCTGCTTATGATAAATGATCCAACTGAAATATAAGAAGGAAGGAAGCCAAGTTACAATGCATTGAGGGAATATTTATATTAAATTCTAGAAGTTGGGTTGATTGATGTATGCTTTACTAGTGCCTTTCACTTGGTGTAGAGAGAAGACATACGAATAGCTTGATAAAATATTGATAAAAAATCATTAGGTAAATAACTTTTAGCACACTAAAGTGAAGAGTTTAAGATGAACTACCTTAGGTCATTCCCACTTCTGATTTTAGTTAATTTACTATTAAACCCAAGTACATAACATTTAAATTTTTGAACATATGGATGCAACATGCTAATTTTATTAATTTCCTGAGAACTTCTTGGTTGGTTGAATCCATTTTAGACCCAGAGACAAAACTTTGGCTACTTTATAATAAACTAATAATATATCTCAACAAATGGAATTGAGAGGACTTTGGGAATATTACAACACAAGTGGCCAAAGTTGAACAAAATGTAGCTAACCTTGAAATTCAACTCTTAGACAATGATTCCAATGAGGATCATCTTAAATTATAACAAGGCCATCTGGAACTCTAGGATCTCATTAGCAAGGAATAAGAGTTTCTCAAAAAGAAGGTTGTCATAACTACTTTCACTAAAGGAAACAAGAACTTCAAGTGCTTTCATGCCTATATTAAGAAGAGAAGAGAGTTGAAAGCTATCTTAAAAATTAAGGATAATACAGAAGGCTGGATCAACAATCAAGAGGAACTTGTAACTGTTGATCTCATTTTTGGATGAGGTTAACACTTCTTCCAAAGGCATTCATTAGGACACCTAATCCTAAATTAAAAGCCTTTTAACTAAGTACCTAGGTTATTACATTTAGTGATCTAGTGCACTTTGCTTGGATTAATCTAACTTAATGGGTTTAGTTTGATCCAATCCAAATCAACCTAAACATACACAATTAATTAAGCTTAGGTTAGTGTCTAATTAAGGAACTAAACCTAATTACCTTAATTAAGATTATTACCACATAAAGAAATTAAAATTAAACCCAAAACAAATCCAAAACAAATGAAATCAGAAACATAAAATTAAATGAATTCAAATCCAATTCAAAAGTCAAAGGTTGGTCAACCTTTTTACATGAGTTTGACTTATGTGTGTCCCACCAAGTCAAAAGTCAACCCACCAAAATTTGACCAAATAAGTTTATTCCAAATGGTTGGAATAATAATATGAACACACTTAAACATGAATTTGAAAGAATATAGGTTCAATGTGGTTTGATTAGGCTAATTAAGTTATTTAACCTAAATAGGTGTAAATGGGTCGTATTGGGTTTAAACTCAAATCAAACTCAAGTAAACTTAAATTAATTATTCTAAATCATTTGAATATGATTATTGAATGTAAATCAATTTATTATTGGATTCAATTTGGCCAATTTGGTCATGAATTATTTGATCCAATTCTTTTCAAATTGTTTGGATTAACCCAATGAAAAATCAAACACATCATAATTAAACCAAATAAACTATTTGACTTAATTAAAAACAATCCAAATTCAATTACATTAAATGGACTAAACCTATATCAAATGTTTCATAAATCTTAAAATCTGTGATACCCTTTTATCCAAAGGTACATTAATGATGAATTGCACATACATTAAACATTAAACCAAGGCTAATCAATTAATTGGGATGACCTATGCAAGGAATAATTCCCAAAAGTTTTTTCAACCCCATCCTTAACAAATCCACCTAGGATGTTAATAAAACATTCCTAGATTTCATTAATATGATTCTCAGCCTTAATGAAGTCACTTAAGCACCCTTTGCATAAATCCAAATCAAAGGATGCCATGACTAGTTAAATGGATGACAAACCAATTTTCATTTGCATAACTCAATTCCCTATTTTTCTCTTCATCCTAGACATGTGTAAGATGGTTAAGAGGCATGGTAAATAATTATGGTTAGCTCAGCTGACCAAGAGAGGGAGAGATATAGGTAAGGACCTCACGGCTAAAGGAGGATACACACATAAAGCAATTCCCAAGTGAATAAAACCTTCCCATCACCTTCTCGACCTCAAACAAATTTGAAATGAACTTTTCCCACTTCCCTCACCACGGGGAGGCTAGAGAACGACCAACACTGCTAGAATTCAAACCGAGGTTGGTGTAGGGAGCAATCTAAAGGGAGGCAATTTAATTCTTTTGGCACACAACCTCTTTGTATCATTCCATAGCTATTGGAGTTGACCCCACTGCCGGGACAGAGGTATGCCATTAATGATCTCCTTTTAGCTTTCAGCTTTGGTGTTTTTTTGAAGAAAGTTTGATCTCAAGTGAGATCAAACTACTTTGACCCCTTTAATTACATTCACTGATGGATTTACAATCGAAATCACGCAATTTCAATAGTCAGATGGCTAAAAATCATGCAAAAATGATGGACGACCATCGTCGGCATAGGAGATATAATCTCCACCATCTGTTTCTTTTAAAATAAATGGATTGTTGAGATCTAGTGAGATCTTTGATTAAATCCGATAAATGGTACCTCAAAATGAATTGGGATTGTTTGATCTTCGATTGGATGGTCACGGATCATCCCACGTGGCGCCAGTTTTAACATAAATGCCATGCAGGATCCGCCAAACCACACGCATGTGGCGCCATCCATGCAGCTTAGCCCCCATTATAAAATGGGTAAATCCCCTATTTAATTAATTAAACATCAATTAAAAATCATAGAAACTTCAAAAATTCATTATAAATAAATAAATATAAATCCAAAAATTATAAACTTGGGCTTTATGGATTCATCTTGATGAGAGGAATCCATTAAAATTAAAATCTCTGGATTATTTTGGCTATTTTTACTTTAATTTAGGTTTGAATGTAAACCTTCCAACCTTAATTACTTCTAAATTAATAACCCAATCTAAATGAAACTTTGGGAGATTAAAATTGATGTTAAGACACACATCATATAAATTTTTCATAATTTTTTATCAATGAATCTTAATATTGAAAATTTTAAACCCTAAACCATAATTTTCATTAGAACATAATAATTCATAAGATGGCTTAATTAGGCTATTAATTGAATTAATTAATTCAATCAATCAACTTGAATTTAAATAAAATATTATAAATCAACCAAAGTACCAAAAAATATGAATGAACCCTCTTTGGATGTGTATTTCAGAGGGGTTGCAAGGAAAATTAAAACCTTTGAATAATTCTCATTAAATTCAGCTAATTTAAGCTTTAATAAAATAATTGAAACCTTAATTACACCTTAATCACACATCTAATCAAAGTGAAACTTTGGGAAAATTAAATAGGCAAGGAACTCTGCTTGCCATGAATAATTCATATTCATTTGACCTGTAGACTGGGAGTATTTGAATTTTCAAGCCTTTAGGTCAATTTAGAAGAAAATATTAAATCAAAAATTTACAAAAATTTTAAAATTTATAATAGAAAATTAAAAGACTATAGTTAATATCGAAACACTTAAATAAAATATATAAGTCAACTGAAAATAATAGAATTCAAATAACTCTAAGTTTAAAATCATAACTAAAGGAAATATGAAACTTAAATCATATTTTATTATGATTAATCTTTAAATCATAATGATATCATAAACATAAATATAAAAAGATCATTGATTTTTGAAATAGGTAAAATATCAATACATAAATACATTAATATCATTTGCATAAGGAAATAGAATGGTATAAATGTGAACATAAAAAGATAAGTATGTAAACATAAAAAAAATAAATATGAACATAAACAAGGTTAAGTGTAATTATAACCATATAGTAGAATGAATTAAAATTTCAAAATGACAAAGTAACAAAGCATATTTTAATCAATCAAGTCATAGAATAAATCTACATTAAGATAAATGTTCTTTTCAAAATGGTCATAAAGATCATTCTTTTTTTGTTTTAAAATAATTAAGATAAATGGAATCCTTTCATAATGTACAATTTGGAAGTATCAAATATAACAAGTAAGAACTATTCCAAAATGAAAGAATCAATAATATAAATAAGTTATAAAAGTGAAATGTAATAAATTGAATAATCTTAAACATAATAAATCAAATATAACTTTATTTAGGTTAATGAACATTAATGAAAATAAATAAATGAAATTAACTTTAAAAGTTTTACATTAACTTAATTTGAATAGAGAAAATACCTACACTTAAGTTTTACCTTAAATCAAATATAGTAAAGTCAATGAACAAACATAATATTAAATTAAAGATGAAATCAATACAAATAAAAGTAATCATAACCAACTAAGTAAATATGCCAAACTAAAGGAATAAATGATAAATATCAATATCAAAATCTTAAACCAAAGAAATAAGAAAAACTCAAATTATAATGATAAATGGATTAACTTAAAGGAAAAATTAAATTAAATCATAATAAGAAATATAATAACTTAATCTAAATCAAAATCATAAAATACCTAAATAAAGAAATAAAATGAAATAAACTAAATTAAGTCAAACCCTCTAAATTAAAGTTCAAATCAAAATACTTAGGATTTTAGTTAGATCCTTAGGATGAATCTTTACCTTAGAATGAATATATCATCCTATTAGGATTTAGGGTGTTGAATGGGGGTTTCATTTAGAATGAAACATATTTTATTCTTCACTCTTGAAAAACCTAATTTAAATTTTAAACATAATAAAATGTACCTAAATTAAATATAAATTATTAAATAATTTGAATTGAAATCATACAAAAGTAAATAACCCAACATTCAAAACTAAGGAAATAAAAATTAAATAATAAAGCTTAATAATGTCTTGCCACACAAACTCTTTTTTTTTTTAAACACTAGAATTATATGTCATAGATCCTAGAATTAGGTTACGACGTTCTGTGATGTTCTGTGATTTCCTGTGACTATGTGATGAGAATTATTTTTATTATTTTATGGTGTACCATTTAGACTAGATAAGTAGGATTGATTGCCGATAGTCTAGATGGTAGGATGTTATTTCTAGAATGAACATTGTATTTTGTAGGGGACTGTGTTAAAGTGACTACTATCATAAATAAAAATTATAGAATTGATGTTTAGTTGCATGTGATGAAAAGTCCCTTGACATAGTCTATATGACAGGTGAGCTTGGCAAGCAACTAATGTTAAGCCCGGATGTTTGAAAAATATAACTATTGCATGCTTTTTGTATATGCTAACATTTATTTTGCAGGGATTAGGATTTATTTATGCATTTAAAAAATGTAAATTCAAGCTTAGAATTAGGTTAGGATCTATGGGATCTAGGAGTAGTAGGAGCTGACCATACCAAGAGATGGTGCAGAGGTCCCCTATGATGCCCAATGGAGGTCCCTGAAGAAGAAGATGACCCTGAAGAGAAGACCCATAGATTTAGACTAGTAGTTCTAAGTTGGGCTGTATAATGGCAGAGCTCGACTACCCATTTTCCTTTCTTTCGGGGTGTACAACAGTGCCTGTCCGCATTGGTCTATTTTCTTATAAATTTAAATTGGCTTGATTTATTTTGGGTGCATAATAGAATCAACCTACTTTTTTAGGTTTATTTCTATATTGTGCTTTTCTGTGATGAATGCTTGGACGTAGGCTCATAGGAAAAAACTAAATTTTTTACCCAATTAAATTTAATCAATTCAAACATAAAAATAAATGCAATTCAAAATCGTATATAAATAAAGTGCTAGAAAATAATTTAAAATCAATTAGAAACCAATTAGCTCTTAAAAATCATGCAATCATATTGCTCCAATCCTTGAATTAGGCAACTTCTTCCATTGCATATAAAGGGCATCTGACCTATGAGGATGACCGCCTTCTTGGGGAAGCCTGCCTTCTATTTATTGATTTGGCTAATGACTTTTTCTTTATTTACATACCATGTAGGTATAGATTGCATACCCATGGACTAAATGATTATCGAGTCAAAATTTATAAAAATATGAAACATGTGCATTAGCTAGATGCATTTCATACCCCCATATTATCTTATGGATTAGGGAGTGAGTCTAGGTTCATAGATTTCTTTCTTAAAAATATAATTGCCCAGTCATCTTGCATTCATAAGACTTAGCATCATGAATTTAAGATGTGCTTAAGTGGTGTCAGCTGGCAGCCCTCTCTAGGCGGGTTGCAAGTCTAAAAGAGTCAGGAATAGGAAAATAATTCCCAAAAATAAAATTAGGTTGAGCATCTGACATGTGTCAAAAGCACCTATAAACTAAGTTCTGAAGCATCCTTTTTAGGAATAAGTCTTCAACTCTAGGCATTTTTGTAGTCTAGTGCTGCTAGAATCTAAGTTCTATACTTCTAAGAAATTGTCAACTCAAAATCTAAATTAAATTCTAAAATTTAAAGCCCAATTATAGGATAGTTGAAATGTTTACTGGGCATCCCAGTATCAATAAGCATTTCCTACTACATCCCATTTGGATTCTAAAAATAACTCTCTCTACTTTGAACCGCTCCCAATTGAAAATCCCAAAAATCAATTCTTTGAAAAATTTCTTAAAAATCTTCAGGAATAATAACTTATTTCTTTAATCAAGAGCATTCTTAGGAAGAGACCCTTCTTAAGATGTCATTAACTATAAGACTTGCCTCTATAGGGAACCATAAACTCAGTTTAAATTAAACCCTATTTTAGCTTCCATGTAGTTTAGGAGAAAAATATTTGGTACATGAAAGAAATATTTGGTACATGAAAGACCCATTAGCCTTAGGACTCTTTTATTAAATGAACAAATCCATTATAGGAAAACATGTTTATTTTTTGAGATAATATGTTTATTCTTTAATGATGCATTTGATCATCCAACTAAGAAATTCCTAAACTCTATGTGGTGTCACAAATTTTTCCCATAGTAACTAGTAGAATAAATTACTTCCAAACTCTTTTTATGGCTTGAGAAACTTTCTTATCGGACTTCAATCATGCTTTCTTTGAAGATAATATAGAAATAATAAGTTCCCTAGACCTATTTCACATCCCTGCGGAAGAGGAGACCATGGCTACTATTGATTCAATGGATGGTTCCAAACTATAATAGTAGTCAAGGCCACTAGGTCTTACCTTAACTTAGAGTAGTGAAGGCCACTAGGTCTTACCTCAACTTAGAGTAGTCAAGGCTAATCCTATAGGGAGCCTTGCTGATACTACTTGAGAAATAGGATGCCTACTCGGGAAGAGGTGCTGCTAGGGTGTTATCCTAATCTATAAGAAATTTTTATTTTATTTTATTTGTTTATTTATTTGTTTGGACCTTATTGGTTTAAGATGGGCCACACTAAGAAGGGTCCCCGGGGGCCTTGACCTACCTTAGATTTACTAGCCCAAAGGGATAGTCTGTGCATCCGTAGAATGATACTATCCCACCAAAAGGATTGTTATTAGGAAGGGGGAACTATCCAATCTAATAGTAACCTTGGTCATGTCTAGACTGGGTCATGAAGATGTTATCTAAATAGAATGCACATAGGGACAAAGTGCCACTAGGGGTGTTATCTTAATCCCTAAAATATCTGAAGCCTATTGGTACATGGTGGCCAATTTAGGAAGAAAGCGTAGGGACTCACATCTGCCTGAATGGTGTTATACATTGGGTGGATTGCCATCATCAAAGAAAAAACTAGCCAACCTATGGTGTCCGTCGGTGTACGACGATCAATTTAGGAAGAAAAGATTGGGGACTTATATCTTCCTAAGTGGAACTGATCATTGGGACAGTCTGTTAGTAGCTATTCATCCAAGGGGGACTACTAAGTGAGAGCTGTTGAGGTCCTACTTTGACTTGTAGTAGTCAGGAGGAAGAAGAGCCGCTAGGGGTCTTACCCTAATCTCAGATGTATATACTCATACCCGGTCAGTACGCAATGTTCAACTCAAGAAGAAAGCTTGAAGAGTCACATCTTCTAAAATATAATTGACCATCAAGACAATCTATTGATATGCAATAAGACTTACTGAACTGAGAAAGTGCTCATTGGTGTGCAAAATCAATGCTAGGAAGAATGCACGGGGACTAACATCCTCCTAAGCAAAAATAATTGGGAGTGACCTATAAGCCAAGTACTGAATCGAACTCGACCTAGAGCAGTTATTTAGTGAGGGATGTTGGGAGTCCTAACTAAATTTGAGGTAACTCAAAATAATTAGATTTATATTAGTTTATTTTACATTTGTGTGTGGTTTTATGTTTTCATTGTACAAACTAGGATTAGAATGCCGCTTGGGTTCTCTTACACTTATCCTAAAGCACTAGGGGACAAGACACGTTCCTGAATATTGATACTTGGTCAATGTGATTTTAATTTAAAGAGAGACATTTTATTGACAAAATTTTATTTTCAACATGGACATGAATAAAATTTTTATTAGGTAAAGTCCATTGATTGGGAGCATCAGATGTTCACCCTTGTGGTTGATCAATTGATATGATCCTCCTTGGTGGGCCTTTTCTATAGCGAAAGGACCTTCCCATGTTGGTTCAAACTTGCCTCCCATCTTGCGACGGGCCATAATTAGTCTCCATAAACCTAAAAATGAGCTCTCCAACTCAAAAAGTTCTTGGGTGGACCAACTTGTTATGAGCTTGAACCATCTTAGATTTATATAACTCAAGGTTTTAACATGCCTATCGACGTCTCTCCTCAAGACCTTTGAGTTTCTCAAACTGTAGCTTTGCATTTTACTCGATTATGATCTCTTACCTATGACTATCCTTAATGATGGGAGTTAGACATCTAAGAGAAGAATGACTTTAGACCCATACACTAAGGAGAAAAGGTGGATTATGTTGGATATGTGGTGCGGTAAGCCCACAAGGCTTCAATTCAATGCATGTGCCATTGTTGTTTATTGTTGTCGAGCATTTTCTTGAGAATTTGCATGAGGGTTTTGTTGAAGGCTTTTGTTAATCCATTTGCCTATGGGTACTAGATGGTAGAGTACCTTTAATTTATGTTGTCTTTTGGAAAAGTTGTTGATCTTGATATTCTTGAAGGCAGTACCATTATCAGATATAATTTTGTGAGGTATTCCAAATATATATATATATATATGATATAGTTTCTGAAAAATTAAAGGACATGCTGAACTTTAACTTTCATGAACAGAATCGCTTCTGCCTACTTGGAGAAATAATCAGTGGCTGCTAATATGAATCGGTGACCCTTTGATGAAGGGCGATCAATTGGGCCCACTATGTTAGTACCCCAACATTCGAATGGCCATGAGGCTATAGTTGGATAAAGAATATTGGGTGGTTAGTGTAGGACTATTCCATGCACTTGGCACTGATGACAACATTTGGCCATACCTATGCAGTTTATAATCATCGACAGCTAATAGTATCCAAACCTCTTAATTTTGGCCTTCATCTTGGGACCAGAATAATGAGCTCCGTATAATTCTGAATGTACCTCAGTCATAATCTTACGGGCTTCGTGTTTGCCTAAATAGCATAACCACATATGGTCGCAGGACTGTCAATATAAGACACCATTAATGAGAACATAAAAGATTGTTATTTGTTTGACCTGATGGGCCTGAGATTTCTTCTGAGGTGGTTTACCTTTATGTAGGTAGTCATTGAATGACTGCCTTTAGTTTAACTCCTTATCTTTTTCGGCCATGATAAACTTCCCTTCAAAAGTATACTTGTCGATGAGTTCAATATCAATAAGAGGGAGGGTTTGGAGATTACGAACCTCTATTGATATAGATTCATCTTCTGGATATGCCAACTATTTGGCGAGTTAAGCTAAGGCATCCACTACATTATTTTCTCCCTGAAGGATCTTATAAATGGTGACTTTTGAGATTTGGGCTAGTAACTCCATGGTATATTCATGGTAATGATGGAGCTCAGGCTTAAGAACCTTGTAGGACTCGACAATTTGGTTAATCACTAGCTATGAATCCCCAAATATACTGATGCTTTGGATTCCCAAAGAGATGGCTAACTCCAAACTACTGATTAGAGCCTGATACTCTGCCTCATTATTGGTGTAAGGTTTAGAATAGAAGGTATGAGAATTCATCATACCGTGGTCTGGTGTTAGAAGGACTATTCCTACCCCTACCTTACCCGGGATGGTAGATTGCGGTTCAACTCCCCTATGAGAGGAAGCCGTACCATAAAAATACATTTCCCATCAATGGGCATTTGTTTCTCATAGACTCATGATTTATTTATCAGGAAGATCATCATTGAAAGGGGAATCTACAGGGACAGGGTGCGTTGCTAGAAAGTCTGCGAGTTATTGTCATTTCACTATACAGAGGGATATGAACGTGATGTCAAACTATGATAAAATCATGGACTATCATGCTAATCATTTGGATAGTGTCAGTTGTGTCATGACATATTGCATGGATTGATTCTATAAATCAAGTTTATTTTGTGAGAAAGAATATAATGGTGTAGTTTTGGGCTACAAAGATTAGAGCTAAGGAATATTTCTCGATGGTGGATAGTTCACCTCAGTAGGTATTAAACATTGATTGAGATAGTAAAATGCATTATCTTTCCCCTCGTCATTGGCTTGGGCCAATAAAGCACAGAGGGAATTGTCTAATGCAATAGTGTAGAGTATGAGGGGCTTGCCCGGGATAAGAGTGGTTAAAACTGGCGGCGTCATGAGATACTGCTTGGTTCTTTCAAACACATGTTGGCACTTATCTTCCCACATAAACTTGACATCCTTTTTGATTAGTGCTGAGAATGGTTGACATCTGCCAGATAAGTTAGATATGAAGCATCTTAGATATGCCAATCTTCCTTGGAATGATCTGAATTAGGTTAAACTTTTAGAGGGTGGCATTTCTAGTATCACTTTGATCTTCTCAGGGTCGATCTTAATCCCACTGTGTTGGACAATGAACCCCATAAACTTTCCTAAAGTTACTCCAAATGCACACTTTAGAGGGTTCCTTTTAAGGATATATTGCCTCAACTACTCAAAAATTACTCTCAAGTCAAATAAATGGTCTTCCTTTTCTTTTCTTTTAACTAGGAGATCATTGACATAACACTTAACTTGATGGTGAATGAGTTCATCGAAGATTTAGGGCATGGCCCGCTGATATGTGGCACTAACATTTTTAAGGCTGAAAGGCATGACCTTATAGCAATAAATTTTGATCGAGGTTCTAAATGTAGTATTCTTTTCATCTTTGGGTGCCATCTTGATTTGGTTATATCCATATGAATCATCCATGAATGAGAAGATTGTATGAGAAGAGGCAATGTCCACCATCTGTTCTGATATTGGTGGTGGGAATTCATCTTTTGGACATGCCTTATTGAGATCCCTAAAATTAATGCATATGCAAATTTGGTCATTTTTCTTTTTAACTAGGATGATGCTGGCCAACCAGGTGGGATATTTTTCTTCTCGGATGAAACCAGCATTGACTAGTCTCTTGAATTCTGAAATGACTTATTGTTCAATGTTTAATCTCATGCATTTAGGAGCTTGCTTGGCCGGATTAGTGTCATCTTGGATTGCTAGTTTATGCACTACGACCTTAGGAGCTAATCTAGGCATCTCTTCATCGCTCTATGTGAAGTAATCCTTAAACTCTAAGAGTAGCCTAACTATGTCATTGATTTTAGATTCATTCAATAAGAAACTGATGTATGTTGGATGTGGATTATCTTTAATACCCAAGTTGATCTCTTTAAGTTTGTCAATGGTCGACCTAATTTCTTCTTCAAATTCGGGGGCACATCTTTGACTTGGAGATCATCTAGGACATCTGAAGTTTTTAAACACACCTCCTCATATGAGTTAATGTGGTTAAAGAAGAATCTATCAGATTCTAAATAATTAGTGGTGACTAGACAGTAATCTTCATAATCTACTAGGTCTACTATGCTAAAGCCTAGTCCTGGTCTTGATTGAGAATTCTTGCAATTGGTGTTCCATATCTTTTTGAAGTAATTTGACCTATCTTTAGATCATGCATATATAATCAAACCTTTCTTTGCTAAAATTATAACACGAGGTGAGTACCAATCAAATGAAAATTCTATTAATTCTTTGAATGAATCATCCTTAAGCTCTACATCAACTTCTTGGTTTGAAGATGTTGCTCTTTGTTAATATCTCTGAGGCTTAGCATTTGAATTTATGCTGGGAGCTTCCTTAACTACCAAACCCTCAACTTTTTGTGAGGAAAGTGGGGTTAGAGCTAAAGTTCTCACATGCTGTCCAACAATTTCACATAAAGAAGGTTCAAATATACTCAGGCTTTGCTTAGGGACCTGGTCTTCATCACTGTAGGACTCTAGTTTCACCACCAATGGGGATTGCTAATTTAGATAGATAGCTGGTGTGCTTACTATATTGGACTCATCCTCTGAACTAGATTCTAAGTTTATGTAGATGGCAGGCGTGCTCTTGGATGCTGGAACAAATCTCCTGGTATGAGGTAGGTATAGAGGTCTACCACCTCTAAGACTCCTTCTGGAGTTGCCTCTTCCTTATTCTAGTTGAGATTGAAACATTCTATTCATGTGTTCAAAAGGAGTAATGAACTATGGATGAAATGAAATCCCAGGCTCTACTCCCTCCTTAATTTCTTCCTCTCGCTCCATTTTCTTTTCTTTTACTTTTTTTACTTTTACTTTTTCTTTCTTTTCTTTTTGATTATTAATTAGTTCATGAGAGAAGACATTTTGCTTTTTAGGGAGGTAATAGGCTGCATCTTCATATATTTTGACCTAATGTACTGCAAATGGGTTTAAATACCCTTTGACACAATATTCAACACCATCCTTGATGAACTTGATGCACTGATGTAGCAAAGATGAAACCATGTTATTTTTATGAATCTAAGATTTCCCCAATAAAGCATTAAAAGATGTATCTGAATCTATTATGTGAAATTTTTCCTCAGTATTCCAATCATCTACCTCTAATGGTAATACTATGGAGCCTAAGGCCCTATCATCTTGTTCATTAAATTCTTTCAACATCATTTTTTGGACTGAAGTTTAGAGATGCCAATCCTTAAGTAGGCAAGGGTGTTTAGACTCATAATATTAACTGATGCACCTAAATCAACAAACATTGTAGATAGTCTAAACTTGCCAACATCCATTGTAACATAAAGAGGATGGTTGTGCTATATCGTTCTAAGCAATATGTCTTCATATAAGAAAGAAGCTCTTAGGACTTCCTTTGAAAAGTATGCATCTTCTTCATCGGGATCGATAGCGGCCAACTGAGCTAAGCATATTTCTGGATCAAGTAATGCTTTGATTAATGACTCCCTCATTTCTTTGGATAAAATAAGGGTGCCTATGGTAAAATTTATATCTCTGCCTTCATCTATCCCCTTTTGGGAAAAGAGGATAAAAGAAAATAGAAATATAAAATACTTTGTTGGGATGCCATGCAAATCCGTAGATGTTCTTATTAGGGTGATCGGGTACGACATTGAGGAGAGGTGTACTATCTCGAAAGATAGAAGTCACCACTCTACAATGGACGTAATTACCTCAATAAGGACTCTTAAGGACTATGGGTCTTCGGAATGTACCAAAAATTCTTCCTCTACTTTACATGGAAAAGTAAACCAGGGTTTATTTTAAACTGGGTTCATTAACTTCCCTACAGGGGCAAGCCCACATAGTTAATTACATCATAATGAATAAAATTCCTTAGGAATACTCTCAATTAAGATAAATGATTGTTGTCTCCAAATATTTCGAAAGGTAGGACTATCAATCAATTGGTTTATTTTTAGAAAGTCAAATGGGATCGATCAAGAGGAAGTAGTTCTTATCGAAGCTAAATGAAGATAAGTAGGGGATGCTTAAGATACCAGGAAACTTAGTAAACATCCCAAACTACCCTATGGTTGGGCTTTATATTTTTAAAATTGAATTGGTTTATTTGAGATGAACTTTTATTAGAATGCTAAGACTTATAATTCCATGATACAAGGTCATGAAAAATGCCTAAGAGGTGAGGATTTATGCTCGTGGCCCGCAAAGGGAAGTAGCAACCTTTGAACCTAAATCTCGGGAGCTTTGGCGAGGGCTAAAGCATGACCTAAATCTATGGTAAAAATGGGTATATGATTTACCTTCACAAGAGAGGATAAATCACCCGACTGTTGGGCTTACAAATGCTTGGGGTTGGCCATCAACTAACTCCTATGATTTTAAAACATGTAGGTAAGTCAAATGCTTATGCAAGATAACTAAGCTGTGATTTATTTAAAAAGAGACTAAGTCCTTAAACACTCTCCCTAAGAGACTAGATCATATAGGGCATGATTTAAAGACTTAAATCTAATGCAAATTTTATCACATTTTTATTTTTATTTTTATTTTTATTTTTTTACAATCAATTTGACACAGGCTTTAGGATTCATATGCCTAATGTATGAGAAATTAGATTATGGGCCAAGCCAAGTTCTCTGGCAAAGGTGGAAGCCCTCCAAGTCAAGAGTGAAATAATATGCCTTTTATGCATGATATGAGAAAAGTAATACAACATCCAGCAAAGGGGTTGCTAATTCTTTTATCTTGATTTATAACCTAAGCTTTTAGGTGAGGTTATGAGTTATTTATTTTTAGTTTTCAATTGATAAGTTGGATAGAAAATTTATTTTTCTAAGAGCCTAATTGTCATCTAGGCCATACATCAAAGCAAGAAAGAAACTAGGAAAAGATGCCATCTTAATGCACAAGCGAAATAAACATTAATGAATTTATAAAGCTAGCACAAAAGAATAAAAGGCCATTTGTGGATTGGCTCCACCGCACAAACTCAAAAACAAATTGGGTAGCCGAGCTCTACCCTTATATAACCCAAATTACAAATGAATAAATTATAATCAAGATGGAATTTTTTGTTATGGGAGTCTTCATTCTTCATTTCTTCATTTCTTCTTTCTTCTTTCTTCTTTTAGTTCCTTCTTTTGGATTGTTGGAATGTGGTTGCTCCAAAGGCTTCACATGGTACATAAGACATGATCTTATAATGAATGTTCATCTTAATACCCCATAAAAAATTATTCCAAAATCCTAATTGCAAAATTACATGAAAATGGGAAAAAAGAAATATAACTAAAACCTACAAAATAGAGATTAGCCAAACAAACCATGCAATCCCAAGCATGCATATCTATATATATATATATATAAATTGGCCTTAACACCCCACACATGGGTAACTAAGTCTACTTGGCCTATTTTGGATTATGCTTAGGGGTATGAGCACCTGCACAGTAAAAGCAATTATATTTTTATTACAGCGCCCCTTTAGCACAATCCCCTGCAGAAGACAATAATTAGACTAAGATCGCCCTACCATTCAGTCTACGCGCATACACTTTAACATCTAGACTAAAAAAACATTACAAAACAAAAGCAAACATCAGACCATGCACCGCCTTAACCAAAAGCTAGAAGTGGTGACTTAGCCTAATGTGTGTGTCATTTAAGGTTTGTGTGGTATGCTTAGCTAGACTTTAAGGTTAAAATTTTCTAAGTATGAAAAATGTTCAACTTAGAGGGATTTTTTCATTTAAGTGATTTAGTTGCTTCGGTTGATTTTATTTTGTGATTTGATTTGGTTTGAATGAACCTATAATTAATTACTAAAGTTGTAAAGAGAGGAAAAGAGAAGAGAGCTTTTCTTTCCTCCATACCCTAAGTAATTTCTAAGGTAGATTCATATTTAATTTTTGTCTAGTGAATGTTTTATTATGTGTTTTAATTAATCCTAAGTTTATATTTTCTCTAAATAAACCTATTCAAAAAGAAAAGTATTTTAAGATTAATTAAAGTGAAATATTATCACAAAATACACATCACTTTATTTCAATCCTAACATATATGACATGCATATGGATGAATCATAAGCATATCTATACATGCAAATGGAAATGTTTAGCACACCTTCATGATGAATGCTAAGAAATGTTACTTAAGAAAATTTAGATGCTTTATGATGCATTTTTTTTCATTAAGTAGAAAAGAGTGATTCTTTTATCCATTTTTCATATGCACATTTACAAGTATAAAATACATAAGTGAGTACGATGCTATTATTAGCACCAGGGGTGTAAGGTATAAGACCTATGTAGGGCTACTTAAAACCTCACAATCCTGGGGTTGTCCAGACTAATATACCTCTTATCTTAAATACATGTGCATGTACAAAAAGAAATGAATGAAAAAATAAAGAAGCACAAGTTTATGTTTGTTTGGTTATGGTTTGATTGTTTAATTTATATATGTGATGTGGTATCCCTTCTTAAGTCATGACATAGGTGTGTATAGGAATGGATTTAAGCAAATGTTACGTCCTTTTCAAATGGACTATACACTTTACAAATCCTATACAATTCTATGTTAAGAAAGAGAGGGAGAATCACATAACACATTTTACACTATTCATATAAAAGCTCATAAATAATTATAAATAGTATACCTTTCAGTTTTGATGTTTAATCTAATCCTCAGTCCAAAAGTGAGGTCAACAATCACAGACTCCAAACCTCTCCAATAAGATAACTTATCCTTCCCCATTTTTGATCTTTTTGCAAGTACCTCTCTCCAAATTTTTATTTTCTTAGCCTATCCCTTCCATTCTGAGCTTCTCTTTAAATTCTTTGTAAACCTTGCCATAAATTTTGACCGAACTATCCTACGATCTTGAATATGTGTTAGGGAAATCTTTATCACTAAAATTGACCATCACAATTATCTCCTTGTTTTAAAAACTTTTCCATCAGCTTATGCCATAGTGAAACTTATAATTAGACCATTATGAATAAATTCATTAGAAATAAGCAACATCAACCTTTAATTAGTAGCCTTGTACTAAACATCTGCATTATCCAACATGTGATAAGGTACAATGTCATTCCCAAATATGATGACTGCATCAACATCATACCTGTTCTCTCTACTATCACATATTTTTGTATGACTCACATCAATTCAATGTGGTAGATCTTTTGGTTCATTACATTAAAAATTACACCATCATTAAGAACCCAAAATCAAAATGAAAGTATAAGTTAGCATCAGAACACATGATTGCTTACCTACTAATAGTAAAATACAATATTCCCTATCCCAAGGAGCTAGACCATTTGCCTTCTTACTTCACCAATCACTCCTTTTACACATTCTATAGTGAGAAGCAGCATCTAGCTCAAGATACATCACAGGATAAGGAGGAGGAAGTAATTAGGTAGGGGGAGTCTTCAGCTTACTACTGCTACCCCTAGAATTCTAAGATAGAACATTCTGCACAGTAGGAGTTGAAGCTCGATGTTGACCTCACTTTTGGAGTGAGGATTAATCCTTCCCATTTTAGATCTAGGAGCTTTCTAGACACTTAGTTTTTTTAGTGCTAGGACACTTCTAGTGATTAAAGGAACGCTAAATCTGAGCATAAAGACCTATAGGGTATAACCCTAAGCCTAGAGTTTACCTTAGGATAAATAGGTTTCACCTACCCTAAGGACTGAACCAAGACTCATATCCATTCACTCATCCAAACTCAAGCTCATGTAGATGGAGCTAAACCAACCCCAACTTATTCAATCAATCTTGATTGAATTGGGTTTTCTAATCCAAGCTCCAAGCAAAATTAACTTGGACCTTAACCCAAGTCAAACCCATCATAATTCTATAACTCCATTCAAAAACATTCAAGCAAACTAAACTCAATTTGATTTTCTCAGTTGCTCTGATTATTTAATAGATCACTTCAAGCTACTCCAACACTTGCAATCTAGCTAACTGAACCAAAGGAATTTGATCAACAAGTTAGCCCATTTAACCTAAAGGGCTCAAATGAGATAAATCCTAATTAAGCCCAAATCAATTACAATCAAAGCCATTAATCAATCTCAAATTTATCATTAAATACATCCCAACCATCCATAACCCCAATTGGTCAAAATTGGCTTGACTAAGCCACTTAATTCAAAGTGATCTAAAAGGGGTAATTGAGCCAAACTCTAATTAAACTTGCATTGGATCAAATCAAGCCATTCAATCCCTCCATTGATGATTATAGGTCATTAGTGAACACTCCACTACAATCAATTGAATCTAGTGAAGGAAATTTGACCTTTGACCCAACTTGACCTAAGTGGTCAAATTGAATTAAATCAAACCTTAGACCAAATTAGTTGAAACCAATGCTGCCAACCAATCATCAATTCAATATTAAACATGATCCATCCTTCAATTGATCATGTGGACCAAACACCACAAAAACATGACCGATTAAAGTGACTAATAAAGCGGGGTAAAAATATGGCAACCATAGTCTCGGCCTCTAGGTGTTAATCTTTTTTGAAGTGAGTCATGTTTTTGTGTGATCTCCACCATAAGAACTCTCTAGATTCATTTCTAGATCATTTTGGAGTCAATTTTACCATTGAATGAGCTCCAACGAGCTTGGTTCGAGTGATAGAAGGTGGACGGTGTCTATCTTCTAATGCTTGTGAGATGATGGATCACCGGCTCTCCATTCCACGAGATTGGAATGGATAGATATGATTAATCGTGTTACAAATTTTGATTTAATCTCTTTGAAATCATAGGATTAATCTCGACTGTCCAATCTGAGATCAGACAACCAAGACGAAATGACATCCACCGCCGTTGAGTCAGCTACGACATTGGACGACTTAAGTGACTAATAAAGTGGGGCCATGTGGAATGCGCTGTCGCATGATCTTGCACGTGGCGCCGACAATTTAAAGGGTTAATTAAAGTTTAAAAATGTAATTAAATGGCCAGAACTTTAAAAATTATAACTAATTGTAGAAAAATTTTAAAATTGCAAGTAAACCCATTTTGGAAAGGTTAGACAGAGAAAATTTTAATAAAAATAAAATTCCTAATTAATACCTAATGAACAGTGCAATTAAGGTTTGAAGCTTAGGCTAATTATCTTAATTATGGCTAAATTACTTGGCTAATTAATTCCAAATTTGAAGAGATGATTCTATGGGATGTCATCTACCTACCATAATTTTCTTAGAATTATTTGTCATGTAGTTTAAAGATTTTGGAATTTCAATCCTAATTATCCTCTTTAACTAATTAAATAATTATTGAAAATTGGTGAACATTAAAGATCAAACAATTAATGTTAATTAATCAATGTAAACATTGAATATAATGAGAGAAATAATTAGGACCCCTTTCCTAATTATTTTTCCAAACATCCTTCCTTAAGAGGGTTAATTAACATGCTTAATAATTAAGGAATAATTAAGGAAAATTAATGATAAAATAAAAACAAAAATAAAAAATTGATTTAGATAATTTAGATATATTCCATTAATCCCTTTATGTGTTTAGTAGCATAAAGTTATTAAATAAATTATGATTAGTCCATTGGTGTGGGAAAATCGTAAGAGTATTTAACTTAGATTATTTTCTCCTTTAATTTAATTAACCCTTAAGCATGAGCCTACTTGCATTAGACTCCTTTAGGTACGTTACTAATTTTATTTTCCCAAAGCATATCATTGAAGCTCATGATCAAATGGCTAATTAAATTAAAGGAGCGTAGGGAAGGGTAATTAAGTTAATGTGCTTAATGGCATGAGCCTAATCAACTCATAAAATCTATTTAATTTTTTTCTTTAAATATGTCAAATCATCTACATGGGATGGGGTAAATCCTAAGTATCATTTCTTCTCTTTAGATTTTAACAACTTAAACATCAAAATCAAACCTTATAAGAACTTTAGTTAGTGTTAAAGAGGGTTTATTTGGCTTGATTGTCCTTAGGATTTAATGTAATTGAGAATGTTATATGGCAACATTTAATCACTTCTTTTCAATTATTATTATCATAAATGTGTATGCCATTTGTTACATATGTTTATGTTTAAAAAATAATGAGAATTAAAAGAATATGATTGCATTTAAGTTGCTTGTGTTGGATAAATATTATTATATGGTGTGGCTATTATCACTAATAAATCTCAAATTATTTTTGAATCTATAAGGTAATAATGAATAAAAATGTGTGAATTTGAAGTTAATATTGGCTAAAAATACTTAATAAAGTTTTCATTTAGTTATAACTTAAAGATAGCAAAGGATTGTTTTATCTTTATGTTTCATGTGCATGGTTACATGTATTTAAATTAGCAAGTATATTGTCTGGACATCTCGAGAACATGAGGCTTTAAGTAGCTCAAAGGAGGTCTTAGATAATCTCACTTGCTTGGTTTAACAATGGCACATACTTGCTTAATTTCATTTATGTGTATACATGTGATAGTATTTGGGATAAAACTTTTCTTTTCATGTCATTAAACTCTATATGAATAAAGAATTTATTTTTACATAACCCTTGCATGATTTTATCCCTATGCATATGGATATGTTCACATGTATTTGAATTGGAAAGTATATAGTCTGGACATCCAAATAACACAAGGCTTTAAATAGCCCCATGGAGGTCTTAGATAATCTCACTTCCCTGGTTTAATAATGTCATGTACTTGCTTAGATTTCTAATACATGTTTGCATATGCTTAGCTATAAAATAAAATCTTTCTTTTCTGCTAAATTCATGCATTAATGATCATCAAGTGTGCAAAATATGAGTATGTATTGCATGTACAAAATATGTATATAAAATCAAATATTAAAAAGGAAAAAATGAAAAAGAAAAATGAAAGAGTGTGTATGTTATTGCTAATGGAAAGAAGTAGTGAAATGTTACTCATGTGATAGTGACTCAATTTCATTAATCCTAAGATACCTTTAATATTTGGATGAGATTCCTTAAAACTAATCTAAACTTAAGTATAATAAAATGTTCATAAATGCTTCACCAAGGAAACTAAAGCTATGATAATATATCTTTAGAAAAGAACTTAGGGTATGGATAAAGAGTTCAAACCTCTTTCTTCTCTTTATAATAATTAGGTGTTAAGTAGGTATCAAATAAAATAAAATAAAAAATGTAAATTAAAATCAATCAATTTATTAAAAAATTTGTAGTGAAACCACCCTTAACGATTAATTTAAATAATTTTAAAACTTTAGACAATCATACTTCTAAAGCCTAATCAAGAAACACCATTCTAAACCTTATTACACACATTAGAATGCTAAGTCATCAATTCTAGTGTTGAGTTAGGCCGGTGTATGTTATGATTATGTGTTTCATTATATGATGTAATATTTTAGACTAGATGTTAGGATTGTTTGTGTGAAGACTAAATGTGAGGTCGTTAATAGCTTAATGATGTTTTATATAGGAGATTATGCTAAAGGGGCTACTGTAATAATAAATAAATATAAATGTTCTTGCTTGTAGGTGCTGCTTATGCCCCTAAGCATAATTCAATTAAGATAGGTGGGCTTGGCCACCCAAATGCAGGGTGTTAAGTCTAAATATGTGAAATATAATTGCTTAGCATGTATGTTTGATTAACTAATGTTTATTTTGTAGGTACAGTTAGATTTCATTTTTTTTATAAATATATAATTTTTATAATAGGATTAGGATTAGTGTTATGGGGTTTAAGAGGATCAATGGATAGAAGGCAAAGACCTGGGAGGCCCTACGAAGCCTAGAACAAATAGATCTAAAGAAGAAAAGAAGAAATGAGGATTGAAGACCCCGATAACATTCATTTTATTTGTAAAATTCAATTATAATCTGGATTATATAAGGGTAGAGCTCAGCTACCCAACTCTTTCTTTTATTTTAAGGTGTATGATGGTACTCGGCCGCATCAGCCTTTTATTCTTTTACAAAATTCTAATGTTTGATTGTTGTGTTTAGTTTGTGCAATAGAAATGACATGCTTTACATAGGTTTCTTAAAGTGTGATGATTTGATGTATGGCCTAGATGCGGTAAGCTCTTTAGAATAAAAGTAAATCTTTTATCCCCACTAAATAACTCATAACTAAATTTTAATACAGCTCATAACCTCATTTTAAAGCCTAGGTTCTTAACCAAGATAATAAAAGATTTAGTAACCCCTTTGCTAAATGTTGTATGTTATCAAACCATGCATATCATATTGTGCCACTCTTGAGTAGGGAGGGGCTCCACTCTTGCATGATAAAGGATATGCTTGACCTTTGAGAGAAATCCTTTATAGTGTAGAACACCTCTTCTAATTGATTTAGCCCACAACTTAATTTCATCATGCATATAGGAATAATTGTCCTAAGCCTTGGTCCAAAATGAATGTGTCAAAATAGTCCAAAATTTGTAAATTTTTTTTTAATTTTAGTCTAAGGCATTCTTGCATACCAAACATTATCTAGTCTCTTAGGGAGTGAATTTATGACTTTAGCTGTCTTCCTAATTAAGTAATAGCCTAGCTATCTTGCATCTACATAAGACCAGCCTACATGATTTTCAAAGTGTAGGAGGTGTTAGCTGGTGGCCACTCTAGGCAGTTGTAAGTCCAAAAGAGTCGGGATGCATTTATCCTCTCTTATGGAGGCAAACCATTATATCCCTTTTTTTGTTAGACTTAAGATGTCAGCTTGTGTTAAAGTATTTTAGATTTAAGTTCTGAGGCTACTTATTTCCGTTGGGCTATGAGTATAAGTCCTCACCTCTTAGATATTTTCATAATCTTGTGTTGTTGGACTATAAGTCCTAGCAGTCTAATGAGATCTCAACTCAAAAAAAAAAGTAAATTATCTCTTTCAAAAATATAAAGCCTCATTATAAGGTAGATTGGAGCATCCACTAGGCTTCCTGATATCTTGGGTGCTCCTTACTTCTCTTCTTATGGAATCTTAAAATAAGTCTTTCCATTTATACTTTTACACTTGATTTTTGAAAAGAACCTAATCCTTTGATAGTCTAGCCTTTGAAATCTTTAGAGATACTTATTGCCTACTTTAATCGAGAGTGTTCTTTGGAAATGCCCATTTCTTAAGATGTAATTAACTATAGAAGCTTGCTTTCATAAGGAACTAAAAAACCTAGCATAAAATAAACCCATCCTACTTTACTTCTCCATGCAAAGTAGATCTCTGGTATATATGTAGATGCATCTATCTTATGAGTCCTTATTAGGTGATTAGATCCATTGTATGGTGGTGTTTCTATCTTTCGAGATAGTACTTCATACTTTAATGTCGCACTTGATCACTTCAATAAGTTCTCTCTAAGATCTGTGTGGTGTCCCTATGGTTCCAAATTAAAACACCACACTCAATAAACACATTAAGGACCAAGAAGCTCATTGGGAGGAATACCATCAGCAGAGGGTAGAGAGCAAAGCTTGTTTTCAAGCTCAATTTGATACTTTACATGCCATTTTTATACCACCACCACCACCTAACGATGGCCCTTCTGATTTTTTAGGTTTTTCTTTTAGTTTTTTTACTTATGTACTATAGCATGTGTTAGTTTTTTCTAGCAGCTAATGTAATGTGTTATGTACCTCATGTTAATTATATTAGTTAGCATTTAATCCATTGTACTTTTTAGCATCTACTGTGTTTTACTAATTATGATCTATAGATTTAAAATTATAGTGATATACTTATTAAAAAAATTTCATATTTTTTATAATTAAGTAGTATTTTAAAGTTTGCATCATTAACTTAACCAAAACATCCAAATTTGTTTTATGATGATGCACATATATGTTTATAATATGAATTTGCTTGTGTAAAGCACATTCTTTTCTTTACAACTTTTAATAAAATATTTTGTGCATGAATATTAGTGCAGATGTATGTGATATTTCCAATTGCAGAATGAATCGAGCAACAAAAATCATGAGGTTGGGATGTTTTAATTGATATAAAAGCAGAAAAAAATCCCAAAGTAGGGAGGTATCAATAAAAAAAAATCCCTAAAGCAGGGAGGTATAAAAAATTCTCAAAGCGGGGAAGTATAAAAATAATTCGTGCTTTCCCAGTTTGGCATTAAGTGACTCATTATAGTTGTATGTATGCTTGAATCATGCAATAGCATCTCTATTCATCCAAACAACATTTAAGCAATATTTTATTTTTGTTACAAGTGTCTAAAAAATTCAATAAATTAACTAATGTAGTTTACATAAGCTTTGAAGTATAAATAAAAGGACATGTCACATTTAAGTAAAAATTGAAAGGCTAGTTAAGTAAAACTAACCAGTAAAATTAAGATTCACTGTAAGAGCACAAGCTATAATTGATTGTCAAAATGTTTGATTAAGGATTCATGAAGATCATAAATAATGAGTGACTGCTACCAAAAGATCTTACTTGAATTCAACATTTGTATTTTCATATCTCATACTTGTATATATTTTTTCTGCCATGTAAATGATGAATGATGACCAAGCACTCACACACTTGAGAGAACATAAAAATAAAATTTTCAAAATTTAAATTTATAAGTAAATCGTACTATATAATCTCTATCATACTGCACAATGATCCTATTTTGCTAAGTTGTCCAAATAAAAAATTTGCTAAAATTACACTGATCATTTAGGATGATTTGAATCGTACAGTACGATCATCCATTTTTGTTAAATTTCCAGCCGACTCAATCATATTGGTTATAATTAAATTTTCTAATTTGAACTAATCATATAGGATGATTTTGTTCGTACTATATGATTCAGTTATGTTAAACATCACAACCACCAAGATTAATTTGGGTAATTACAAATCATGCCTAAATTGACTAATTGTATAGTTCTACATAAATTGTACATTACGATTCTCATTTTTTTTAATTACCTAATTCTAAACCTGAATTTGAGGGATTATTTTTTTTCTCATAAATTGATTCGTATTGTATGATTGGATTGTACAAGATGAACAAATTGAGAGCCATTTTTTATTTGTACTATTCGTACAACACGATCTAGAACCATACGGTACGAATAGTTGCGGCTATTTAGGACAACCTAGTCATCCAAGGCTCTATCCTTAACAAATTGAACTAATTGGACCATATGATTGTAAATTCAATGGTACAATTTGACCAACTTTTTCAAGAATAAATTTAATAATTTTTTATTCAGTCTCTTCCTTATAAATACCCCCTTTGAGGGGACTTAATTATTCTAAACATGAAGAATTTTAAAGAGGCTCCTCTTTTCTTCTAAAGAATTATTGTTGGTAAGTTTGTACTTGGTTATTTATTTTTCATTTACCTTGGCTTGAGCCTTATTTTTTAAACTTGAGATTATGTTCTTCAGTGTGAGAACTTGTGTAAGCTTAATTTTTCTCAGAGAGATTTTTTCTTTTGCACCTCTTATGAGGGAGTGGCATCCTTCTTGCTTTAAAAGTGAAGGGGAGGGGCTGTAAAGTTTCTCCATTACTCATAAAGGAGAGAGATGCTTCTCCACCTTAACAAGTTATGCCGAGGAAGTGATAGTGGATTTTGGAGGAAGATTTGGAGAGTGGACATAAGTCAGTTAACCGTACCACTGTAAATCTTATAAACCACTTTTCCTTTCTTTTTATTTACTACTCTTTCACTTTGATTGGATTAATGAGTTTTTCATTTATAAGTTTTAAATTTATTTTAAGAATTTTAAAAAGCACACCAATTCGATGCTTACAAATTTCAGATGCATAATGCGCCTCTAGGTAGTTCTGACATGATACTTAATTTCTCAATTTATAAGTTTTTTTTGTAGTAATATCCACTAGTATAATTTTACTAATAGTGTTTAAATTTATATTGACATGGATGCAATAAGCCATCTGATGAAAACTGATGTTACAAGAGGACTGCATGTGCAATGTATTTATTATTTCATGTTTTATGTTTTTCTTTTGTACTTGAGATATTATCTAGTTATTTTCTCGATGTAGTTACGCATTTTATGAAATATCAAATTATCTGATCAGTTGTATCAACAACAATCAATCGGGTATTAGGAAATAACTATTCTTTAATTGTCATTGTGCATGCCATTTTTGATATCTTTAATTGAGCAAGCTCATTTATACTAATTTACTTATGAAGAAATAATTTTTAACAATTGATAGAGTGTCAAAACACTATTTCATAATATATTATGATATGACCCCAAATACACAGATGGATAACAAAAGCAAAAGGAACAAAAAAGCCTCAAATTGGCTGAAGGATTTTACTCAATAAAATAGGAATTGATAAGATAATACCTGTAGTACACAACAAAACTAGTCAAAATAATACAATGATACAAGACTCAATAAGACAGTAAGGGCCTACATAAAGTAATATTTTACAGAGACTGCAAAATACAAGTCAACAATAATCCAACATCAACAACCTCAAGAAAAGACCAGAAGCTCAATAATAACCTAAACAGATGCCAGCCAGAATTACAACATCAACAACATCAATAATGCTAACAAGTAATATCACAGATTGATAGCATACAAGAACAAGTATATTTCCAGAAGCATAGCCTGCAACAATAAAAAATGAATAGAGATATCTCAGAGCTCAAAAGACAAGAAATAACTGAAACGAGAAACAAAAAAAGACACTTTTTGCCAGTTCAGCTAACATAAATAATGCCAAAGACTCAAGAAAGCAAGACAGAAACAACAGTGCAAGCCAAAATAGAAAGAAGCTCAGATCTTGTAACAGAAAACAGTTATAACTGAAAGGAAAAAACTGAAATCTTGTAAATAAGTATTAGATCTAGGAGAATAGAGGAAGTAGAGAGTATAAATAGAGTTAAGAGGGACAAACAGAGGTATGTAATCAATTTTTCTGAAAGGAAAACTTCTCTTCCTCTGCTCCTTCTTCTTCTTCTTCTTCTTCTTCTTCCTCTTGCATTTTCTTCTGGTTTACTCGCCGGAAACACCATCTTCTCCGACAAGAAACCCTAGGGTTTCCCCTCTACACCCTCAACCTTCTCTCTGAGCCATTTTGCCGTCAAGAGCAACCCAAAGAAATAACCCCATTTTAGTTCCTTCTCCGAGAAGCTAAATCCAACGACTGGAAGGAAAAAGAAAGTTGCACTTTAGACGGCTCAGATCCAATCTCCTCGGTTAAAGTTCCCAAACAGATCTAAGGGTTTGTTTTAAACCACGCTGATCAACGGCTAAGATAGAACCAGGTTCATATTATATTAGTGCTTGTGTTGTCATCACAATAGTTAGATGAAACTATTTTGGTAGTTTTAACATACTTAGTGCTTGATAATTTCTTTTGTGAAGTTCTTGAATTGTAGTTATTTCCAATGGTTTATGCAAAGTAAAAGTGTTTTCATTAGTTAATACACATATTTTCTATAAATATGTAGATGCTTAAAGTTGTATGGTATGTATATATGTAAATATATTTTCATTACATAGTTATCTAAATTATGTCTTTTTTGTAATTGTCAAAGTTCATTGACAAGAATTGATATGGAGAAACATTACAATAATTTTATAAAAAAAATATATACTGTTTTGGACAATTTTTATCGCCACATTTCTGGAGATAATGTAGCAGTTAAAACTGCTATTAATATGAAACAATTGTGGCAGTTTGAAACACCACTATTTTACAACTATGAAGGCGGTTTAAACTGCTGCAACATGTAAAATAGTGGCAGTAATAACTGCTGCAATTTACTGCATTATATATTTTCCTCGTTGGTTCTAAATCCGATGCAGAATGCTTTTGTGGTAAAATTAAAGCAAAAGTATGTGATTTTGTGGTTTCTGAACCGTTGCTACTATCTTTATAGTTGTTTAAACTGCCATGGAAGATAACTGTTGTTAAAAGCATGTTTTGCTGCAGTGTTACATATGTCACGACCTGACTTGGTACTTAGAATTTCCAAGACTATAATGAACGGCCAAACGGTGAAATTTTTATTTTTATTTTTTTCTTAATCTCAATACAAATTTTAAACTATCAACTACCAACTATAAATTTATTCTGAGTCATTATTATAAAAATTTAAAATAAATAAACCTCTATTGCAGAATTTTGTTGGTAGTAAATAGTCTTCTTCTTCTTCTTCTTCTTCTTCTTCTTCTTCTTCTCTCTCTCTCTCTCTTTTGAAACCAGGAGGTTCATTTAATTATAACTGAAGTACATTAGCTAAGAACAAAAGCAAAAAAGAAGGGGAGTGCAAAATTACAAAAAAGCTCCCTTAATGTGTGTAACTTCGAGTAATCACTTTGGATAAGTTTGCGAAGAGAAGAATTTGAAGTTGATGTTATTACAATATCATCCATGGTTCATTCTAACTTGGCAAGTTGGCCAGTTGATTTGTTTCCTTCTCAGAAGATATGTGTAATTCTGAATTGCTTGTCCTTTAATAATAATTGAATTTGCTTATTTATATTGTTAAATACCTTGTTGTAGCTCATTTATTATTGAGCAGATTACATAGCTGCAGAGAATCAATTTCAATCCAATAGTTGCAGGCATTGAGTGTTGTAGATAGCTTCGAAGCAGTAAAATAGGCTACCATTTTGTCATGTATGGAAATCTAGCATAACATGGCATAGAGAATATAAGGATACAATTTCTTTCACAATTTCTAAAAATGCCTCCTAGTGCCAGCAAAATGTTCTTTAGAGGTGAACAGCCATCAATGTTGATATTTATGAAATGTTATTCTGGTTTCTTCTATATAACTAGCTGGCATCTCAGTATGAATAGATCTTCAGAAGTCTGGTTAGTTTGATTGAACGGGAACAAGGTTTTGGTGAGCCATGAATTCTTAACGTAGCAAACAATAATGGCCTTACTTAAAAAAAGGGTTGAGTGTGACTAATAACTTCTTTGGGAGCATTTGCTTTCCTTCATGTTTACGAGAGTTCCTAGCCATCCATATAAACAAGCAGGTCACTAGTGGGATTATTGTTTTGATATTGATGTAAAAGCAATTGCTATTAGCTAGATACCACTCATGAAAGCAATCAAAGATGGTGTGATACTTCCTTATCTAAAATGCTTTGAATTGTTGTTCCAACTGACTCCAGATTTGTTTGTTGAAGTTACACTAAAAAACAAGTGTTGAATGCTTTCTTCGCTATTTGAACACATCAGGTAGATAGAAGGAAGCTTGAGTCCTTTCAATTTTAGTATACTATTGCAGATGGCTTTTGTAATGGATCTGTTATTTTTGTTACATTTTAATATGATACTATTGACCTCACTTTTGGAGTGAGGTTGACTACCCTCATCCTAGAATTAGGATTCTTCTAAACACTAAGACTTCCTTAGTGCTAGGACACTTCTAGTGATTAAGGGAACACCATACTCGAGCCTGGAGACTCATAGGGTACAACCATAGGACTAGAACTTATCTTAGGAGGAGTGAAGCTTCACCTATCCTAAGACTCAACCAAAGTTCATGGTCAGCTAACTAACCTAATCCAAACCAAATGATTACAACCCAAGCTCAAGCCAAAATACCAATTCAATCTAGGTTCGGCTTGATCCATCTTGGTTCAACTTGATTAAAGAGGGTAAGGTGATTCAACCAAACCTCTTTGAGCTTAGGAAGACCAAACCCAATACCCAACTACCATATTTGAAACCTAGTATATCCAAACTCATTTGAATCTAATTGAACTTGATTGAATCTTATCCAAGCTCTAAGCCAAACCGACTTAGGTCCTAACTCAAGTTAACCCATTTAAGCTTCACAAAATCAAAATCCTACTCAACTTGATTCAAGCCAATCAAACCTAACCTAGACCCCTTGATCATTTCGAACACTCAATTGAGCATAAAAATTATCCCAAGAAATTCAATTAAACCAATCAACCCAATTAAATCAAGTTAACCCCATTTGACCTATAGGGTTCAAATGCATCAAAAATCCAATCTAACCCAAATCAATTGCAATCAAAGCTATCAATCAACTTCAAATTCATTATTGGACACATTCCAACTTTATATAACTTCAATTGACCCATCTAATCAAACCACTTGACCCAAGTTGACCTAAATAGCCCAATTAGATCAAACTTCAATTGGATCAAATCAAGTTATTCAATCCATTCCTTAATGATTATGGATCATCATTGAACACTCAATTGAAATTCATTGAACTAAGCCAAGCCAATTTGGCCTCTTAACCCAAGTTAACCCAATTTGACCTAAAGGGTCGAATTGGGCCAAATCATATCCTAACCCAAATTAATTGCAACCAATGGTTCTCATCCATCACCAATTGGGTATTGAACATGATCCAATCATAATTAAAGCCAATTGGTCAAACCAAGGTAATTGACCCATTTGATCGAATTTGACCTAAATGATCAAATTGAGCCAAACACATCCTAGTCTAAATGAATTCAAACCAACACCTCCAACTAATCTCAAATGACCAATTGAACATGAGCCAACCCCTCACCCAAACCAATTTGACCAATTTGATTAAATTAGTCAACTTAGCCCATTTGACTCAAATGAACTCACATGAACCAAATCCAAATCCAATTTAATTTGAACTAAACTAATTGCTCCAACTCATTCCAAATGACCAATGGAACGTAACCCAAGTCCCCTCTTGACCCAATTTGGTCAAATGATCAACCTATCCCAAATGAGCCTAATTTGACTTATATGGCTCAAATTGAGCAAAACTCAATCAAACTTAGCATGACTCACCCTTATGTCCCAATTGACCTGCCCAAGTGGACCTAACCCATGGGAAACTTGTGTTTGGTCATCCCTATTGAACCAAGCCCTCCAAATAGGACAAAATCTCCATTTGGAAGGGCTCTCCACTCCCCATACTCTTGGTAGCTACCTTTGGCCTTCTTTGGGCATGGGACCATTGACCCAACCTAACCCAAGGCTATTGGGTTTAGTCCATGGCTAAGAGAGGGTAGCCTTACCCTTGGCCAGCCATTGGTCCACCTAAGGAGGAGTGTACATTCCATGGAAGCCCACTAAACTCACTTGGCCACTCAAAGACCACCACCTTATCAATCCACTGCCACCTCTGGGCACCAACTCTAGCCAAACGACTGCCAAACGCTAAACCAATCCCGAACCTTGGTTCAGCTGGGAGGAGAGTATACTCATCCCCATCATTTCAAACTTCATAGAGACCTTCCTTATACGATTTCGCACAGTCCCAAGCCTTCTCTTGAGCTCTTAGTACACTTAATTGCCGGCAAGACCAAGCTCCACCCACACCCAAGAGCTACGTCCATCCAATCGCACCAAAACTAAATTAATCTCTCCCACACCTTCACCACACTCTGGCGAGGTGAAATAAATTAATTTTTTATCAATTCGAGCATTGAAAGCCACTCTAAAACCAACTCCAGCGAGCTTTGTGGAGACATTTGGTCCATAAAGTGATCTACGAGGAGGCAACTTACAGTCTTTTCAGCAAGGTTTCATCTCTTCAAGATGAAGCTACCTCAGTCATTAGACTGCTAGTCTTGAGCTCCGATGAGGTAAAATTCAACAAACTGTAGGAAGCAATAGGATTATTTGTCTTTTTTGAAAGAAATTTCAATCTCGTGCAAATTCCACCGTAGGATCCCCTTAGATTTGCTCCTTAATCATTGTAGAATAAAATCAGTTGTCGAGCTCTAGCGAGCTCGGATCAAGCAGCGGAAGGCAGATGGTGTCCGTCTTCCAGTGTTCACGGGACGACAATCATTTTTTGTACGTTATGCACGATTAGAACTAACAACCATGATTAATCACTTTAGTTTTTCTAATTTAATCCTTTTAAAATCATAAGATTAATCCCAACTATTTGATTCGAGATCGAACAGCCGAGACGAGACTGTGTCCATCGCTGTTGAGTCAGCTATTACATCGAATGGTTTAAATAGCCAATCTCATGGTGCTACATGGAAAGTGCTGCCACATCAACGCTCGCATGGCGTACAATGTGTAAATGGGTTAATTAAGGCTTTAAAATGTAATTAATTATCTAGAACTTCAAAAATTCATAACTAATTGTAGAAAAATCTAAAAAATATAAATTAACCCATTTTGGAAAGGTTAAACATAGGAGAATATAGGAAAAATAAAATAAGGTTTTGTTTCATGAATAATGGCTAATTAAGGTTTAAAATTTTTACTAATTGCTTGGCTGATTAATCTAAGATTTATTGTGCCAATTACATGGGATGTTCCCTTGCTTCCATAATTCTCTTAGATCTATTTGACAAGCATATTAGGGATTTCATAATTTCAAACTCTAATTACCTATTTTAAGTGAGTTAATAATTATTAAAGCTAAGAAACTAGTGAATTTAATTAAGCAGTGTTAATTAATCATCATAATAGTAAGGATGACCAAGAAAAATAATTAGAACCTCCCCTTCTAATTATTTTTCTCAAGTTAATTCCTAAACCCCTTTAATTAAATAACTAAATGATTCAGTAGTCAAATAGAATTAAAAAATAGAAGGAAATAAAAAATAAGGAAATTAAAATTTATCACAACATCATCATAGTTAATACAACCAGCAAGATTGATTTAATTAATCTTCCTTATGTGCTTAGTTAACATAAGGGATTTAATGAAATTATGATTTTTTCATAGGTTTGGTAAATCATGAAAGTAATTAGCTCAATCCTCTTAATTTAAGTAATTATGTTAGCATGGACCTAATTGCATTAGAATCTTTAGGACATTGTTATTTTTATTTTTAATTGCATCATCAAGTTTCATAGGCCTTTGCTTAATAGTTAATTAAATTAAGGGACTTTTGTGGAGAGTAATTAAGTGATTTATTAATAAACCAAACTTAATTAAACTCTAAAATTCACTTAACCTCTTTTTGAACTTATTAATTAATTAACATGGGTGTGGGTTATAACTTAATTCTTGTTTCTCCTCTTTAAGATTAAATAATCTAAAACACAAAATCAAATCCTAATGAAGTTTTGATTAATTCTAAGGAAAATTTATTTAGTATGATTCCCCCTTAGGTCTTAATGAAGTTAAGTATGTCATTTGATAATGTTTAATCACTTTATTTTAATTACCATAAATATGCATCCCATATGTTTCATATTTTCATGTTAAATTCAAAAGAATATGTTGCATTTAATTGCATGATTTGGATAAGTATAAATATATGATGTGGTTATTATCACTAATAAATCCTAAATTATTTTAAAATTATGTGCTAATAATTAATTAAGTGATATGAATCCTAACTTGGTACTTATAATATTTGTCATAAATGAGGAAACATAAACATGGAACTAACTTAGCTTTTGATAATTAAAAGATAATAACTTGCAACTTTTCATGGTTTCATCTTTACATTTATACATGTGTATGTGTATTTGAATTATCAAGTATATAGTCTAGACATCTCAGGGATACAAGGCTTTAAGTAGCTCCAAAGAAGTTTTAGATAATCTCACTTCCCTAGTTTGGATGCTTGTTTAGCTAATATCTATTTTGCAGGTGTAGTTAGAGTTACTTTCCTTATAAAAATGTATTTTTTACAATAGCATTAGGATTAGTGCTATGGGGTTTAGGATGAGCAGTGGCTAGAAGGCAAAGACTTGGAAGTCCCTGTGAAGCCTGAGATAAGCAATTCCAAAGAAGGGAAGAAGAACACGAATTGAAGACCATATATCATTTAATTCATTTGTAAAATTTAATTGTAATCTGGGTTGTATAAGAGAAGAGATTGACAACCCAACTTCTTTCCTTTTCTAGGGTGTACAATAATACCCGACCGTTCCGGCTTTTTATTATTTTACAAAATTCAAATGTTTGATTGTTATGTTTAGATTTTAAAATAGAAATAGCATGATTTTTATAAGTTTCTTAAAGTGTGATGATTTGATGTGTGGCTTGGGTGCTATAGGCTCTTTAGAATAAAATTAATTTTTCTACCTTCATTAATAACTTGCAATTAAAATCTTCATCAACTCACAATCTCACTTTAAATCCTAGGTTTATAATCAAAATAAATAAAATATTTAGCAACTCCTTAATTGAATGTTGTATATTATCACATCATGCATATCATATTATTTCACTCTTGAAAGTAGGGGATCTCCATTCATGCATGATAAGGGATAGGCTTGACCTGTGAGGGTAGTCCCTTGTAGTGGAGAACACCCCTTCCTTTTGATTTAGCCCATTACCTACTTTCATCATGCATTTAGGCATAAATTATGCCCAAGCTTTAGTCCAAAATAATGAGTCAAAATGAAATAAAATATGTAAATTTTATTGCATTAGCTAAGTCATGTTTTCATGCCAAACATGATTTAGTATATTAGGGAGTGAGTTTAGGATTTTTATATTTTTTTCTAATTAATAATAGCCTAGCTATCTTGCATTAACATATGACTAGTCCATATAATTTTAAAATTGAAGGAGGTGTTAGCTGGTGGCCACCAGAAGATTATAAGTCTAGAAGAGTTGGGATGGTTCACTTTCCCTAGTGGAGATGAACCAATATATTCCTCTTTCTTGAGCAAAATTAGGTCAAGCTCTTAGCTTATGCTAGAGAAACTTAGATATTAGTTTAGAGGATGCTTGTTTCCCTCAAGCTATGAGTATAAGTCCTCACCTCTTAAGCATTTCCATAATCTTGTGTTGTTGTAATCTAAGTCCTAACATTCTAATAAAATTTCAACTCAAATAAATAATTTTTTATCTTTCAAAAATGTAAAGCATCACTATACGGTAGATTGAAGCACTCACTAAGCTTCCTAGTATAATGTGTGCTTTCTACTTATTCTCCCTTTAGAATCTACTAAGAACTCTTCTTATTTGAGCTCTATTGACCTCACTTTTGGAGTGAGGATTAACCTTTCTCATCTTAGACTTAGGAACCTTCTAGGCACTTGGATTTCCTTAGTGCTAAGACACTTCTAGTGATTAAAAAAATAACTAAACCTAAGCTTAAGGACTTAGAGAACAAAACCCTAAGCATAGAATATACCTCAGGACAAATAGGTTCTACCTATCATATGGCTTAAACCAAAACTCATACTTATTTACTCATCTAAATTTAAGCTCATGTAAATGAAACAAAACAAACCTCAAACCTATTCAATTGATCTTACTTTAATTTGGTTTCCTAATCCAAGCTCCAAGCTAAATTAACTTAGGGCTTAACCCAAGTTAACCCCCATCACAATCTTATAACTCAACTTAAGCCTGTTCAAGTAAACTACACCCAACCTAATTTTTCTCAACCTCTCCAATTATTCATTAGATCATTTCAAGCCATGCCACTAATTACAATCAAGCCAATTGAACCAAAGAAAAACGATTAACCCAAGCTAGCTTATTTGACCTAAAGAATTTAAATGAGCCAAAATTGAGCCAAAATTTAACCCAAGCTAGCTCAAATCAATTACAACCAAAGCCACCAATTAACTTTAAATTCATTATTGAACACACTCCAACCATCCATAACCCTAATTGTCCCAAGTTGGTTTGACCAAGTCTCTTAACCCAAAGTGACCTAATAGAGGTGATTAAGGAAAACTCTAATTAAACTACCATTGAATCAAATCAAGCCATCCAATCCACTACACTACAATCAATTGAGCCCAATCAAGCTAATTAGTCCCTTTGACCCAAGTTGACCTAATTTAGACTAAAGAGTCATATTGAATCAAATCAAATCCTAAACCAAATTGATTGAAACCAATGCTTCCAACCAATCTCTAACCAAATATTAAACATATACAACCTTCAATAGAACCCAATTTGGTCAACCAAACCTAATTTGACCTAAAGGGTCAAATTGAACCAAACCATCCCATATTCCAAATAAATTCAAGTCAACTATTACAATCAATCACCAATGGTCAATTGAACCTAAACCACACCCATGTTGATGCCAATTTGGCCAATTTGGTCAAATTGGTCAAAATGACCCATTTGACCCAAATTGAACCATATGAGCCAAATTCAAATCTAACCCAAATTGAATCAAACTAATTGCACTAACTCACTTCAAATGACCAATTGAACTCACCCAAACCATTAGTTTGACCTAATTTTGTCAAATTGGTCAACTCAACCCAATTGAACCCATTTGACTCACATGGGTCAAATTGAGCCAAACCCAACTAAACCATGCCCAAACCCAACCAAACTTAGCACGACTCATCCTTGGGTCACCATGGGTCTACCCAAGTGGGCCTAACCCATGGTGAACCTGATTTGGGTCAAACCTATTGAACCAAGCCACCTAAATGGGACCCATTTGGGCCCCATGGCACCCACCTTTTGGCTTTTTTTGGACAAGAGGACCACTGACCCAACCTAACCCAAAGTTGTTGGGCTCAGCCTTTGGCCATTAAGGGTGAGTTCATCCATGGCAACCCATTAGTCCACCTAAGGTAGGTTGTACACTCCATGCTAGACCACTACACTCCCTCAGTCTCTCACTTTACCACCTAGTCCCACCACCTCAGGCCACCTACCATGGGCCGGCCGAAAACCACAACCCTTGGTTTAGTTGGGGAGGGGAGTATACTCCTCCCTGTGGATTCAAACTCAACACACACTTTCTCTAGAATATTCCACATAGTTCCATACCCTCTCTCGAGCTCTTCATGCGCTTCACCACCGGCGAGACCAGCCCTCAATCAAACCCAAGAGCTCCATCTGTCCAAGTTTCCAAAATCTCCACCAAACCTAAATTAACTCTTATCACACCTTCACCTCACTCCAGCAAACCAAAATGAACTATTTCCTGAGCAATTTGATCATCGTAAGACATCTCAAGACCAACTCCGACAAGCTTTGCGATGGCATTTGGTCTACAGAGCAATCGGCGGGGAGGTAACTCGTGATCTTCTCAATAGGGCTTTGTCTTTTCAAGATGAAGCTACCTCTATTGGTGGACCACCGGTCTATAGCTCTGGTGAGGTAAAAATCTGGCAATCGTAGTCCCCCTAGGTGTTGGTCTCTTATATGTAAAATGCATTTTTGTGGGATTTCCACCCTAGGATCCCTTTAGATTATTTCCCTGATCATTTTGGAGTCGATTTTATAATTGAACAGGCTCTAACGAGCTCAGATTGAGCGGCGAAAGGTAGACTGTGTCCATTTCTAGTGTTCATGGGATGATGAAACATCAATCATCCTTTCCACATGATTAGAACTGATGACTATGGTTAATCATGCTAGAAATTTTGATTTAATCCCTTTGAAATCATGGGATTAATTTTGGCCGTCCGATACGAGATCGAACGATCGAGATGAAACCGCGTCCACCACCACTAAGCCTGCTACTACATCAGATGATTTAAATAATCAATACCGCGACATCACATGAAAAGCATTGTCGCATCATCGCCCGCATGGCTTCGATGGTTTAAAGGGTTAATTAGGCCTTAAAATATAATTAAATGGTTAGAACTTCAAAAAATCATAACTAATTGTAAAAAAATCTAAAAAAGGCAAATAAACCTATTTTTGGAAAGGTTAGATAGAGGAGAATTCAAGAAAAAAAAAACTCATAATTTATGTTTAGTGAATAATACTTAATTAAGATTTGAAGTTTTGGTTAATTATATTAATTAAGGCTTAATCACTTGGCCAATTAATTCCAAATTTGGTAGGATGATTCCATGGGGTGTCATCTACCTCCTATAACTTTTTTGGAATTATTTGCTATGTAATTTAAAGAAATTGGAATTTGAACCCTAATTACCTTCATTAATTAATTTAATAATTATTAAAATTGATAAATAGAAAAAATTAAATAATTAATGATAATTAATCATTGTGAATAGTGGGAATAGTGAGGAGAAATAATTAGGGCCTCTTTCCTAATTACCTTTCTAAATGTATTCTCTTAAAAGGGTTAATTAATATATGTAATAATTAGGGATTGATTAGGAAGATTAGTGATTAAGTAGAAATCAAACATAATAAATGATTAATTCATATAATTGAAACATAATCCATCAATTCCCCTTGATGTGTTTAATAACATAAAGTTGTTAAAGAATTTATGGTTAACCACTTGGTGTGGGAAAATCGTAAGAGTGCCTAACTAAGATTCTTTGCTTTTTCTTAATATAGTTAACTCTTAAAAATGAGCCTAGTTGCATTAGATTTCTTTAGGTGCATTGCAAATTTTATTTTCCCAAGAGCATGTCATTGAAGGCTCATGGTCAAGTAGTTATCTAGATTAAAAAAATATATATAAGAAATGGTAATTAAATTGATATGTTTAACAACTTGAACCTAATTAATCCATAAAATTTATTTAATTGCCCTCTTCAAATATGTTAAATCACCAACATGGGGTGGGGTAAGTTCCAAGTATCATCTCTCCTCCTTAGGCCTCAATAATTCAAATATCAAAATCAAAGCTCATAAGTACTTTGGTTAGTCTTAAGGAATATTTATTTTGCTTGATTATCCTTAGGACTTAATGTAATTGAATATGTTATGTAGCAATATTTAATTACTTCTTTTCAATCATCATAAATGTGCATGTCATTTGTGTCATATGTTCATGTTTTCAAAAAAAATGGAGAAGAGAATCAAAAGATCATGTTTACATCTAAGTTGCATGTGTTGGACAAATATTATTATAAGGTGGCTATTATCACTAATAAATCCAAAATTATTTTCAAAATAATAAGCTAATGATAAAAATTTTAAGTTAATCTCGATTATAAGTATTCAATAAAATTTTTATGTAAGTTATAACTTCAAAATAGTAAAGATTTTATCTTTATGTTTCATGTGCATATTTACATACATTTGAATTGGTAAGTATATAGTCTAGACATCCCAGGAACACGAGGCTTTAAGTAGCCCTAAGGAGGTCTTAGATAACCTCACTTCCCTAGTTTAACAATGGCACGTACTTGCTTAATTTCATTTATGTGTATTCATGTGTTAGAACTTGGGATAAAACTTTGCTCTTCGTGTCACTATATTTTGCATGAATAAAAAATGATTAGCTATTATATAAACTTTGCATGATTTTCATCTCTAAGCTTGTGTATAAGTTCACATGTAATTTGAAAAGTATATAGTCTGGACATCCCGAGAACATGAGGCTTTAAGTAGGCCCAGGAGTTCTTAGATAACCTCACTTCCCTAGTTTAACAATGGCACATACTTGCCTAAATCTCTAATAGATGTATGTGTATGCTTAATTAAGGAATGGAATCTTTCTTTTCTACCAAAATACATCCAATAATGATCATTCAAGTGTGCAAAAATGTGAATATGTATTGTATGTATAAATATGTATATTAAATCAAATATTATGAATAATAAAAATGAAGAAATGTGTATGTTATTGACGATAAAAAAAGTGGTGGAATGTTATCCATATAATAATGATTTAGTTCTATTAATCCTAAGATGCCTTTCATGTTTAAATAGGATTCCTTAAGACTAACCTAAACTTAAGTTTAATAAAAATATTTAATAAATGGTTCACTAAAGAAATCAAAGTCATAATAATGTGCCCTTAAAAAAATAACTTATGATATGGATAAAGGGGCTTCATAATAATTATATATTAAGTAGGTATAAAATTAAACAAAAAAAGAAAATGTAAATTAAAATTAATCAATTCATTCAAAATTTTAAAGCGGAACCTCCCCTAATGTTTAACTTAAACAATCTTAAACTTTAGATAATCACACTTCTAAAGCCTAATTAAGACATACCGCACTAAACTTTAGCACTCACATTAGAATACTAAGTCACCAATTCTAGCTTTTAGGTTAGGCTGGTGTATGTTGTGGTGTTATGTTTTGTTTATGATGTAATGTTTAGATTGGATGTTTGGATTATTTATGTGTAGACTGGATGTTAGGTCACTAATAGTCTAATGATGTTTTTCTGTAGAGGATTATGTTAAAGGCATCGTTGTATTAATAAGTAAATATAAATATTTTTTCTTGCAGGTGCCACTTATCCCCCTAAGCATAATCCAATTAGGACATATGTGCTTGGTTAACCAAGTGTGGGGTGCTAAGTTCAAATATGTGAATATAATTGCTTGGCTTGTATGTTTGTTTAACTAATATCTATCTTGCAGGTGTAGTTAGATTTAATTTTTCATAAATATGTAATTTTTGTAGTAGGATTAAGATTAGTGTTATGGGATTTAGGATGAGCAGTGGCTAGAAGAAAAAGACTTGGGAGACCCTCTGAAGCCTGGAGTAAACCAATCCAAAAGAAGGAAAGAAAGATAATAGATTGAAGACCCCCATAGCACTCATTATAATTATAATATTCTATTATAATCTGGGTTATACGATGGTACCTGATCACGTTGGCCTCTTATTCTTTTACGAAATTCACATATTTGATTGTTGTGTTTAGACTATACAATAAAAATGACATGCTTTTCATAGGTTTCTCAAAGTGTGATGATTTGATGTGGCCTAGACGCGATATGCTCTTTAGGATAAAATTAAATTTTCTATCCTCACTAAAAATTCATAACAAAATTTTAATACAACTCATAATCTCATCTTAAAGCTTAGGTCTATAATCAAGATAAATAAAATAATTAGAAATCCCTCAGCTAAATGTTGTATATTATCACACCATGCATATCTTATTGTGCTATTCTTGAATAGGGAGGGTCTCCACTCTTGCACAATAAGGGATATGCTTGACCTTTGAGGATGATCCATTGGAGTGGAGAACATATCTCCTAATTAATTTATCCCATGAATTAATTTCATCATACATATAGGCATAATTATCCCAAGCCTTTAGTCCAAAATTAATGTGTCAAAATGGTTTATAAAGTTGTAAATTTTGGCATTAGTCTAAGTCATGTTTTTACATCAATCATGATCTAGTCTATTAGGGAGTGATTTTATGATTCTAGCTTTCTTTCTAATTAAATAATAGCCTGGCTATCTTGCATCTACATAAGACCAGCCTATGCATAGGAGGTGTTAGTTGGTGGCCACTCTAGCCGGTTGTAAGCCCAGAAGAGTCGGGGTGTGTTCATTCTCTCTTGTGGAGGTGAACAATCATATCCCATCTTTCCCAATTAAATTTAGGTAGTGCTTTTAGCTTGTGATAAAGCATTTTAGATTTAGGTTTTGAGGCTACTTATTTCCTTTAGGCTATGAGCAAAAGTCTTCAACTCTTAGACATTCTCACAATCTTATGTTGTTGGACTATAAGCTCTAGCATTCTAATAAGATTCTAACTTAAACACATATAAATTCACTCTCTCAAATATATAAAGCCTCACTATGGGGTAACTAAAGCACTCACTAGGTTTTTTAGTATCATGGGTGCTTCCTACTTATTCTTCTTTAAAATCTGTAATTAAGTCTTCCTATTTGAACTCTTCCATTGATTTTTATAAATACCTAATCCTTTGATAGTCTAGCTTTGAAATATTTGGAGATACTTATTGACTACTTTAATCGAGAGTATTCTTAGGAGATTCTCATTTTCTAAGATGAAATTAACTATAAAAGCTTGCTTCTATAGGGAGCTAAAGAACCCGACATAAAATAAACCTTACTTTACTTCTCCATGTAAAGCTAGGGAAAGATCTCTAGTACATGCGTAGACTCATCTGCCTTAGGAGTCCTTATTAGATGATTAGGTCTTTTGTAGGCTGATATTTCTATCTCTCGAGATGATACATCATACCTTAATGCAGCACCTTTAATAAGTACCCCCTAAGATTTGTGTGATGTCCTTACGGCTCCAAATTAAAACACCACAAGCTCTTCTCGATTTCTTTTCAAAATTATCAATTCTTTGATTACCTACCTTTGAAATTTTTGGAGACATTAATTGACTACTTTAATCGAGAGTGTTCTTAGGGAATTCCCATTTTCTAGAATATAATTAACTATGGGAGCTTGCTTCCATAGGGAACTAAACAAGTTAACATAAAATAAACCTCACTTTACTTATCCATGTAAAGTGAGGGAAAGATCTCTAGTATATGTGTAGACCCATCTATCGTAGGAATTCTTATTAGGTGATTGCATTCTTTGTAGAGTGATATTTCTATCTTTCAAGATAGTACACCATTCCTTGGATGTCGTACTCAGTCATTCCAATAGATGCCTCCTAAGATCTGCATGGTATCCTTACGACTCAAAATAAAAATACCTCAGATTACTTTTAGCGACAACACTGGGGAAAGTTCCTCTCTCCATCTTTAATAGTCAATCAATATCTCCAAATATCGATAGTAGATTTATATTTGCATATAAGTCCCATGACTATCCTTCTTTTCGTTGGATTCCTTGCTCATTTTATTTTTGGGTAAGTGTTGCTAACATCCTCCTAATTTTAGAACCTCTCTCTAGTAGGTTCTAAAACCCCTATTGGGTCCCCAATATGTAAAATAAAAAGAAAAGGAAGTCATGCAATTTCAAAATCCATAAAATAGTGAACCTATTGTCATTTTCAGATTCGACAAATTCAGGTTCACTAACTCTTATAGATCCATTTGAACTCACCTCATTAGTGGAGTTCATGTCAAAGAATAAATATATCTCTCTTAAAATAAAATCTCCCCCAGTCATGAACCCTATCTAACATAATCAAATTTGTTGGATAAGGATTTTCAACAAAATAAAAGAAAGGAAAATTCAAGTATACTAGCCCATTGCCACTTTCTCACACATAGATACAATCCAATCCATTTGTCTTTAAACAAGCAGCTACACTATGTCTTCTGGGAAACTCATCTTCTCATTTGCCTCAGGGGTGGATTTGGTCATGGATCTGTCCATACTCACCTCTGTACCCATCATCAAGTTTGGTATGGGTTTTGAGCATTTCAATATCACCTATGATGGCCTTGCCCTCAGCACTATTAGTAGGGAGGAGGCGGCTAATAGGAAGACACTTTTATAGTTTGACTTAGAGTCTGATTATGAGCTCCCCTCTTTGAAGAGGAAAGCTGTAGAGGTTTCCCTGCCACAAGTCCCAGTTCTATCTATCACTAGAGTAATTAGGACTAGCACCACCTCTTTGGTAGCCCCGGCCTCCAAGGGGAAACAAGTTATTATGTCGAAGGTTGCCCCATCCACATTCAAAGTTTGTGCTAGTTTTCACCATGTCCCATTGACAAAAGACTAAGCATCGTAACAAGAACTGAAAGATTAAGAGGTACTCTAAGTTTATGGCTAAGAAAGTTGTGGTAGCCTCCCATGTAGCTGAGGATGGTTCCCTTCATGAGACCTCTCCCCTCTTAGTCAATAGTAGGTTTCACCCACTTTCAACTATAGAGGGAGAGGAGGATGTGAGGAAGATAGATGCATCACCCCCACGACCTATGAAGTGCAAGACATCGGATAGGGAGAGGAAGAAGCCCTATGTTGGTATGAGGTCCATGCTCAAGAGAGTAGAAAGAGCCCATGGATGATATGAGTCTACCACCATCTTTGACTTGAGACAAGTGATCCCTAGGAGTGTAAGGGATCAAATCCATAGAGAGAGACATAGAGGCTACAGTTGTTGTCCAAGTGAGCAAGAGAGATCGAAGGAGGTTTGTCAGATAATCAGTAGCTTTAGCATTGATTGACAACCACCCCGATCAGTGAATTGATAGAGCTTATCATTCTGATAGGATAATTCTTACTAGTTCCATCCATAGGAGGAGGTCTTTAGCAAAGAGGTAGCCAATGTTATCACCACCGCACCACTCTACTCGCCATCCACCATCACTCGTTCATGTCCAACCATTAAAAGTACCCATAAAGTACCAAAAGTCTACATCTAGGAGGAAATCACCACCCTTGGTGATACGATTGTGACCCAAGGACCACCTTTCATCCATTCTAGCTAGCGACACAAGGTCAAGGTCTGCCATTTGACTTCTTTCCTCGATAGTGGAAAGGAGGGACTGCTGGCCCAAGAGTGTCGCTATTGCTTCACCGACCTTTCAAGAAGAAAGAGATGAAAGAAGAGAAAAGGATAGGGAGATAGCCCCTATGATGGTAGAGCTATTTATGGTCAACACATCCTTAGCTTAAGACGCCCAACACATTTCCCCTATAGAGAGTTGTCTAGTAGAAGATCATCACCCAAGATATAATCTGGTCAATCCTAAGAACATAAATGGTTATTCCTTTGAGGAAATCTTTAATGAATATAAAGCTGCCATCAAAGACATTGTGGGAGAGGATAGTGATGAAGAGAAGGTCGAATTCAACATAGAGGAGGATGACCTTTTAGATGAGTTAGTAGAGGTGCATATGGTAGAGACTAGGACTTCCTCCCATAGAGAGTAGCATCATAGCATTGAGGCACATGAAACTATAGTTATGGAAGGAAATGCATTAGACTCAACTCAGCAACTATTGTAACAGTTAAAGAAGAAGGATGATCAGATAGAACGTATGGAGAGGAGGATGGAGGAACTTATGTTAGTTGTCTCAACACTCCAGAGTCTGATACTAGCACCCCAGCCTATTCCCATAGACGTCGATAGACCTGAGTTAGCACATACTGTATACCGACAGAAGAATATCACTCCATTAGAAGAAGACACCGGTAGCCTTCATAGAAATGATACAAATAGTGCAACCCTCTAGGAAAGGGAGAATAAGTAGATGATAAAATAGCAAGTGAAGGAGGCATTGGCGCAATCCCATGGGGCCTCATCAGTTCCAAAATGTAGGCCTTACTTAGAGGTATTCGATGTAGTCCAATACCCTAAGGGTTTCGTGTCACCCTCCTTCAAGGTATTTGAAAGCTGTGGGAACCCTAGACAACATATAGCACACGTCAAAGCCAACTGCTACAATGTAGGTGGCAGCGATGCTCTACTCTTTCGGCAGTTTGTCGGTAGTCTTTTTGGGGTTTCTTTTGATTGGTATGTAAAACTTCTCAACAGTTTGGTGAAGTCCTTTGCAGTGTTAGAGCAACTTTTCATCAAAAGATTTGCAAGAGCTAAGTAAAGGGTAACTGTGGGGGATCTTATTATAAAGAAATAAAAACCCATTGAGTCCCTTGTTGATTACATTCTTAGGTGGAGGAACTTGAGTATGAAATGTAAATCACAGCTTCAAGAGAAGCATGCCATTGAAATTCTTTTTAAGAATATTCATGGCTTGATTGCTTTCATGTTAAATGATTTTTAGTCAAAATATTTGAGAAGTTAATTAGCAAGGCGACTAACTTACATGAAGAAGCCAAATAGTTATCCTTCTTCAATCAATCATGCAAGCCAAAACCCCAAAGAGTGTTTGAGAAAAGCCAAGAGTGGCGTCAGCATGGATAAAGGAAAGCAGCCCATGAGAGTATATCCTGAGAGGCTTAGGGTTTAGCAGCCTCCACTTCCACCCCCTCTTCCACCTGCTTGATCACCCCAACATCCTCCACAATAGCGCTACAAGTATCTGCCACCAAGTAGTTACTATCCACTTACTATTGCCAATAAGCTCAATAAGCCATATTCATTCAAGAGGGAGATAGTCATAAAAATCTTTAAGAATCTTCTTAAGGAACTTGATTTTTAGCTACACGAGCCTAAGAAATTAGAGGAAGTGGGCAAAATTGATGATCCTAACTTTTTCCTCTACCATCGTCTGTTAAGCCATATCTTAAATGATTGCATCACTTTCAAAGTTTGACTTGAATGTAGCTACAAGTCAAGAGCCATAGTGATCCCCAAAGAATATCTAGTAGAACAATCCTCTAGTTCCATTAAGGTAATCTCTAGAGAACCCTTCGATTCTCTTAAAATAATAGAAGGATAGGATATCTCCTTATTCAATACCTCTAAAAAGATTATCTCTAAAATCAATAAACTTTCTCTATAGGTGCCTGACTCAGCTCAAACCTCCAACACCATGAAAGGTTTGCTAATTTTGAAGGTCAACTCAGAGAGGGTTGAAGCCAAGTAGCAGTAGCTACCATATGCCCGGGATAGTCCAGTAGCGCAACCATTGTCTGAGTCCAGCATTCTTTCTTCCACCATTACAGTTACTACTTCTACTAGCTTCGCCAAGAACACTAGGAGCATTATATCTATGGATGAGGGTGCTAAGCCACTATTGACCTCACTTTTAGAGTGAGGATTTAATCTTCTCTCTTATACTTAGGGGTCTTCTAGATATTAAGATTTTCTCAATCATAAGACACTTCTAGCAATTAGGTGAACACTTAACCTAAGCTTAGAGACTTAGAAAGGTTAACCATAGGATTAGGCTATGCCTTAGGGATTAGGATGACCTACCTATCCCATGACTTAAACCCAACCTATGTCCACCTTCTTAAACCACAACCAAATTCAATTCATATCAAACCAGAATCAAATGATTGAAATCTATAATCGAATCCAAACTCAAAATCTTTCCTAAGCACCATGATTTATTCTATGGACTTAGCCAAATTTCAATTCAAATCATGACAAATTCAATTGATTTTCACATGATCAATTCATATTTTCAATTATCTTCCCAAATATAAATCAAATCAATGATATCTACAATCATATCAATTCCAAGCCATAATCAAATTCAAATCAAAATCCTTCCTAAGCCATATAAACTAATCCCATGGACTTAGCCAAATTCTCATTCAATTCAAACCAAATTCAATTGATTTTCTCATGAGCCAATTATTCCTTCAATTATCATCCCAAATATAAATCAAGCCTACAATCATCAAGCCAAACCAAAATCAACCCAAGTGAAATCTAACCTAACCCCTTTGACTTGAAATATTCAAATGAACTAAAGTCCATTTGAACCCAAACCAATTGCAAATAAATTTATAAATCAGTCCTAAACTCGCATATAAACTCAATTAAACTCAACTCAACCCAAAATCAACTCAATTAAGCCCAATTGGTCCACTTGACCTAATGTGACCAATTTGACTTATTTGAACCAAGTTTCAATCTAACCCAAATTGGATTGAATCAACTTAACCAGAACCCCCTATCATGATTGTTGATCACCCTAGGTTGATCAATTGTCATCAATTGGGTCAAACCAAATTAACTTGGTCATTTGACCAAGTCAACCCTCTTAACCCATATAAACCCAAATTAGCCAAAATTCATCCTACACCAAAATAATTGAAACCAATGATTCATACTAACCTATGATCAATGATTGAACATGACTTGACCATCAATTTAGCCAAACCTAACCCAATTGGCCCTTTGACCCATGTTGACCTAATTTGATGTAAAAGACCAAATTAGGTCAAATCATGATCTAACTCAAATTGATTGTAACCAATAGCTCAAGTTCATCCAAAATTGATTATTCAACTTGACCAAAGCCATAATTGAACCCAGTTTGACCAATTGGTTAACCTAACCCATTTAGCCCAAATTGATCTAAAATTGGGCTAAATCTAAATCAAACCCAAATTGATTTAAACCAAAGCCCACAATAATCTTCAATCAACCAATTGAACATGAATCAACCCATAACCCAAGCCCATTTAGCCAATTTGGTCAATTTGATCAATTTGACCCATTTGACCTACATGAATCCAAATGAGCCAAAATCAAACCTAAGTCAAATTGATTCAAACCAATTGAACAAAAATACTCCAAATTATCATTTGAACTTGACCCAAGCCTTAATTTGATCCAATTTGACCAATTGGTCAACCTAACCCAACCTAGCCCAATTTGACCTATAAGGATCAAATTGAGCCAAACCCCTTTGAACCAAGCCATGACCCATTGAAACCTAACCCAAGCCATCTCAAACCCACCAAGGGTTAGCCCCAAACCAACCCAACTTGAATTGGGCTCAACACAAGGAAAATCTCCCTTGGATTCTCCTCCCCACATGAGATTTTTTCAAAATTGGCATGTCAACCCTCCACCTTTCCATGTGTCATCCTCCTCTAACTCAAAATGGAGCCTAACCTAACTGCCTAACCCAGCCCAAGTGGGCTAGGTCAGCTTTGGACCAAAGGGAGGTGAGTTAACTCACCTTCCCACCATGGCTGAAACCAATGGACCCAAAGAAGGTGGCTACTGCCTTGAGCCTCCTACCATGCATTCCACCAACCCAATCGAACCATGTGGAGGTGACACTGACCACTCTGGCCCCCTAACGGTGGCTCACCGGCCAAAATCGGGGGGATAATCTCATATGTCCGATCCAAGGGAGGGGGATATACTCCCCTTAATTTGATCCAAAACATACACACACACCTTCAGAAACCCCCTAGAGCTCATTTCAAAACTCCTAGAGCTTCCCCAAAATATTCTAAGCCATCCCACGCTCAGATTCTACTGTTCCTAAATAGGGCATCCATCTTCCCATCCCAACTCTACCAATATTCAACCAAATCTAAATTCCTCTTACCCACACCATCCCCACACCTTGTCGAGCAAGAACAAATCACTTCCCAAGCTTCCCAACCACCAGAGATAGGAGTTCGATCAACACCGAGCTCAAAATTGATGGATCTTGGTCCACCAAGAGAACTAGAAAGAATTGGCTTACGTGCTATTCAACAGGGCTTCATCTCCACTAGACGAAGCTTCCTTAATCGAATTTTTCACCGGTCTTGAGCTCCGGTGAGGTAATTCCATTAAAACCAAGATTTGACAAATTTTTATTGGAGCTTTGTGAAGAAAATGTGAATGTCTAGTGATCTTAACCTTTTGATCCCTTCGGATCCTTCGTGCAAAGGTATGAGATCCATTTGGAGTCGATCGAAGCTTGGGTAAGCTCGGATAGAGCGAGGAATGGTGAACGATGTCAGTCTCTCATCGCTCGGGGGATGATTGATCACGCACCGTATATTCTGCGTGATCGAAATGGACAATCGTGATTAAATCCATTAGATTGTTCGATTAAATCCTATTAAAATTATGGGGTTAATCTTGGCCATCCGATCTTAGATCGAATGGTAGATAAGAAAGCGCATTCACCGTCACCACGTAGGCACCGCATCAGACGACTTTAAGTGACCAATCCCATGGCACCACATGGAAAGCATGCCACATTTGTGATCCGTGTGGCCCCGACGAGATTAGGCTTAAATTAGGGCTAATTAATTATATTTAATTACTAAAACTTTTAAAATTCATAATAAATCATAAAAAACTCAAAAAATATAAATAAATATTCATTGTGAAGGTATTTCAGAGGAGAATCATTTAAAATTAATATTAATTAATTTTGAACAGTAATTGAGACTTAATTTGGGTTTAATTGAAAACTTAATTAGCTTAATTACTCAAGTAATTAATTTCAAACTTTTTGTCATGGTTTAATGGGATGACCTCTGCCTCCCATAATTTTTTTTGGATTTATTACTTGATTAATCAAGGATTTAAGCCTTAATCACTCCCTTAATTAATGAAATGGTTAATTAACCCCTAATCACCATTCAATTTAATTAATTAAGCCTATTAGTCACTGTTGAGCAGTGAATAGGCAAGAGAAATGAGACGGGGACCTCTTTTCTAATCTTTTTCCTAAATCCATCTCACTTTAAGGAAAATTAATTAATTTGGGATTAATAAAAGGTTAAATTGGTTAATTAAATGGCTTAGTAAATCTTGATCAATTAAATCATTGGTAGATCTTTAGGTATTTAATAACTTAAATATACTTATAGAAATTATAATTAACCCACATGTGTGGGAAAACCATAAGAGTACTTAATTAATTTCCTTAATCTAACTAACTATTAATCATGAGCCAATTGCATTAGGTCCTTTCATTTATTAGGATCATTGTAAATTTACTTTTCATTCATATGCATATTATGTTGGCTCATAATTATTTAGTTAATTATATTAAGTTAATATAAGTAAGGGTAATTAATTGAACTAATTAAGGATCCAACTTAATTAATTCAAAAAATTCACTTAGTTACCTTTCCATTAAACCAAATCAATTCACAAAGTTGGGAATGGGTTAAGATCAACAAATGATAATTCTCCTCTCTTTAAAATTAATAAAAATCCTAAATCATAAATTAATAAAGGAACTTTGGCTCTCTTTAAATGATATTAGTTAGTGCGATTACACTTAGGAATTAATTTGATTGAATGAATCACATGTTTGTATTTGATTATTCTTATTCCGTCATGCTAAATATTGTATGCCATTTGATTTCATGCATCCATATCTTTCAAAAGTAATTAAGTTAAATAAAATTTCCTTTATGTAAAGCTTGCATGTGTTGATCTAGCTTAGTATATGTGTGGTTATTATGACTATTAAATCCAAATATATTTTCTAAAATTTATAAATGAATCACAACATGAGTAGTGATTCTAATTATAAATACATAAGAAGTGCATGTACTTATAGCTTAAGTTTATGAAGTGAAGCTCTCTTTCTCTTATTCATGTATTAATTTACATAAGTTTAATTGGTAGTGGGTATATAGTCTGAACATCTTGGGAATACAAGGCTTAAACTAGCCCCAAGGAGGTAATTTGATTACCTCACTTCCCTGGTTAACAAAGGCATGTATCCATTTGATTTCATTTCTATGTATTTTAACATTAGAACTTAGATAGAGCTTTAAATCTATACATAAATAATTCAATTAAAGAAAATATAATATTTGCATGTTTTTCATCCTCTTAATTATGAATACATGTGTATATATTTAAGAAAAGCGAGTATATAGTCTGAATATCCTGGGAACACGAGGTTTTTGCTAGCCCCAAGGAGGTCATTTGATTACCTCACATCCCCAGTTAACAAAGGCATGCAGTTGTTTATGTCTTTTATACATGTATGTGTATATTTAATTAGAGAATGATAATCCTCTTTTATATTAAAAATACATGCATTCATAATTATTTATATTATTGAATTATTAATCATGTGATTTAGAGCTCTCTTTCTTGTGTTCATGTATGCAAATTTACATATGTTTAAATGCAAATGAGTATATAGTCTGGACATCCCAGGAATACAAGGATTTAGCTAGCCCCAAGGAGGTCATTTGATTACCCCACACCCTTGGTTAATAATGACACATACCCATCTAATTTTATCTCTATGTATTTTTATATAAAAATTTAGATGGAGCTTTAATTAGCATGTATTAAATAATTCAATCTAATGCAAACATAAATTTCAAATATATACATATACATTCATCATCCAAGTGTGCTAAAACATGTTGTGTGTATTGGTATGCTTAAGATCAAATCATATGCATGTTATATGTGATGGAAAGGAATGATTTGATATTAGATATCCCCAAGGAGGTCATTTGATTACCTCACTTTCCTGGTTAATAATGACACATACCCATCTAATTTCATCTCTATGTAGTTTTGTATAAGAATTTAGATAGAGCTTTAATTATCATGTATTAAATAATTCAATCAAATGCAAACATAAACTTCAAATATATACAAATATATTCATCATCTAAGTGTGCTAAAACATGTTGTGTGTATTTGTATGCTTAAGATCAAATCATATGCATGCTATATGTGATGGAAAGGAATGATTTGATATATTTCATGTGGTAGTAATTCAATTAGAGTAATCTTAAGAAGACTTTCATGTTAAATAAGGTCATTTAAAGTTAGCCTAAACTTAAGATTAATTAAAAATCATTTAATAAGCCATTCACTAAAGATAACTAAATTAAATTAATATGCTTTAGAAATGACTTAAGGGATGGATGAAAGAGGGTAATCCTCTTCCTTCTCTTAACATCACTTAGCTATTAAGTGTAAATTACATGAAACAAAGCAAAATACAAAATAAAATTTGCAAACCACTTAATCAACTTTAAATGAAACCCACCATCATGTTAACTTGAATATTTTCTACACTTAGAAAAATATAACTCTAATGCTTAGTAAGACATACCACATAAGTCTTAACACCCACATTAGAATTAAGTCACAACTTCAAGCTCTAAGTTAGGATGGTGTATGATGTGATGTTTATTTTATTTTATGATGTATTATTTTATATTGGATGTTAGGGTGTATGCTTTGTAGACTGGATAGTAGGTCGATATTAGCCTAATTATATTTTTATAGGGGATTGTGCTTAAGGGATGCTTAAAAATAAATATGAATGCTCTTTTTGTAGGTTGTTTAAACCCTTAAGCATAATCTGAGTTAGGACGGGTGGGCTTGGTTACCCATGTGCAGGGTGCTAAGTTCAAATTATACATATAACTGCTTGGGATTGTATGTGTGTTTAGCTAACCTCTATTTTGCAGGTATAGTTAGATTTAATTTTTCTATTCTTAATATAATTTTGTAATAAGAATTAAGATTTGTGCTATGGGAGATTAGGATGAGCAGTGACCATAAGGCTTTGTCCTGGGGTGCCCTGTGATGCCTTTGATGCAAGCACATCCAAACTAAGGGAAAGAGGGAGGAAGATGGAAAAGTGAAGAATGAAGACCCCACTAACATGTATTCATTCAAATTATAATTATTCTTTCATATTTCAGGTTGTATCAGGGTAGAGCTCTACTACCCATCTTTTTTCTTTTCGGGTTATACGGCACTGATCGGTTATTCTTTTACGTTAGTTTATAAAATTAATTGATGTTATGTTTAAATTGTGCATTAGGATGGCATGCTTTTCATAGTTTCTTATAATTAATGCTTTAATGTGTAGCCTGGATGCGTTAGGCTCTTAGGATTAAATAAATTTTATATCCAGCTAATCACTCATAACTAAATTTTAAACAACTCATAACCTCACCATAAAGCCTAGGCTATAATCAAGATAATTAAAAGATTTAACCACCCCTTAGCTGTATAGTTATATGTCTCACATAATACATATCATCTTGAATCACTCTTGCAAAATGAGGGCCTCCATCTTTACATGCATAGGGACCACTTGACCTGTGAGAGCAACCCCTATTGATGAAGATTCACCCTCTCTCTTTTGATTTGGCCAATAAACTATTTCATCATGCATTTAGGCATATAAAAATTATAAAGCCTTATCTAAATGAGGTGACCAAAATTAAATAAAACTTGAAAAGATTTTGTACTTGTATATTAAGTCATATGCTCATACCACTCATACTCTAGTCTCTTAGGGAGTGAGTTTAAGACTTTAGTCTCTTTCCAATTAAATAACTATCCTAGCTATCTGGCAATGCATAAGACTAGACTGCATGATTTTAAAATCATAGGAGGAGTTAGTTGGCAACCACTCCAGGCAATTGTAAGCCCAGAAGTCAGATGATTTATTCTCTCTTGTGGAGATAAACCCTTATGTCCACCTGCCACTTAGATTTAGGTCACGCTTTAGCTCTTACTAAAGCTCCCTAGATTTAGAATATGAGATACCTATTTTCTTTAGGCTATAAGCATAAATCCTCACCTCATAGGCATTTCCACAACCTTGTGTTGGTGGATTATAAGCCTCAAATAAATAAATCTCTTCACTTTCAAATATATAAAGCCCAATTATAAGATAGATTGGAATGCTCACTAGGTTTCCTAGTATCATGAGTATTCCCTACTTATTCTCTTTGGATTTCAAAAATAAGTCTTCTCCTTGAAATTTCCTAATTGATTTTCCAAATATAACAAATCCTTTGATAGTCTAACCTTAAAATCTTTGGAGATGATAATTGTCTACTTTAATCGAGAGTATTCTTAAGAAATTTCATTCCCTAAGATGTTCTTAACTATAGAGGCTTGCCTCCATAAAAAACTTTAGAACTCGATTTAATATAAACCCTGCTTTATTCATACATGTAAAGTAGAGGAAAAATCTCTCATATATGTGAAGACCCATCATGCCTTAGGAGTCTATATTAGGTGATTAAGTTCATTGAAAGGTGATGCCTCTATCTTTTGAGATAGTACATCATACCTTAATATCATACCTGTCCTCTTCAATAAATACCCCCTACGATCTGTGACGTCCCCCCTATACATCCAAAAATAAACACCATAGCCACTCAAGCCCACTTATTTTATTTGACTTCTATTTATTACCACCAAAATTAAAGAAATCAATGAAAAAAACTAAGTTTCACTAACATTATCTCTACCTTCATTGAGCTTAGTGATTTCATTCCAATTGATAGCTCTCCAAGTCATAACAACAATAATCTGAATAATTTTAATCAATTTCTCTCATATTCAGAAATAGATTATCCTTTTTTGTATCATAAGGGTTCACTGCTAGAGGTAGATTTGGAGTCATCTAACTCCAATGATCTTTTAGGAGAAGCTATAGGTATATCGGATGAGCAGGTAGAACTTTTCACAAGCTTTCCATCATAAAAAGTCATTGAAGTTAACATCGGTAGTGGTAAAGTTCTACCTCCTAGGGTAGCACCTCAAGACAAGGGTAAACAGATTATTAGTTTTAGTGAGAAGATACCCCCTCTACAAGATACTCCACCCTTGGATATGCTTATGGGGAGCTAAACCAAAGTCAACTATAATGTCATGGCACGGCTTAGAAATGTACTAGTTGAGCTAAGCATATATGGTGTTGTTGACCTCTTTTTTAGAATGAGCTCTCAACCCCTCCATCTTAGACATAGGACTTCTCTTAGACTTTAAGAGTTACTTGGTCTTAAGACACATCTAGTGATTAGGTGGACACTCAGCCTAACCTTAGAGACTTAGAAGTGTTAGTCATAAGAATAGGTCATGCCTTAGGGGTGTTGGGAAAATTTGCATGCTTTATAGCTTGCACCAACTCCTCACTTCCTTCCTTGAATTCAAATTCAAAATCAAGTCTAAACTAACTCCAAACTCCAAATCAAATCAATAACAAAACTTAAATCAATTCCAACTTAATTGAATTTCTCAAACTCAAATCAATTCCAAATGATTGAAGCATATGATTGAAATTCCAAGTTCAAAAATCATTCCTAAGTCACTTTGAATCTATCTTATGGACTTAGCCTAAATAAAATCTAAATCAATTCAAATTCAAGGAATTTTTTCATAACCCATTTATATTCTCATTTATATTCACAAATATAAATGGAATATATTTTCAAATATCAAAACTAAATCCAAACTCAAACTCAAATTCAATCAAAATTCAACCTAAGCCTTTCATGTTAAATTCTTGAACTTAGCCAAATCAAATTCAAATCAAGCCAAACTCTTTATTTTTCTTCATGATTCAATCAATCCTTCAATCATGAATCGAAATATAAACATAAACTTCAATCATCAAACCAAAACTAAATTCAAACTTCAAATCCAAATTGAACCAAAATTCAACCTAAACCTTTCGAGTCAAATTCTTGAACTTAGCTAAATCAATTTCAAATCATGCCAAACTCTTGATTTTTCTTCATGATTCAATCAATCCTTCAATCATGAATCCAAATATAAGCATAAACTTCAATCTTCAAACTAAAACTAAATTCAAAAAACCAAACCCAAGTCTAACTCATGTTCACCCCTTTGAACTTGAAATTGTCAAATGTATCAAAACCCTTTTGACTTCAAACCACTTGCAAATGGATTTATATTTCAATCATAAGTCCATATGTGAGTTCAACCAAACTTGATTCAAGCCTTGATCAAGTCAATTGATCCACTTAGGCTCACTTGACCCAAAGTGACCTAATGTACCCCTTTTGAGCCAAATTCTAATCCTACCCAAATTAGATTGAATTAAGCCCACCTATGCTTCACATTGTGAGCAACAATCATCATGAGATGATCAATCACTCAAATTGGGTCAAACCAAGTCAAACCTAAGGGTTGACCAAGTCAACACTTAGCCAAAATGAAACATAAACTAGTCAAAATCTATCATAGGCCAAATTGATTGAAACCATTGATCAAAACTCATTCATGATCAATGTTTAAACTTGACCAAGTCATCATTTGAGCCTCACCTAGCCCAATTGGCCACTTCACCCAAGTTGACCCAACTTGACCTAAAAAGTCAAAATGTGTCAAAATTTTCTTTAAGCCAAATTGATTGAAACTAATGGGTCAAGTTCATTCCAAATCACTGTTGAACTTGACCAAAGCCTCAATTGGCCAACTAACCCCAGCTAATTGACTATGAACCCAACTTGACCTAAAAGGTCAAATTGAGCCAAAATCAAATTAAACCAAAATTGATTGGAAATAAAGATACCAATACATTTCATATGACCAATGAAACCTAAACCAACCCATGACCTAACCCAAATAGGTCAAATGGGTCAAATTGGTCAACTTGACCCATTTGACCTAAATGAAATCAAATGAACCAAATTCAAATATAAATCAAATTGAACCAAACCAATGATGCCAAAATATTTCAAATGGTCATATGAACTTGACCCAACCTTGGTTTGACCCACTTGACCAATTGGTCAACTTGACCCAAGTTGACCCATTTTGACCTAAATGGGTCAACATGAGCCAAATCATCAAATCAATTCCAAATTCATTGAAACTTGGCCAACCCATTTTTTCAATCATACCAAACATATTCAAATTGAAATAAAGCCAAATGACCATTTTACCCTAGGCCATAGGTAATCTAAAATCAAAACCACTTGGAATTTGGTCAATTCCTTTCATGGACACTTGGCATCCTCTTAGTGGACCAAATGGTCACTAATGAGGATGGTGCACATGACCCAATGGGTTTGGGTTACCAACCCAACCCAATGATCAAACTGACCACCTCACTTGACATGAGCACATGGGAATCATTCCTCCACCTATTTCAAGCACATGGCACTCATCCACTACCTCTCTTTGGCCAAACTAAACCATTTGGAAGCCTTAACAACCTAACAAACTCATTCCATCTCATCAATTGAAAAAATGGAAGGAGAGCTTGCGATCATCTGATCCCTCAAGGAGAAGATATACTCCTCTTAATTCCACTTCAATTGCACACTCTCATACTCGATTGAACATAGGGAACTCAAAGCTAGCACCCCAAGGTTCCTCCAAGCTTCCTCAATCCATTTCCATTTCTCCTCTTCTTGGTTTCTTCAAGCTAAAAATAGAGGAGCTCCACCATTTTTCCATCTCACTCAATACTTAATATCAAGCCAATTCCTCTTGCAAGCTTCTTCAGAAGACTCAATCGAGCTTTCCTAAAGCTTAATCCAAGTTCTCAAGGCACTAGAGAGGGGAGCTAGACTAAGGCCAAACCCAATTGAAGAGGAGCTTGGTCCATAGGAAGATCCACTTCATCCCAAGGCTTGAAACTTTCAATAGAGAGCGCCTCACTAGGCTACCATGGTTGGGAGCACCACGATAGCCTCTGAGGATCAAACCGAGCCTAGAATAGGGAGTGTGTGTGAAAGAAATTTTATCTCAAAATTGGCCGTTGGATGTCTTCCCTTGCAAGATGATGGTGTGGTTGAGTTTTAGCTCAATCCGAGCTCAATCGAAGCTCGAGCCCATGGATGGTGGCCATCTCCCACGCGAGCTGTGATCATGGGCCATCCATCTGCATTTTGGATGGATGGCCCATCCACGTGGATCCCTTTATTCATCCTTAAGAATCAGGATCTCTCAACCGTGATCTTTGATGGATGAATGAGGAGAAAGCGCGCTTACCGACGCGCACTGATGTGATAACTTTGTGACCCGCGCACATGGAAAGCACACATCACGTTAGCGGTCCACATGGCGCTGATGGGATTAGTCATTTAATTAGGCTATTTAATGAATGGATAATCATGGAAACTTCATAATAACATAACTAAATGTAAAAAAATAAAAAAATATAAAATAAAAAGCATTATGAAGATTCAAAGAAGAATAATCTAAAACTAATTTCAATTGATTTTAAATAGTGATATTTTTTGAATTTGGGTTTTATTGGGAATGTAATTATATTAATTACTCCCTAATTATTTCATTGATTAATTTTAAACATCATAGGGTTGATTAATGGAATGACTTCTGCCTCCCATGATTTTCTTGGAATTTATTAATGATTTAATTGGGGTAATTTCTTGGTTCATTCCTAATTCTTTCTTAATCAATTAGATTAATTAACCTTTTAAATAATAATAAATGAACTAATTAAGTTTGCTATTCACCTTAGAATAATGAGTGGACTTAGGGAATGAGATTAGGGTTCTATCCCATATCTTCTTTTCCTAAGTTTATTTCATTTGGATAAAAATCTAATTAAGGTGCAAATTAATTAAATAAGTTTAATCACTTAATTAAATGGCTTAATTAATCAAAGTTTTAAAATAAAATCAATCTAAACTTAATCATTTTCTTCTTGGGCAGGTACTTAAGTGTTCAATAACCTAAGTAGCTTAAGGAAATTAAAATCCAACCCACATGTGTGGGAAGGGTTACGAAATTACTTAAATTTAACCCTTTAGCTTAATTAATCACTAATTATGACCAATTGCATTAGGCCCTTTCTTTCTTAGGTGAATTTCTAATTTAAATTCTTTGTGTGGTTTTATGTCATACATTGGCTCATAATTATTTGATTAAATATGCTAAAGTAGTATAGGAAAGGGGTAATTAATAAACTTAATGTACACCTTAACCTAAATAAAATATAAAATCAATCTAATCACATAAAAATTTAAACTTAAACAACATACACATGTGGGAAATGGGTTAGGACCAGCGAACCTCTTTACATTTCTTAAATTCAAATCAAACTCAAAACAAAACAAAAACCTCTTTAAAATGAATTTGGTTTACTTTAAATAAGCCTATTTCATAAGATTGCCTTTAGGAATTAATTAGGGTGAATGAACTTATATGCTTGTATCACTTCATTTCTTTCCTAATATGCTAAATATATATTTCATATAAAAATCATGCATTCAGGCCTTTTGAAAATCAAATTAAAAATGAAATGTTTCATTTATGTCAAATTGCATGTTTCGGCTAAACTAAGAATATGAATGTCTATTACCACTATTAAATCCAAAATTATTTTAAAACATATGAATTAAACATCAAAAATGAAAGGTATGCTATTTATATTTATTTATGAGCTTGCATATGAATAGTGTAAAATGTGTTATGTGATTCTCCCTCTCTTTCATAACATATAATTATATAGGATTTGCAAAGTGTATAGCCCATTTGAAAAGGACATAACGCTTGCTTAAATCCATTCCTATAGATTCCTATGTCATGACTTAAGAAGGGATTCCACATCACATATATAAATTAAACAATCAAACCAAAACCAAACAAACATAAACTTTTGCATCTTTCTTATTCCATTCATTTATTTTTGTACATGGACATGTATTTAAGACAAATGGTATATTAGTCTGGACAACCCCGGGGTAGCAAGGCTTTAAGTATCCCTAAGTAGGTCTTATACCTTACACCCCTGGTGCTAACAATGGCACCATACTCACTTATGTCTTTTATACTTGTAAATGTGCATATAAAAAATGGATAAAAGAATCAGTCTTTTCTACTTAATGAAAATCATGCATCATAAAGCATCCAAATTTTCTTAAGTAACATCACTTAGCATTTATCATGAAGATGTGCTAAACATTTTCATTTGCATGTATAGATATGCTTAGGATTCATCCATATGCGTGTTATATATATTGGGAAAGAAATATAGTGATGTGTGTTTCGTGATAATATTTCACTTAATCTTAAAATGCCTTTATTTTTGAATAGGTTTGTTTAGAGAAAATCTAAACATAGGATTAATTAAAACACATAATAAAAAATTTACTAAACAAAAATCAAATATGAATCTATCCTAAAAATTACTTAAGGTAGGGAGGAAAGAGAAGTTCTCTTCTGTTTTCCTTTCTTTATAGCTTTTAGTAATTAACTCTAGGTTCATTCAAACCAAATCAAATCACAAAATAAAATTAACCAAAGCAACTAAATCACTTAAATAAAACAAACTCTCTAAGTTGAATATTTTTCATACTTAAAAAAATTTAACCTTAAAGCCTAGCTAAGCATACCATACAAACCTTAAATGACACACACATTAGACTAAGTCACCACTTCTAGCTTTAGGTTAGGGCGATGCATGGTTTGATGTTTGCTTTTATATTGTGATATTTTTTAATGATGTTGGGGTGTATGTGCATGTATCAATGGATCTTAGTCTAACTATTATCTTCTGCAAGGAATTGTGCTTAAGGGGTTCTGTAATAAAAATATAACTTCTTTGACTATGTAGGTGCTTATACCCCTAAGTATAATCTAAAATAGGTCAAGTGGACTTGCTTACTCATGTTTAGGATGCTAAATCCAATTTATATATATATGCTTGCTTGGGATTACATGGTTTGTTTGGTTAATCTCTATTTTGCATGTTTTCGTTATATTTCCTTTTTCCCATTTTCATGCAATTTTGCAATTAGGATTTTGGAATGATTTTTATGGGGTATTAGGATGAACATTGATTATAAGACCATGTCTTATGTACCATGTAAAGCCTTTGGAGCAACCACATTCTAACCATCCAAAAGAAGGAACTAAAAGAAGAAAGAAGAAAGAAGAAAGAAGAAATGAAGAATGAAGACCCCCATAACAATGAATTCCTTCTTGAGTATAATTTATTCATTTGTAATCGTTGTATAAGGGTAGATTTACCTACCCAATTTATTTTCTTTTGTGGGATACCATACATGACATTTTATTCTTTTATGCTAGCTTTATAAATTGATTGATGTTTGTTTAGTTTGTGCATTAAGATGACATCTTTTCTTAGTTTCTTCATTGCATTGATGTATGGACTGGATAATGATTAGGCTCTTAGGAAAATAAATTTTCTATCTAATTAGTCAATTCAAAACTAAAAAAATAAAGAACTCATAACCTCACATAAAAGATTAGGTTATAAATCAAGATAAAAGAATTAGCAACCCCTTAGTTGGATGTTGTATTACTTTTCTCACATCATGCATAAAAGGCATATTATTTCACTCTTGACTTAGAGGGCTTCCACTTTTTCTAGAGAATTTTGCTTGACCTTTGAGAGCCATGGTGGAAACACACCTCCTTATCTTGCTAATTTTGGCCCATAATCTAATTTCTCATGTATTAGGCATATGAATCCTAAAGCCTGTGCCAAATTGATTGTCCAAAAATAAAAATAAAAATGTGACAAATTTTGCATTAGATTTAAGTCATTAAATCATGCCCTACATGATCTAGTCTCTTAGGGAGTGTGTTTAAATAATTAGTCTCTTTTTAAATAAATAATAACTTAATTATTTTGCAAAAGCATTTGAATTGCCTACATGTTTTAAAATCATAGGAGGAGTTAGTTGGCGGCCACCCCCAAGTGGTTGTAAGCCCAACAATTGGGTAATTTATCCTCTCTTATGGAGCTAAACCATATACCCATTTTTGCTTTAGATTTAGGTCATGCTTTAGCCCTCAACAGAGCTCCCTAGATTTAGGTTCAAAGGTTGCTACTTCCCTTTGCGGGCCATGAGCATAAATCCTCACCTCTTAGGGATTTTTCATTACCTTGTATCATGGAATTATAAGTCCTAGCATTCTAATAAAAGTTCAACTCAAATAAATCAATTCAATTTCAAAAATATAAAGCCCAACCATATGATAGTTTGGGGTGCTTACTAGGCTTCCTAGTATCCTAAGCATCCCCTACTTATCTTCATTTGGTTTCAATAAGAACTCCTTCTTCTTGATCGATCTCATTTGCTTTTTAAAAATAAATAAATCGATTGATAGTCTTACTTTTCAAAATCTTTGGAGACAATGATCATTTACCTTAATCAAAGTATTCAAAGAATTTATGATGTAATTAACTATCAAACTTAACAAACTCATTTAAAAAACACCTTTTACTTTTCTATGTAAAGTAGAGGATCTTTATTGAGGTGATTAGATCCATTGTAGGGTGGTGACTTCTATCTTTCGAGATAGTACACCTCTCCTTAATGTCATACCCGATCACCCTAATAAGAACATCTACGAATCTACGTTGCATCCCAATAAGGTGTTTTATCTTTCTATTTTCATTTATCCTCTTTTCCTGAAAGGGGATAGATGAAGGCACATATAAAACTTTTCTATTTAATATACCCACACTTATTGCAAGGAGGTTTCATTTCCAATCAAAATCAAAAATAAACTTTCAAAAAACACATATGAAACTTCTCCATTCAATATACCCACACTTATTGAAAGGAGATCAAAATCAAAAATAAACTTTCAAAAAGCACATATGAACATCTCGATTTAATATACCCAATTTTATTGAATGAAGATTTCATTTCTAAATAAAATGACACTATTTTGAAATCCCACTTAACTTATTTCATATATGATTAAGTTGGGATTTCCTCTTTCAAAAATTGATTTTCATCTTACATACCCAAATTTGTTAAATGGAAATCTCTCTTTTGAAAATCAACAAAACGCAAAAAATTTTCAAACCACATTTGAAACTTCATCTTAGCATACCACATTTTGCTAAAAGTGAAGTCTCCATTTTTAAAACAAAAATTTCAAAACACATTTGAAACTTCATTTTAGCAACCCAAATTTACTAAAAGTGAAGTCTCCATTTTCAAAACAAAATTCGCAACACATTTTTGGAACTTCATTTAGCATACTCAAATTGCTAAATAAAATCTCTATTTCACAAAATTAAAAACACATTTGGATTTCATTTTAGCATATCCAAATTTGCTAAAATAAAGTTTCCATTTTCAAAACAAAATCAAAAACAAAAAGCATATTTTGATTTCCTTAGCATACCCAAATTTGCTAAGGATCCTCTTTTTCAAAACAAAATCAAAATCAAAAGAAACACATTAGAATTTTCTTAGCATACTCAAATTTGCTAAGGATCCTATTTTCAAAAATCTTCAAAAATAAAATACACTTGGATTCCTCATTTAGCATACCCAAAAGCTAAATGAGAATTCCATTTTAAATCACAAATGATTCACAAAACAAAAGCAAACAAATAAAAAAGAAGAAATTATGTTCAAACACCTCACTTAGCATACCCAAATTTGCTATGTGAGTAAATTCTAAAGATCTCAAATCAAAACAAAATCAATTGACCTTTACTTTAACATACACAAATTTGTTAAATAAAGGGTCCTCAAAATCAAAATTCAAAATTCAAATATGAACCTTTGGAAGCATCTCTCCAAAAATATTTGAACCCATTTTCAACATACCCAAAGTTGTTGAAAGTGGATTCTACATTCAAAAAATTCCTCTTTTTAATCAAATCTCAAAATCTCTTTAATCCTGACTTAACACTTTTAAGATGTTGAGTATGGGTTCAAATTCAAGATTCAAATTCAAAAATCAACAAAATAGATATCTGATTTAAGTTTATTTTCAACATTGCAAACTTTCAGTCAGAGTTAGTTTTAGCCTTAGTTTCATTTTTAGTTGATTGCAATGACAGCGTAAAAGTATGTGTTCAAGTTTCCTCATGGGATGGACTTGGCCCTGGATCAGGCCAGCCTTCCATGATCTGACTATGCCCACCTCATCCACTTTAGTCGAGGCTTCGAGGGGTCTAGGATTACATGCGAGGGCACTCACCTCATGACTGTTAGCAGGAGCTTGGTGATCGGGCAGAAGCCAGTCATCTAGGTCGACATGTTATCTGACTTAGATATTCCCTCACTAAAGAGGAAGGCAGTGGCAGTTCCCACATCGACAATGTTAGTGATAGTGCCAGTGCACCCGGTTATTCCCCATGCTTCCCCAATTAGGGCTAGTACCCACTCATTAGCACTCTCCAAGGGGAAGGCTCCCCTGATTCCAGGGATTGTCTTCCATTGTTTTGAGGTTGGGTTTAGTTCTTACTCTGCTCGACCTACCCGGACCCACCCAAGAAATAAGAATCGTATGATAAAGTGGTACCACACTCACATTGCTAGGGAGTTAGAGGTAGTTACTCAGTCAATTGTAGAGGATATGATAGTTTCCCGGTTACAAAGTTCCACCCTCTCCGGAGAGAGGATGTCATGAGGATTTCTGCTTCACCTCCACTAGCAGTTCAGTTCCAAGCACCAGTCAATGAGAGGAGGAGGTTGTATGCCAGCCTCCGATCAATTTTACATTGAGTAGGAGAAGCCTATGGACGATCTGAGTATAGGGCTTAATTTAATTTAAGATTTGTCATTCCCAGTAGCATTGGCAGACAGCTTAGGTAGGAGAGGGCAAGAGAAGCCTGCACATCAGTTCATGTTACTAGCCGAGCAGGAGGTAGAGAACCAGTCGGCGACCTCCACTTATGGATTTTCAGTTATTACACTACATACCATGCGACATCATCTTACTCATGAGGACCACACATCATAGGAGAGCAGCTCCTACCCTGAGAGAGCCGGTGTTGCCTCCACCACACTGCTCTTCTCCTCGTCTACCATCTCCTGTACATGTCCCACCATCTAAGGTTCCAACCAAGGCCATGAAGGTCATATCGGGGGAGAAGAGAACCCCATTGGTGATCTGACTATGATCGAGAGATCCCATCCCATCTACCGCTCTATGGAAAGCTCTGTGCTACCACCTTTAGTGTGAAGAAGAATGACCTTCTACCCCAGTAGTAGTGAAGAAGGAATGGCGACCTCAAAGTATCGTAGTCATCTCATCACCACCACCACTGCAGCAGGACATAAAGATTGTTGCAGTAGTTGAGGGAAGAGGAGATAGTTCAGTCACCCCTATGGTTATAGATCCTCATATGAGTACCACTCCGCCTAGATCTAGCAGCAATCAGAAGAACCTTTCCTCTAGTGAGCACAGTTCTCACAAGATCAGCTCACCAGCAGCTTTAGAGGTTAGGTGCCTATCTGTGATACTATCGATCAAATCGATCTTTCATTATTGATTGATGCCTGATAGTTACTGGTGAGTGGAGAAGAAGGATATATGGTATTTAGAGGATGAAAAGGTCAGCTTTGATCTGGATGAAGATCACTTGTTAGAGGATTTAACGGGGTACACATGGTAGATACCCGGGGTTCTCTCCTCCGTGAGCAGCCGATTATGGAAGGTGTTCAGGCCGAGCAGGAAGACGTAGCCTACTCGACCCAACACCTCCTTCAGCAAATAAAAAAGAAAGATGATCAAATAGATAGGATGCAAAAATAGCTTGAGGACTTGTTAGAAGTAGTCTTAGCACTTTAGAAATAAGCACCGGCAATCCATCTTACTATAGCTGAGACTAGTTAGCCAGAGTTGGTGCATGTCTTGGATCTAGCCAAGACTTTTCCTATAGTAGAGCAAGGTAGCACCAGCATGTATAGGAAGGTAGTGGATAGTGCCTCCATATAGGAAAAAGATATCAAAAGCATGGTTGAGCAGCAGGTGAAAGAAGCGTTGGCTCAAGCTCGAGGAGGATCATCAATTCCAAAGGGTAGACCCTACCCAGAGGAATTCAATGCCATCCAATATTGTAAGGTTTCATGCCTCCTTCTTTCAAGAGCTTCGATGGTAGTGGGAACCCGAGGTAGCATATTATACACTTCAGGGCTAGTTATTACAATGTCGATGGCAGTGATGCTTTACTCTTCCATCTCTTTGTTAGTAGCTTAGCAGGCATAACCTTTGATTGGTACGCTAAACTTTCTAGTAGTTTAGTGAAGACTTTTGCTGAGTTGGAGCAATTCTTCATCAAAAGGTTTGCTAGAGTTTTGCAAAGGGTAACTATAGGCGATCTCGTTGTGGCTCAACAAAACCCCGGTGAGTTGCTCATTGATTATAATCTCAAATTGCATAATTTGAGCATGAAATGTGAACCATAGCTATCTAAACAGCATGTCATTAAGATTCTGCTTAAGAATATCCATGGCCCAGTCACCTTCATGCTTAAAGATTTCACCATCAAAATATTTGAGAAATTAATCAACAAGGCGGCTAACTTATAAGGAGAAGCCAAACAGTCACCTTTTCCAAACCAATCAACAGAGCAGAAGCCATAAAAAGCTTTTGAGAAGAAGCGGGGTGATAGCAATGGACAAGGAAACGCCAGCGGCGGTTTGAGAGACCTTATGCTCCACACCATCCACCTCCTACCAACCACCCACAAAACCTCCATGACCGCAGCCTCCTCCTCACATCATCAGCGGTGGTATAGATGCACAGGGGGTAGTATGGTCTCTTTTGGATAAACTTAATAAGCCTTATTCATTTAAGAGGGAGGTAATTAGGAAGATATTTAAGAATATCTTAAAGAAGCTTGATTTTTAGCTACCTGAACCAAGGAGACCAGAGAAAGTGGGCAAAAGCAATGATCTTAACTTTTACCCCTACCACCGTATGCTAGGTCATGTTTTGGAAGATTGCTTCACATTCAAGGACTGGCTTGAACATAACTTCAAGACTGGTGCTATAGTTATCCCGAAGGAATACCTTATGGAACAACCATTCAGTTCTATTAAGGTAATCCTTAGGAATTCTTGCGATCCTTCCAAAGCTAAAGAAGGTTAGGATATCTCCTTATCCCGTACCTTTAAGAAAATTGTCTCAAAAATTAAGAAACATTCCTTGCGGGTACCTGAGCCAGCTCAAACCTCCAAAGTTAAGGAAGGTTTGCAAGTTGCCAGAGCCAACTCAGGGAAAGGAGCTCGGCGGTGTGGCAGCTTGAGCACGAGATAGCCAAGTAGTGCAACCAGAGTGGCCTCAGTCCATTTGCGGCTACTACATCAACCTCCCTACTTGACTACTTTTCTTCTAGTAGACATCTTGTATCGCCAGATGATGGCATCAAATCCCTTACCCCTCTTACTTTACTTGATTTCTACTATGTACCTCTTATCAAATCTAAGAAATTGAGGAATAAAGCTAGCTTGAATTATATCTGTGTCACTTCTAATGGGTTATCTAAATATTTTACTAATGATAACTCTTCAAGTATAAATAACAACTATAATAATTTTGATCTTCCTCTTTTTTTTAGTTTGATTTTTTCCCTACTACTTGGTTCCTCTTGAGATAGATTTAGAATCATCCAGAGGGTCCCATAGGAGAAGTTGTAGGTGAGCCTACGTAGAACCTTCCATTTCCGCCATAAGAGATCACGAAGTCAACCTCCAGCAGGTTCTACCTCCTGGGCAACACCTCAAGATAGGGGAAACAAGTCATTGGTTCAGAGGATCGAGAAGCCCCTCCACAGGATGCTACACCTTTGGATATGCTTGTGGAGGATCAGCCCAAGGTGGACTACAGCGTCTTCTCTCACTAAAGAAAGTTGCCATCTAAGCTAAGCATATATGATACCCTTATCTTATCCAAGAGATGAAGAAATCACTAATCAAGGCTCTCCTTGATCTTGAGATATGCTTAGCTTAGCTGACTGCTATTGGATAGGAGGCACATTATTCCAGAGAAGCTCAAAGGATCACTTTCACAGATGAAGACCTTCTTCTAGGGGACATGGAGCACAGCGTCCCCTACATTCTGATTGACATGGGTAGATTGGACTAGCGAGTCTCATTGATCAGTGCATCAGTGAACATTATGAGTCTAAAGACCCTTGCCTATTTGAGGATCGATATCTCCACACTCTGAGGAGATCAAATGATATTGAGAGGATTCTATGAATAAGGTGAAAGGGCTTTAGGTTCCATAGTGTTACCTTTGGAGATAGGTGATTGGAAGACTGAAGCCAAGTTTTATATCATTGATTTGAATACTTCATTCACTACTTTACTCAGTAGACCTTGGATACATCAGAATAAGATGATTCCATCCTCCCTCCATCAGTGCATCAAGTTCAGGAAGTATGAGATTGAGTACTATGTCAAAGGAGATTAAAAGCCATTTTCAATCAGAGAGCTTGAGAAATATGAGGATGCATCCTACTATCTTCTTCAAAACACCCTTTCTTGTGAACTTGGACAAAATTCAAAATTCAAAAGAAAAAGAAAAAGAAGAAAAAGAAAAAGCAAAAGAAAAAGAAAAGAAAAATGAAAATACAAGTGAACAAGAAAGGGAAATTGAAGAAGAAATAGAGCCGCATATCACATTCCACCACAATCCATTCCATCATATGGACATGTGGGTGACTCGACCTCCACCCAGGCAGGATAGAGGAAGTTCTAGAGGTGGAAGACCCCACAGTTGGCCATCAGAATAGGGTTATGTTCAGTTAGTACCCTACTATTCACATAGACTTGGAATCCAGGATGAGTCTAATGTGATTAGCATACCAGCCAACCCCTCTCAGTGGGTTTCATTGGAGGTGACACTTGAGCTGGACAGTGATAAAAATTGGGCCATCCAGACAAAGCAAAGTATTTGAAACAAATATATATGAAACTATCAGGCAGCAGTTAGGAACCTTAGCTCGAACCTCACTTTCATCTCAAAAAGTTAAAGATTTAGTAGTTAAGGAAGCCCCTCAGTCTTCCAGGGATGTCAAATCAAAGAGATTCCTTTTGAGATCATTATCCTCAAGTCCTGAAGTTCATGTGGAACTTGAGGATAATTCATATAAAGAATTAATGGAATTACCTTTTGATTGGTACTCGCCTTGTGTTACTAATCTTGCAAAGAAGGGTTTGATTCCTTATTCATGGTCTAAACATAGGTCAGAGTACTTAGAAAAGCTATGGAACAACACAGGTAGGGATGCACATCAAGATCAGGACTAGAAATCGGTACAGTGGGTCCAGTCGATGATGATGATTACTAGTTAGTTGTCGCCAACCATCTGGAGTCTGATAGATTCTTTTCACACCAAACTAACTCTTATGAGGATGTGTGTTTAGAAACTTCAGATGATCCAGATGATCTCCAAATCTAAAATGCACTGCCAGAATTTGAAGAGGAGATCCATTTAATAATTGACAAGCTTAAATAAATCAACCTTGAGATAGAAGAAAATCCACGCCCGAAAAATATCAGTTCATTGCTGAATGAAGAAGAAACAAAGGACTTAGTTAAGCTATTGATTGAGTTTAAAGACTATTTTACATGGAGTTATGAAGAAATGCCTGGATTATCTCCTAACGTAGCAATCCATAAACTAGAAATAAATCTTAACGCTAACCCTATCAAGGAAGCTCATATATGCATGCGATTAGAAATTGAATAACCGGTCATTTCTGAAGTCAAGAAACTGATCGATGTTGGTTTCATCAGGGAAGAAAAATACCCTACTTGGTTAGTCAGTGTCATACCAGTTAAGAAGAAGAATGGCCAAAATCACATATGCGTCAATTTCAGGGACTTAAACAAGGCATGCCCTAAGGATGAGTTTCCTCTTCCTATACTCGAATTAATGGTAGACATCGCCTCATCTCATGCAGTTTTCTCCTTCATGGATGGGTTATCTGCTATAACCAAATTAAGATGGCCTCCGAGGATGAAAGAAATACTACTTTTTGAACCCCACCCCAATCAAAATCTATTGCTATAACATCATGTCATTTGGCCTTAAAAATGCTGGTGATACATACCAATGGGCTATGACTCAGATCTTCAACAAACTCATCCATCATTAGGTTGAGTGCTATGTTGATGATTTAGTAGTCAAGAGCAAAGAAAATGAAGACGGTCTATTTAACTTGAGAATAGTTTTCAAATGGTTAAGATAATATAACCTCAAAATGAATCTCCTGAAGTGTGAATTCAGAGTAGCTTCAAGGGAATTGCTTGGGTTTGTTGTCCGACACCAGGGAATAGAAATAGATCCTGAAAAGATCAAAGCTATCTTAGAAATATCACATCCTAAAAGTTTAACTCAACTTAGGTCTTTTCAACAATGGTTGGTGTATCTGAGATGTTTTATTTCCAACCTATCGGGGAGATGCAAGTCATTCTCAACACTTGTTAAAAAGGACACCAAGTTCAAGTGGGATGACAAGTCTCAGCATGCCTTCAAAGATATCAAGCAGTATTTGGTGAAGTTTATCGCCTAGTAGCTCTATCCCGTAGCCACTCATCCTCTACATCGCATTGGATGACTCTCTCGATGCTCTGTTGGCCCAAGCCAATAATGAAGGGAAGGAGAGTACTCTCTACTACCTCAGTCATCATCTGATCCATGCTAAAGCGAACTACCCACCTATTGAAAAATATTGCTTAGCTTTGATCTTTGTATCTCAAAAGCCATGACATTATATGCTTTCTCATAAGGTGAACTTGATTTCTAGAACCAAACCACTACAGCATCTCATGACATGGCCAATGCTATCCAGATGTTTGGGACGATGGTCCATGATCCTCTCGTAGTTTGATATCATATTAGTACCCCTCCGTGCAGTAAAAGGACAAGCACTAGCAGGTTTCTTAGTAGCACACCCACTGCTTGTTGATTCCCTACTTAGTGCTGATCTCCCTAATGAACAAATTTTGAACTTAGGAGAGGTTGATAACTGCCAATGGGAGATGTATTTTGATGGTGCAGCTTCCTTTTATAAAGTTGAAGCATCGCGATCTACTCTTCCAGGAAAGGCAAGGGTAGGAATAGTTTTCTTAACTCCAGACTATGATGTGATGAGATTCTCATACTATGTCTCTAATCCCTACACCAATAATGAAGCTGAGTATGAGGCTCTGATTATCGATTTAGAGTTAGCTATCGCAATGTGTGTCAAGAACATCAACATCTATAGGGATTCTCAGTTGGTCATCAACTAGATTGTCGGGTCCTACAAGATTCTCAAACCCAAGCTTCGTCATTATCACGAGTATACCATGAAGCTGTTGGCTTAAATCCCTGAAGTCACCATCTACAAGGTTCCCCGAGCAGAGAACATAGTAGTAGATTCTCTGGACAAACTTGTCAAAGAATTGACATGTTTGGAAGATGAGTTAAGGCTCCAAAATAGACAAGTCCTATCTCTTATTGATATTGAACTCATCAAGAGACTTTCTCTTAAAGGGGAGGTTGTCGTTGCCCATAAGGACAACGAGCTGGATTGGAGGCAACCATTCATAGACTATTTTGAACACTGACAAACTATCTCAAGAAAAGTCACAAGCCCATCAGGTGAAATAGAGAGCTTTCTCTTATGCTCTCATTGATGGCACCCTGTACCGATGGTCTTTCGATCAAATATGGTTACACTGTTTAGATAAACACAAAGCCCATAGGATTATCACTGAGGTACATTCAGGTCTATACAGAGTGCATCAATCCGGTCTGAAGATGAAGAATAAGATCAAGAGGCTAGGATACTACTGGCCTTCGATGATCACAGACTGCATGGATATAGCTAGAAGATGCTATCAGTGTCAGGTACATGTTGTCATCTTACATCAACCACCCAACATTCTACACCCTACATTGGCTTCATGACCATTCGAGTGTTGGGGTACTAACATTATGGGTCCTATCGATCCTCCTTCTTCTAAGGGTCATTGGTTCATCTTAGTTGCCACCGACTATTTTTCTAAGTGGGCGGAGGCAATCCCACTAAGAAAGATCGCAACTCAACATGTGCTTCAGTTTATCAGGAACTATATCACATATAAGTTCGGTGTGCCTCGATGAATTATATTCGATAATGGTACTACATTCAAAAGCACCAAGATCAACAGCTTCGCCAGAAGACACGGTATAGATTGGAGATACTCCACTATCTACTATCCCAGAGCAAATGACTTAGTAGAAGCATTCAATAAAAAGATACACGGTGATAATAAGTGACAGTGGAATGAACAGTTGGTTGAAGCCTTGTGGGCATACCGCACCACATACCGAACTCCAACTCAATTTACCCCCATTTTCCTTAGTTTATGTGTTTGAAGCCATTCTACCTTTAAAAGTTCAACTCCCATCACTAAAGATAGCATTGGGTAGCAATATCACTACAGAGTAGAATGCAAAGTTATGGTTAGAAGAGCTCAAAGGTTTGGAGGAGAGTAGCCTACGAGTGTGCCAGAACCTCGAGTTGTATAAGGCCAAAATGATTCAAGCCCACAACAAGCTAGTCCGCCCTATGTCTTTCCAAGTATGAGAAATTTTGTTAGTCCTAAGGAGACCAATTATTGCTCATCAAAAGATGGGCGGCAAGTTTGAACCCACTTGGGAAGGCTCCTATGTCATAGAGAAGCCTACCAAGGAGGATCATATTAGCTCATTGATTATAGAGGGGAACACCCGGTACTTCCAATTAATGGGCTCTATTTGAAAAAATATTACTCATAAAACATGTTTAAAAATAATTATCAACAAAATAATAAAAATCTGATTCCATTTCATCAAAATCTTCTCTTCTTTTGAAGCATTATTTTCTTGTCTTGTGAATTCTTCATGACTTATTTAGAAAATGTGTAAGAGTCCCCAAGAGGCATCCTATCCTTCTTCACAATATGAACACATTCCCAAGCACTACTAGAATAGGTGTAAGAGAACCCAAGAGGCATCCTTTTTGACTAGCATAACTAAGTTAGGTGTAAGAGAAGTCGAGTTGCATCCTTTCTTAGTGGGAATTCCTGGTTGCCATCTATGGCATCATTTCATCCAAACTCCTAAGTATGTTTAGGATAGTTGTGAGAGAACTTAAGAGGCATCTTATTCCCCTTAACACAAGCACAAAAATAAACACATATCTTTTGTCTCAGGCTATTTCGATATGGGAGCAAGCCCCCTAGGGTACTCACTCATTAGTTGCTCTATGTTGAGTTTACATACTACCTCACTAGTATGTCACTCTAGTGGTCACTTGTTTGGAAGATGTGAGTCCCCGTGCTTTCTTCCTAACTTGATCATTGAACACCAATGAATGCTTGTTAGTTTGGTAGACTACACTTCTCAGCCAGTAAACTACCTCATGTTGATTTTATTTAAGAAGATGTGAGTCTCTGAGCTTTCTTCTTGAACTAATCATCATGATCTTACTAGGTCGAGTACATTTGAGGTTTTAAGGTAAGTCCTCCAGAGGCTCCTTTCCTCTCGACTATATTTGAGTTGATATAAGTCCTCCAATGGCATTCACTCAGTAGTCGCCCTAGATCGGATAGCATCTATCGATCCAAAGACAGACTATCCCAGTAATAAATTCTACTATAGGAGGATGTGAGTCCCCGAGCTTTCTTCCTAGGCTGATTATTATAAATTGATAGGCATCTTAGGTTGGTTGATGTTCATTATGCTGACAGTGACTCACCCGATGGATACACCACTCTTGGCAGATGTGAGTCCCTGTGCTTTCTCCTTGAGTTGGCCAGCGAATACCTATTTGATATATGACTAGCCATGTCATCTTCTCCAAGGTTTTAGATCAAGCCCTTAGCGGCCCCTCTCCCTGCGGGCATTCTATTTGGATCACATCCTTTGCGACCCCATTTATACACTACTCTGATTACTTTTGGATTTGACAGTCCCCCTTTCCTGGTAGCCACCCTTGTGGTTGGAAAACTTATTCAGCGGATGTGCAAATTCTCCCTTGATTCAGTAAATCTGAGATATGTCTAAGTTGATATAAGCTCCTTCTCAATGTGATCCCTCGCAAACTAACAGGGTCCATGCTATATAAATTAATCAAACAAACAAAACATATTTGCTTGTGGATTAGAAATTCAAGCCCCCAAAGGGCCCCTTTTCCCAAGCAGGCATCTTATCTTTAGGGCAATGTTAGCAAAACTCCCTATAGGAATTTCCTGACTACCTAAGTTGAGATAAATCTGGTGGTACTCCCTTGCCCCAGTCGATTCAATCTATTTTTCCACAAGCAGGATACTCCGACAATCATTCCACTTTGGAAGATATAAGATTATGACGCATTCTTTTTAGCATGACTATTGCAAATTGATAGGCAGCCCTAGGTCAGATTCAATTTGTTGCCCAAAGAAACCGATCACCCCAGTGGTCTTTTGTAGTAGAAGATGTGAGTCCCTGAGCTTTCATCCCTTGAATTGATCATTGCAAACTGAAAGACACTCCTTTGGTCGGATAATTCTCCCATCAATCGGGAAGCTATACCTTTTGGTTTAGTAAATCTGAGATAGGTCTAGGCTAATATAAGATCCTTCTCAGTGTGATCCATCACAAACTAATAGAATCCATCCAAACAAATTAAAAAATGAAATTAATTTTGACTATCCTTGAGCTAATCTAAGTCCCCCAACAGCATTCACTCAATAGTTAGCCCTAGGTCAAGTTTGATTTATTGCCTCGCCAATAGATCACTCCTGTGATTCCTTATTTTGGAAGATGTGAGTCCCTGCACTTTCTTCCTAACTTAACCATTGCAAACTGAAAGGCACCCCTTTGGTTGGGTAGTCCTGCCTTGTGGTTGGTAAACTATTCCCTTTGGATTGGTAAATCTGAGTTAGCCCAAGGCCTCCATGGCTCCAACTCAGTGTAGTCCATTGCAAACTGATGGGATTCATCAAAACAACATAAACAAATTAAAAAAATGAGATTAATCTTGACTATACTTGAGCTGATCTAAGTCCCTCGATGACATTCACTCAATAACTAGCCCTAAGCCGAGTTCAATTTGTTGGCTCACCAACCGATCACCCCAATGGTTCCTTATTTTGGAAGAAGTAAGTCTCCACGCTTTCTTCCTAACTTGACCATTGTAAACTTTGGTTGGGTAGTCCTACCTTGTGGTTGGTAGACTATTCCCTTTGGATTAGTAAATCGAGTTAGTCAGGCCTCATGGCCCTACTTACCCATCAAATCGATGATCCATCATAATAAAAATAACTAAAAAATGAAAGGAATTTTGACTATCCTTGAGTTGATTTAAGTCCCCTAGCGGCATTCAGTCAATAGTCAGCCCTAGGTTGGGTAATCGCTTGCCAATGGATCACCCCAAAGAATCGGTCTACTTTGGAGGATGTAAGTCTACTACACTTTCCTCATAGTACAGCTGTTGGACACCGAAAGGAGGTCCCTTTTGTTGGCTAGTTCTACCTTGTGTTTGGTAGACTACCCCTTTGGATTGGTAGATCGGAGTTAGGTCTAGGCCTCCATGGCCCTTACTCAGTGAGATCCATCGTAATCCAACAAGGACCATCTCAAAAATCCAAAATCTAAAAATATAAAACAAATTCGTCCCTCCTCCCTCAGTGGAGTCAAACAACAAAATAAACAACAAATAAAACAAATGCAATCAAACATAATAATCAAAACAAAAAATCAAAACAGACATAACTAAATAATCAACAAATCAAATCAATTTCTCTCCCTCATGAGATTTAAATCAAATCAAACCTCTCATCCCCTTATGGATGACTTGAACCTCTTTTCCTAGTGGAAGGTTCACTTACTCTATCCCTAGTGGATTTCCCCTTCACTCTCTTATGTCTTAGAGATAAGTAAAGTCACATTGCACTAAATTTGAATTTCTTCAACACCTTGGGTTAGAAGTAGATCATTTCTATTAATGCTTGTGATTGTATAGTGTTGTTGATCGTTTCGGTCAACACCAATACGTGCGGTGTACATTGTCAGTCGCACCACACCTATTGGGCGCCCTTTGTTGACCTCATTTTTAGAATGAGCTCTCAACCTTTCCATCTTAGCATAAGACTTCTCTTATACTTTAAGAGTTCCTTAGTCCTAAGACACATATAGTGATTAGGTGGACACTCAACCTAACCGTAGAGACTTAGAAGAGTTAGTAATATGAATAGGTCATGCCTTAGGGGTGTTAGGAAAATTTGCCTACCCTATAGCTTGCACTAACTCCTCACTTCCTTCCTTCAAGTCAAATTCCAAACCAAGTCTAATCTAACTCCAAACTCCAAATCAAATCAACATTAAAACTTAAATCAATTCTAACTTAATTGATTTTCTCAAACTCAAATCCATTCCAAATGATTGAAGCTTACGATTGAAATTCCAAGTTCAAAAATCTTTCATATGTCACTTTGATTCTATCTTATGGACTTAGCCTAAATCAAATCTAAATCAATTCAAATTCAAGAAATTTTCTCATAATCCATTTATATTCTCATTTATATTCACAAATATAAATGAAAAATAAATTCAAATATCCAAACTAAATCCAAAACTCAAACTCAAATTCAATCAAAATTCAAACTAAGCCTTTCAAGTCAAAATCTTGAACTTAGCCAAATCAAATTCTAATCAAGCCAAACTCTTGATTTTTCTTCATGATTCAATCAATCCTTCAATCATGAATCCAAACATAAACATAAACTTCAATCATCAAACCAAAAATAAATTCAAAATTCAAATCCAAATTCAACAAAAATTCAACCTAAACCTTTCAAGTCAAATTCTTGAACTTAGCCAAATCAATTTCAAATCAAGACAAACTCTTAATTTTTCTTCATGATTCAACCAATCCTTCAATCATGAATCCAAATATAAACATAAACTTCAATCTTCAAACTAAAACTAAATTCAAAAAATCAAACCCAAGTCAAACTCATGTTCACCCCTTTGAACTTGAAATTGTCAAATGAATCAAAACCCATTTGACTCTAAACCACATGCAAATGGATTTATATTTCAATCATACGTCCATATGTGAGTTCAACCAAACTTGATTCAAGTCTTGATCAAGTCAAATAACCTACTTAGGCTCACTTGACTCAAAGTGACCTAAAGTACCCCTTTTGAGCCAAATTTTAATCCGACCCAAATTGGATTGAACTAAGCTCACCTAAGCCTCACATTGTGAGTAACAATCATCATGAGATGATCAATCACTCAAATTGGGTCAAACCAAGTCAAACTTAAGGGTTGACCAAGTCAACACTTAGCCAAAATCCACCATAGGCCAAATTGTTTGAAACCATTGATCAAAACTCATTCATGATCAATGTTTGAACTTGATCAAGTCATCATTTAAGCCTAACCTAGCCCAATTGGTCACTTGACCCAAGTTGACCCAACTTGACCTAAAAATTCAAAATGTGTCAAAACTTGATCTAAGCCAAATTGATTGAAACCATTGGGTCAAGTTCATTCCAACTCACTTATTGAACTTGACCAAAGCCTCAATTGGCCAACTAGACCCAACCTAGCCCAATTGACCTTGAACCCAACTTGACCTAAAAGGTCAAATTGAGCCAAAATCAAATTAAACTAAAATTGATTGGAAACAAAGATACCAATACATTTCATATGGCCAATGAAACCTAAACAACCCATGACCTAACCCAAGTAGGTCAAATGGGTCAAATTGGTCAACATGACCCATTTGACCTAAATGAAATCAAATGAACCAAATTCAAATATAAATCAAATTGAACCAAACCAATGATGCAAAAATATTTCAAATGGTCATATGAACTTGACCAAATTTGAGCAATTGGCCAACTTGACCTAAGTTGACCCATTTTGACCTAAATGGGTCAACATGAGCCAAATCACATCAAACCAATTCCAAATTGAAACTTGCCCTAACTCATTTTTCAATCATACCAAACATATTCAAATTGAAATACAAGCCAAATAATCATTTTACCCCTAGGCCATAGGGTAACCTAAAATCAAAACCACTTGGAATTTGGTCAATTCCTTTTCATGGACACTTGGCATCCTCTTAGTGGACTAAATGGTCACTAATGAATTATTTGATTTGCAAGGTGGGTTCCTTAACTACGTTATTCAAGGTGGGTTCCTTTTCATGGACACTTTATTTCAATCCTAACATATATGACATGCATATGGATGAATCATAAGCATATCTATACATGCAAATGGAAATGTTTAGCACACCTTCATGATGAATGCTAAGTGATGTTACTTAAGAAAATTTGGATGCTTTATGATGCATTTTTTTTCATTAAGTAGAAAAGAGTGATTCTTTTATCCATTTTTCATAAGCACATATACAAGTATAAAAGACATAAGTGAGTACGACGCCATTATTAGCACCAGGGGTATAAGGTACAAGACCTACGTAGGGCTACTTAATGCCTCACAATCCCGGGGTTTCCAGACTAATATACCTCTTGTCTTAAATACATGTGCATGTACAAAAAGAAATGAATGGAAAAAGAAAGATGCAAAAGTTTATGTTTGTTCGGTTATGGTTTGATTGTTTAATTTATATATGTGACATGGAATCCCTTCTTAAGTCATGACATATGAGTGTATAGGAATGGATTTAAGCAAGTGTTACGTCCTTTTCAAATGGACTATACACTTTACAAATCCTATACAATTTTATGTTAAGAAAGAGAGGGAGAATCACATAACACATTTTATACTATTCATATGAAAGCTCATAAATAACTATAAATAGCATACCTTTCAGTTTTGATGTTTAATTCATAGGTTTTAATAATAGTGCTAAGAAAATGAAATCAATTAATTAGTAGCCTTGTACTTATATGGTCACTAATGAATTATTTCATGGTCAACAATTGCATTAGGCCCTTTCTTTCCTAGGTGCATTAGGCCCTTTCTATCCTTATCAGTAAATTATTTATCCTCATAGTGCTAGGACACTTCTAGTGATTAAGAGAACACCAAACCTAGGCGTAGAGACTTATAGAGCATAACCTTAGGTCTAGAGCTTACCTTAAGAAAGGTGAAATCTCACCAACCCTAAGACTCAACCAAAACCCATGGTTAATTAACTAATATAATCCAAACCAAATGGTTGCAATCCAAGCTCCAAGCCAAACCAACTTAGGACTTCACTCAAATTAACCCATTTGAACTTCACAAGACCAAAATCCTATCCACCTTAAGTCAAGCCAACCAAACTTAGCTTAAACCTCTTGATAATTCCAAATGCTCAATTGAGCATCGAAACCTACCCCGATCAATTTAATCAAACCAATCAACCCAATTGAATCAAGTTGACTGAAGTTGAACCATTTGACCTAAAGGGTTTAAATGAGTCCAAATTCAATATAACTCAAATAAATTACAATCAAAGCCATCAGTTAATTCAAATTCATCATTGGACATATTCTAACCTTTATATAACTTCAGTCGAACCCAAATCCATCCAATCAGACCACTTGACCCAAGTTGGCCTAAATAGCCCAATTGGATCAAGCTTTAATCAAACTTTAATTGGATCGAATCTAACTATCCAATCTATTCATTGATGATTGTATGTAACTATTAAATACTCTATTATAATCAATTGGACCTAACCAAGCCAATTTGGACCCTTAACTCAAGTTGACCCAAAGTGACCTAAAGGGCTAAATTCGGCCAAATCATGTTCTAAGCCAAATTGATTGCAATCAACGATTCTCATCAACCAAAAATTGAATATTGAATATGACTCAAACACCAATTGAAGCTAATTGAACCTAACCAAACTAATTTGGCCCCTTAACCCTGATCCAATTTGACCTAAAGGGCCAAAATAGGCCAAATCAAATCCTAAATCAAATTGATTGAAACCAATGCTTCTAACTAATAACCAATTAAATATTGGACTTGATCCAACCTTCAATTGGGCCCAATTTGGTCAACCCAACCTAATTGGCCTACTTAGCCTAATTTGACCTAAATGGTCAAATTGAACCAAAGCACTCCCTAACCTAAATTGATTCAAATCAACTCTTTAAATCAATCACCAATGACCAATTGAACATATACCTAACCCATGCTCAAGCCAATTTGGCCAATTATGTCAAATTGGTCAATATGACCCATTTGACCTAAATTGGATCATATGAACCAAATCCAAATCTAACCCAAATTAAATCAAACCAATCACACTAATTCATTTCAATTGACCAATTGAACTTAACTAAACCCCCACTTTGACTCAATTTGGTCAAAATGATCAACCTAGCCCAATTGAGCTCATTTGACCTACATGAATCTAATTGAGCCAAAACCAACCAAACCAAGTCCAAACCCAACCAAACTTGGCATGACTCAAGGATCACCACGGGCCTACCAAAGTGAGCCCAACCCATGGTGAACTTGGGATGGGTCAAACCCATTGAACCAAGCCCTCCAAATGAGATAAAATCCCCATTTGGAAAGATTCTTTATCTCCCCATGCCTTGACAGCCACCTTTGACCTTTCTTAGATAGAGGACCACTAACCCAACCTAACCCAAGGTTGTTGGGTTCAGCCTTTGGCCAAGAGAGGGTGAGCTCACCCATGGGAAACCATTGGTTCACCTAAGGAGGAGTGTACACTCCATGATAGCCCACTACACTCCCTCAACCTCTCATACACATCTACCTCAACAGTCCCCTGCCACCTCTAACCACCCACTATGGTCAAACGGCTGCCAATGGCTGAGCCAATCTCAGCTCTTGGTTTAATTGGGAGGAGAGTATACTCCTCCCCATCCATTTAAACTCTTGATACACCTTTCTCAGAGCATTCCAAGCAATCCAGAGCATTCCCCGAGCTCCCCATGCATCCCATTGCCAGTGAGACCAAGCTCAACTCAAACCTGAGAGCCCCGTCCATCCAACCTCACCAAACTTCCACCAAAGCCAAATTAAAATTTTACACACCTTCACAACACTCTGATGACCAAAAATGAATCTATTCTCGATCGATTCGACCACTGGAAGGCGCCCCTAGACCAACTTCGATGACTTTCATGGTGGTGTCTAGTTCATAAACCCATCAGTGGGGAGGCAGCTCGAGTTCTTCTCAATAGGGATTCATCTTTTCAAGATGAAGCTATCTCTGTCGACGGACTGTCGGTCTTTAGCTCTAACACAGTAAAAATTTGGCAACTCTAGTTTTTCCCCTAGGTGTTGGTCTTTTTCAAAACGAATTATGCTTTCATGTGATTTTCACCATAAGAAAACCTTAGATCTCTTCCCTGATCATTTTTAGTTGATTTTTCCATCAAATGAGCTCCAATGAGCTCGTATCAAGCAAAGGAAGGTAGATGATGTCCATTTTTCAGCCCTCATGGGATGAAGGATCACAGACCATCCATTCTACGTGATTAGAATGAATGGCTGTGATTAATTATGCTAGAAATATTGAATTAATTTCTTCATAATCACAAGATTAATCTCGACCATCTGATCTGAGATTGGATAGTCATGATGAAATCATATTCAACGTTGTTGAGTCAACAGCCACGTTAGACATTTTAAATAACCAGCACTGCCACACCACATGGAAAGCACTATCGCGTCTGCGTCCACGTGGCACCGATGGTTTAAAATGATTAATTAGGGTTTAAAAATGTAATTAAATAACCAGAACTTCAAAAAATCATAACTAATTATAGAAAAGTTCAAAAAATGCAAATAAACCCATTTTGAAAGCTTATACAGAGAAGAATTTAATAAAAATAAAATCTCCAATTAATGCTTAATGAACACTACTTAACTAAGGTTTGAAGCTTAGGCTAATTACTTTAATTAAGGCTAAATTACTTAACCAATTAATTCCAAATTTAGCATGTTGATTCCATGGGATGTCCTCTACCTCCCATATTTTTATTGGAATTATTTGCCAAGTGGTTTAGGAAATTCTAAAATTTTAACCGTAATTACTACTTTTAATTGATTTAATATTTATTAAAATCATTGAACAATAAAATTAAGTAATTAGGGATAATTAATTAATAAAAATAGTGAGGATAACATCAGAATTAATTAGGACCTCCTCTCTTATTTATTTTCAAATGTATTCCCTTAATGAATTTAATTAGTATGTTTAGTAATTAAGTATGAATTAAGAAAATTAATAATGAAATTCAAATGAAATTCATCTAAAGAACTTGAGTCTAACCCATAAAATCCTTTATGTGTTTAATAGAATAAAATTATCAAAAAAATTATGATTCTCCTATGGGTGTGGGGGAAATCATAAGAATATTTGGCTTAAATATTTTTTCCCTTCTTTAATTTGTTTAACTCTTAAGCTTGAGCCTAATTGCATTCAATCTATCTAAGTACATTGCCAATTTTATTTTCCCAAAGAATATCATTGAATGCTCATGTTTAAGTGATTAATTAAATTAAAAAGCTAGGGAAGGATAATCAAATTGATATAATTAATGGATTGAACCTAATTAATTCATGAAATATATTTAATATCTTTCCTTCAACATATCAAACAACCAATATGGGATGGAGTGAATTCTAAGTATCATTTCTCCTCTTTAGGTTTTAATAACTTGAACATTAAAATTAAACCTTAAAGAAGCTTTGATTTAGCTTAGTGGATGTTTATTTAACTTAATTGTCCTTAGGGTTCAATGAAATTAAGTATGTTGTGTGGTGATATTTAATCACTTCCTTTCAATTATCATAAATGTGTATGCCATGTGCTTCATATATTCATATTTTAAAATTAAAAGATTATGATTGCATTCAAGTTGCATGAGTTGGACAAATGCTATTATATGATGTGGCTATTATCACTAGTAAATCTCAAACTATTTTGAAATTATATGTTAATTATGAATCAAATGATTTGAAACCTAAATCAATGCTCATTATAAATAATTATTGAAATGTTCATTTATTTATAATTAAAAGATAACAAGTGATGTTTTATCCCCATGTTCTATGCTTATGCTTACATGTATTTGAATTAACAAGTACATAGTTAGGACATCCCAAGAATAGGAGGCTTTAAGTAGCCTCAAGGAGGTATTAGATAATCTCACATCTCTAGTTTAACAACAACACGTACTTGCTTAAATTCATTTATGTGTTTGCATATGTTAGAATATAAAGTAAAACTCCTTTCTTTATGTCATTTAGCTTTACATGAATAAAGGATATTTAAACACAACCTTTTCATGATTTTGTTTCTATGCTTATGTATATTTTGATTGGCAAATATATAGTCTGGACATCCTAAGAATACGAGGCTTTAAGTATCCTCAAGGAGGTATTAGATAATCTCACTTCTCTGGTTTAACAACGACACGTACTTGCTTAAATTCCTAATACATATTTACATATGCTTAAATATGAAATGAAATCTCCCTTTTCTATTAAATTTATGCATCAACATTCATTAAGTGTGTAAAAATATGGGTATATTGCATGTATATGTATATACTAAATCAAATATTAGAGAAATTAAAAATGAAAGGATGTGGAAATTATTGATAATGAAAGAAAGTAGCGGAATATTACTCCTGTGATAGTGACTTAATTTCATCGATCTTAAGATGCCTTGCATATTTGAATAATATTCATTAAAGCTAATCAAAACTTAGGCTAAATAAAATTCATAAGTGGTTTATTAAGAGACTTAAAGCCATAATAATCTATCTTTAGAAATTAACTTGGGTTAGGGATGAAAGAGTTAAGTCTCTTTTCTCTCTTCATAATAATTAAATCTTAAGTAAGTAGTGAACAAAATAAAAACACATAAGTTGAAATCCAATCAAGCCACTAAAAGACTTAAATTGAAACCATTCTTAATGGGTAATTTAAACAATCCTAAGACTTTAGAAAATCCTAATTCTAAAGATCAATCAAGATACACCACACTAAGCCTTAGCACACATATTAGAATACTAAGTCATGGACTTTGGTATTAGGTTAGGCTGGTGTATGTTATGGTGATATATTTCATTTTGTGATTTAATATTTTAGAATAAATGTTAGGATTATTTTGTGCATAGATTAGATGTTAGGTCATCATTAGTCTAATAATGTTATATGCAAGGAATTGTGCTTGGGAGCCCTCGGCAATAATAAATGAATATAAATGTTCTCATTTACAGGTGCTGCTTATGCCCCTAAGCATAATCCAATTAAGACAGGTGGGCTTGGTTACTCAAGTGCAGGGTGCTATGTCCCAATATATAAAATATAATTGCTTGGCTTATATGTTTATTTAGCTAACATCTATTTTGTAAGTGTAGTTAGATTTCATTTTTTATAAAAATATAATTTTTATAACAGGATTAGGATTAGTGCTATGAGGTTTAGGATGAGGAGTGGCTAGAAGGAAAAAACCTGGGAGGCCCAGTGAAGCTTGGAGAAAACTAATCCAGATAAGAAAAGAAGAACACAAATTAAAGACTCCCATAGAATTTATTTGTAATTTATGTTGTATAAGGGTCAAGCTCGACTATCCAACTATTTTTCTTTTTAAGGATGTACATCGTCACCGGGTCGTATCGGCCTTTTATTCTTTTACAAAATTCAAATGTTTAATTATTGTGTTTAGATTATGCAATAGAAATGGCATACTTTTCATAGGTTTCTTAAAGTATGATGATTTCATGTATGGTCTAGATGTGATAGACTCTATAGGATAAAATTAAATTTTCTACTCTCATTAATAGCTTCTAATAAATTTTAATCAATTCATAACATCATCTTAAAGCTTAGGATTTTAATCAAGATAATAAAGATTTAGTGACCCCTTAGCTGAATGATTGTTGATGTAACAACACGTATGTCATATTAAATTTTTTTTTGAATTGAGAGGATCTCCACTCTTGCACGATAGGGGACATGCTTGACCTTTGAGAGCGGTCCCTTGTAGTGGAGAACACCTCTTTCTCACTGATTTAGCCCACAACTCAATTTTATCATGCATGTAGGCATAATTACCCCAAGCCTTGGTCCAAAATAAATGTGTCAAAATAATTTCAAAAGCTTGTAAATTTTTAACATTACTTTAATATATGTTTGTATACCAAACATTATCCTATCTCTTAAATTGTGAGTTTAGGGTTCTAGCTTCCTTCATAATTAAATAACAACCTAACTATTTTGCATCTACATGAGATTGGCCTACATGATTTTAAAACGTAGGAAGTGTTAGTTGACGGCCACTCCAGATGGTTGTAAGTCCAGAAGAGTTGGGGTGTGTTCACCCTCTTTTGTGGAGGTAAACCATTATAACCCATTTTTCCCCGAGTAGAATTAGGTTGAGCTCTTAGCTTGTGCTGGAGCATTCTAGATTTAGGTTCCAAGGCAACTTTTTCTCTTTTGCTATGAGTATAATTCCTCACCTGTTATGCATTCCCACAACCTAGTGTTGTTGGAACATAAGTCCTTGCATTTTAATAAAATTTCAACTTAAATAAAAAATAAATTCTCCTCTTCAAAAATATAAAGCCTCATTGAAGGGTGGATTAAAATATTCACTAGGCTTCCTAGTATCTTGGGTGCTCCCTACTTAACTTCCTATGGAATCAGTAAATAAGTCTTCCCATTTGATTTCTAAAAATAACCAATTCTTTGATAATCTAGCCTTGAAATCTTTGGAGACTTTTATTGAAAACTTTAATCGAGAGTGTTCTTAGAAAATTCTCATTTCCTATGATATAATTAACTATGGAAGCTTGCTTTCATAGGGAACTAAAGAACCTAACATAAATAAACCCTACTTTACTTATCCATGTAAAGTAGGGGAAAGATCTCTGGTATATACGTAGACTCATTTATCTTAGGAGTCCTTATTAAGTGATTGAGACCATTGTAGGATGATGTTTCTATCTTTCGAGATAGTACATCATACTTTAATATCGCAACTTATCACTTCAATAAGTACCCCCTAAGATCTACGTTGTGTCTCTATAACAACCAAATTAAAATGTCATAGTGACCCCACATTCCTTATACTTTATATAGACCACTTCTTCTTCCTCAGAATGAAACTGATTTTCTTTCCTAGTACTTCCAGCACTCTTAAAAGCCATTTGGATTAGCTTTGCACTCACACAAAATCAATGGAGAAAGTTAGACTGAAAGGAAAGGAGGTTTGCTGAGAAGAAGTGAGAAATGAGGGCTATTTATAAGCTATATGTATGACTATACAGTATGAACCATGGTTCATACAAGACGATTGAGTTTGTCCCAACGGTCAGTTAAACGATTAGACTTGACTAAGTCAATTGTATAATATTATTACAAAATCATCCTGTATGATTTGGATCATCCCAATGGTCATCAAAACAACTATGTTGATTGAGTCAATTATTCTGTATGATTAACAAATCGTATAGTGTGATTAATCAGCTTTAATTGTCCCAACATTTAGATCAATGGCTAGTTTGACTGGGGTCTCATTATAAACATATCATACAATATAATCATAAACTGTTTAGGATGATCTACCTGATAATGGATCATCTAGTCAATCGTCCTAGCTTATTTTGATGATCATATCAGATCAATTGTATAGTATGATGAGTATCATACAATAAGATTGGAAAAATTTTCTTCTCTTTTTTAAATAAAAATGAATGAGAATAAAGAAAGAGAATGCAATAATATAAGAAACATGCAACTATATAAAAAGAAAAGAAAAATAAATACAATAACAACAAAAAAGAACTTAATCACACAATTTTATTATGACTAATTGTGATCTAGGCTAACTAAATCTATCAAAATTCAGGACTTTTGTAAAGATATCCGCTAATTGATATTTTATATCAATGAATTGAAGATTAACATTGTTGTTCACTATGTGATTTCTAATGAAATGATGTCAGTCATCTATGTGTTTGGTGTGTGAATACTGAATGAGATTCTTAATCATGCAAATAGCACTAGTGCTATCACACAAAATAGGAATCATATCTACTTGTAGGAAAAGTTCAAAAGTTGTTGCTTCAACCATAAGTCTTGGGCAATGCAGCTGCTAGCAGTAATATATTCAGATTCAATAGTTGACAAGGCAACATAAATTTATTTCCTACTAGACCAACAAACTAGTGAGTGGCATATAAATTGACACATTTTTGAAGTGTTTTTTTCTATCAACTTTGCATCCTATAAAATTAGAATAAGAATATCTTACAAGATCAAAGGATAAGCTATCACGAGAGTACCAAATTCCTAAATCAGGTGTACCAATCATGTATAAAAAAATCCTTTTCATAACTTTCAAATGTGATTCCTTAGAGTTAGCTTGAAATCCTACACAAAGACAAATACTAAACATGATATTAGGTCTATTAGCAGCCAAGTAAAGTATAGAGATAATCATTCCATGAAACATCTTATAGTCAATTGGCTTACTTGAAGGATGCTTGTCTAATTGAGTGTTAGGGCTCATGGGGGTGTTGATGCTCTTACATCATTCTAATACAAACCTTTTAATTAACTCTCTCATGTATTTGGTTTGATTTAGGAATGTGCCATTTTGATCGCAGTTAATATTGAATCCCAAGAAATAAGTAAGCTCACACATTATGCTCATCTCAAATTCTTTGCTCATTAGGCTTGAAAAATCTTCACATAGTAAAGAGTTAGTAGATTCAAATAATATATCATCAACATAAATTTGAATAAGAAGGAAATCAGATTTTGTTCTTTTAATAAATAAAGTAGTGTCTATAGATCCTTTCATAAAATAATTTTCCAAGAGAAAAGAGCTAAGTCTATCATACCAAGCATGAGGTGTTGTTTTAAACCATACAAAGCCTTTTTCAATTTGTAAACATAATAAAGGTGTAATGAGCTTTTAAATCCAAATGGTGGTTCAACAAATACATCTTCTTATATGATACTATTTAAAAAGGCACCCTTGAAATCCATCTAAAATAGCTTAAAACCTTTAAAATAAGCAAAGGAAAGTAATAATCAAATAGCTTCCAAGAGTGCAATAGGTGCAAAAGTTTAATTCAAATTAATGCCTATATATTGATTAAAGCTTTTAGCCACAAGCCTTGCTTTGTTCTTAATAATGACTCCCAAATTATGTACTTTATTTATGGAAACACACTTTATTCCAATCACACTTTGAGATTAGGTGTCATGCTTGTGCATTTTGTTAACTCTCCATAGGTGAAGTCTATTTTGAATAGCTTGCATAAGTACAGGAAATAATAAAAGTTGTTAGCTATTAATAATAAGTAATATAATGAAATCTCATACCATCTCTTTTTGTCTGTGAACTGAGCTCAGATGACCCATTATGTGAGGACATGTTAGCTTTCTCACATTCCCACTATTCTTGGCTATCCTTACCTATAGAAAAATATGTTAATTATTTATATATAAACAACTTTAAACATAAGCAAACCACTCACCTGGTCTTTTAGTTTTGACCATTGCGTCACTAGTTGATGTTATTATGCTGCATTGACTCCTAGAGGAATAAATTCCATAATATCTTCAGTTGAACAACTATCCCAATACTCTGCTTTTAGAATAGTCTTATGATTCTGCCATTTAACTCCAAGTGGTTGAAGAATCCTTGACCAGATGTGTCTAAGAGATTCAAATTTAGACTAAAATAGAATATAGAATAAAATGTTATTAGTCAACTAAAATTTAAAATTACAAGTTAATGACGTATCAAAGTTACCTAAACTTTAGCTAACATCTTTTTTTGTAGGGCTCCATACCTTTATGACACCAGTCAAAAAAGATATTGGTGCCAATGTTAGATCCCTTGCAATAATACCCAAATAAGATCCCAATAGTATGGATTCTAAAATATTACAATATACACTATTTTCATTAACCTCAATGTGGAACCTGGTGCCTAGTGGTAGATTTTGAATATCTGCATAAGTTGTATGACCTCTATGCTTTACTGAAGCTCCATGATCATCTGAATAAAATTGTATTAGAAAAGTCAACATGAGACTTAATTTTGCTATTTAAAAAAAAACTCATTTGCAATAATAAGTATTAAACAGGCATAAAAAATAGGCACATACTATTAAGTCAAATCCCATCATCTGAACATGAATCCATCTATCCTTGACCATGAAATGACTATCAACGCAGTTCCTGATTTCCATAATACTCATCCTCTTGTGAATTTTGATGGAATAGAGTAAATAGAGAATTAGTAATTTTGCTAGATTTTCTATCAGTGGAACCGCCTCTATAACATTTTTAGCTCACCTTAACAAGTTACCTCCTATCATTCTTGTAAGAATAAAAATATTAAAATATTAGGCATTAAAAAATAAGGATCAGGAAGTTGCAGCAATATAAATAAAATAATAATAAATTGTGAGCTTACGTTCACTTTTGCTATAAAAATAGTGAAATTATTGAGAACTTATAAATTATTGTCATTATTGATCACTTTTGGTGTTGTTGTGAGACTGAAACAAACTAGTTCATTTCCTCTTTAGTTGAAGTAATACTTTAATGAAAGACATATCTAGGCTTAACTGTCACTTCATATTTCTAATTTTTGATTTGAGATCTTCAACGTAGAAAAATAGGTTCCTCTTATGAGGAGAAAAAATTAGATCATGTTTCAAATTCTCTTTAGTATGTATTAAACACGAAAAGTTCAATAAGGTATAACCAAACTGATCACGCTTCATCGCTATAGCATTGGTATCACCCAATCATATTTGAATAACGCAATCCTAAATAAATTAGAGTAATTGATATCAATGATATCATTCACTCCATCATCAACACCATGATTTTGAGTTTTCTTATTGTCATCATAATCTTTGACATAAAATTTATATTCATTAATATAAAACTTTATGTATCTTTGTGCAATTCGATTAGGTTTATAAGCTAGAGCATTTCTTTCTTCCACTAATAGCAAATTTAGTATTCATAACCTACATAAAGAGATTACTTATTGTTAATGTCAACATATGTCGATTACTAATATAAGAGAAGTTTGAAACTCATGTGTTGTTTAAACCATTGATGGAAATTTTCATTTAGAAGCTTTTTGATATCATAAGAGGTAAGATGTGTATGCCCATGTCCTTTTCTTTTCTCACTTTCTAAAAAAACTTCTTTATAAGAAGTAATATTATCACAATGGTGAAGCATATATCTATGAGCTTGTGCCAAAGTTTTTTTTTTTTTATCAATGGCACATGGGGTCACCTTGCTTAATGGAGAAGAGTTAAAATAGTCTCTCTTCATTTGATAAATACTTTATACTTGAGTATTTGTGTAATAACTCATATCCTTCAGATATTCAATTAATTAATGTGTATAATTAAAAAAAATGAGAGAAAATAAAATTTGGATATTACCTCTTAATTTTATAATGTACATGGCCATTGAGCTTAATTTCTACAACCTCGTGAATATGCAAATAGATCATTATCATGAAAACTTAGTGAAGAAAGTATTTTTCCATTTGACATAAAGTTATTATAATATTACTCTATAATATTTCCAATTCATTTGGAATGATAACCTCACTACATTTTTTTTTTTTTGGAAATTATGAAACCTCAACAATAATAATGCTCAAAACTTTGTATATGGTGCACAAGACTTAAGTGCAATGGGTAAGATTTCTTCTATAAGACATGACAAACATGCATTCTTAGGCCTCTAATTTTACAATCAATAATATTAATAGACTTGGAGATCTTTGATTAATAGCTCAGAAAAAAATACCTTTAAGGATGCGCTCCACCATCTTTAGTGAGATGGGTTAGAGTGACATATATTCAACCAGATATCCTTTATCATCATGTTAGGGTTTGTTTAGATCTGAGTTCTACTTCCTATGGATGCAAGCCTCAATAGTTAATTACCTCTCTTATTATAGTAAGAGAGCACTCTCGATTAGAGTTGACTATACACATATCTTAGTGATATGCATTACTGTTTCAAAGGTATGTGTGCCATTGATGACTGTCTTAAAAGAAAATAGGAATGTAATCCAGATCAAGATCCCATGATTCCATCATCCTAAGATTATGTTATTCCAGTCAACCCAGATCATAGGGACATAGCTATAATGTCTAGAGAATCTGATTAGTAGCCATAGGTTGTCTCATTTCAGGTATCTCAAGTATACTTAGAATTTCATTGTAAGTGGTGTAAGAGTGTTCACGTGGTGAATAGATTATAAGGTGTTCGCATGATGGATAAGCAGATGTTCACATGGTGAATGAATAGGAGGCTAGGCTAACTTCCCTTTGGAATGCCAAAATTTTAAGGTTGTCGACATAGTGGACTGATATAAATTTTTTGCATGGCGAACAAATTAAGAGGTGTTTGCTGGAAAACAAATAGATGTTCACATGTCAAACGAATAAGAGACTGGGCTTACATCCCTTTGGAATGCCAAACTAAAGGGTTGTCTGCATGTTAGGTAAACATAGTGGTGTTTGCATAGAAAACGAGTAAAAAATTTGGATTTTTATTAAAAGTACATAAAATTCTCATTTTGGATCCAATGCCATGGCACTGCGATAGTGGAGCCCAGTGTTTATGTAGCATGACATAGGGGTAGATGAGCTGGAGGCGCAGCACTATGGCATTGACATTATTGGTCATTTGACCATTTGAATAGCATTGTAGGATTATCTTATAGTGTTGTGGTTCTGGTCAAGATTCTTGATAGACATGCAGTGCATTTTAAGAGAAAATGATAGCCTTATTTTAATAAGCACCATGGCACTAGGTTAGAGCGTTGGTACATTTTGCTATATTTGTGCGTGTCGATTATAAAAATTTATTATAATTAATTCTATCTTTTGACCACACAGTAACTGACCGAATGAGCTGACCAGTGCCTCGGTGCTGCATGTGGGTGCCATAATGCTACGGCCATGTTCCACAACCCGAGAGTGTAGTGCCTCAGCACCGAGTCTGGGCACCGTGGCGCTGAGTCCTAATCTATAAATTTAGGTCCATGTTGTTAAGATTTTTTATTCAACGATCCTTTCACTTAAGAATTTCCTTTCTTTTCTAGCTCTTTATGTTTCCCCATTTTTATTATTAATCATGCCTCTTAGAAGAGTTGTGGGTAAGAAGAGAGCATCCAGTAATGCCAATCGCTTCGTTAGCCCTGACACCGAGGAGCGGTACCAGCACGCTCTCCTCCACAAACACTTGATTCCAAAATCCCAGTGGCAGCATGGAGGGGATAATTATGGAGCGGAGGTGGCTCAAACTAGCCTATGATAATAATTCGTCCATCATCCTAGCGGTGCGCAAATTCTTCGTAAATGCACCAGCCAAAAAAATAAGACATATGTCTAGAGAAAGTTGGTAATTTATGACAATAGTGCTATAAATGCATATTATGATCTTCCTAACATTGAGTATGATCAATATCTCTTCTACTATGATGATCATCTTGATTTCGATGAGATTATTCTTTTTCTTTGTGGCAAAAATGAAAGCATCCAATAGAAATGATGAGAGGAAAGGATTATCAATTTTCCTGCCACCGGTGTGACAGCCGCCTCTAAGGCTTAGCACTATTTTATTTATTCCAAGCTTATGCCCTCTAGTAACATTAGTGAGGTTACTAAGGACAGGATTATTTTGAATTTTTCTATTCAAAAGGGGTTCTCGATCAATATTGAGAAGGTTGTTTTAAATTCAATTTGTAATATGTTGAAGGGAAGGACTACTATTGGGTACGACCACCATTCTCTTATTTATGGTCTATGTGTAGCAGTGAGTGTGATAGAGGGGCCCGATGAGGAGGTACTCCTTCAAAATGATCCTCTAATGAAGAGGCAGATTAGGGGATTCAAGAATAGATTTGAAGTGGGAGAAAGTTCACGTCCTCCCCGATCTAGATCTCAAACTCCCAAGTCCTTTCCCGAGTAAGTTCAAGAGATTTATAGCCAAGTCTCAAACTTGTGAAAGAGAGTAGATAAGAGTAATCATAGGCAGGAGTTGCTGGAATGCAAATTTGACCATTACATGGATCAAAAAAAGATGCAATTCTCCTACGTGGCCAAGTTCAACATTGCACTAGTGAACATGTTTCATAATTACAATCTTGCAGATCCTAGCCAGGTCTTCTTCCCTTCGACACTCAGCATTGTGTGCTTACCCCGTTGGTCTTAGGCACAATGGGAGGAAGAAGAGGAAGAGGAGGTTGAAGATGAGTACGATTACTAGCCTTTCCAGTTTGTATTTTTTTCTTCTTTTCTTTTATTCATAAATTGAAATTTATAATTTTCTTTTGTAGAAATAAAATTCTCCTTTTTATTGTCTTTGTATACTTGCATATATATATATATAATATTTATATTAATGCTCCAAGATAAATAAAATTTTTTTAACACTTATAAAAAAAATCAAATCAAGGTATAGCGTCCTGAGTTTGCATATGGACCAAAAGACTCGAGAGGTGGGTACCACGACATCTTCGGCGAATGTCTCTCCAATAAATTTAAGTCCTTTCACATGCGGACATATTGGATTTTATCTCATATTTTGATCCAAATAATCTAAGTCATATTTCAAGTGACATGTGGGTATGGCATCATGGCACTGATTCTCTGGCACTATGGCACCATGTAATTTTGTTAGAGCATCATGATGCTAATTCTTGGGCACTGCGGTGCCACTTACGTAATGTGGCTACTCAAGAATGCAGCATCACGGCACTGAAATCGAGCGCCCCAGTGCTATAGGTCAAATTTTGAATTTAAAGTGTGCATTTTTCAAAAAATTTTAAAAATTTGGCAACATTTTTCCTTAGTAGTGCTCTGTTTCAAAAACATATAGTGCAAAGCTCTCTTCTCCCTTATTCTAGATCTAAGATCAACGGAGGAGAGAGAGTTCTCATCTCTCATCAGAATAAAATTCAATGGTGGAGGTCTTCAAATCTTTAAGTTTTCCACACCGAATCAATGATTAATGGTGGGATTTTCCAAACTATTAAGAAAAAGCATAAATTCTTTACCTGAAGTGAGAAACTTGGAGAGAAGTGTGAGCATCGTTCAGAAAGAGTAGAGGGGAAAAGTGAAGGAAAAGTCCCTTGAGTGGACAACTCACTCTTATTTATAGGAGTTGGTTGATAACTATTTTCTCTCAAAGGCCGGTGCAGAGACTTAGTGTCAAGATCATGATGTTGTATCATAAATTGACAGCTGGACCAAGTAGTTAAGTAGCGCCTTGGCGCCAAGATCACGACACCATGATGCTATACCATACTTTGACAGTTGGACTGGGTAGTCATTTCTTTTAGATGACAATGGTAGTGCCTTGACGCTATGGACGTAGCATTGTGGTGTTATAGCAAAAAAATTTATTTTTATTATTTATTTATTTTATTTCATTTCATTTCTTTTTTGATGTAAACATTGATTCATAGCCTTTAATAACTTTTAATTTTTTCAGCACTTCACATAGCATGAACTTTTCTTTCTTTAACATTATGAAACAAGCAGGTGGTGAAAACTAATATTTTCTTGAAGTTGAGGATGTAGCTTGTTTTTTACTCCAATCTCAACTAAATCTTGTAGTGCTTGTAAATTATCCTTTGATATTCTAAGGTCAAGAAGAGTAGCCAAAAAATTATCACAAATACTCTTCTTTATATGCATGACATCTAAATTATATCATTATAAATTGTCCACCAATAAAGCATATCAAAGAAAATGCAATTTTTCTTCCAATTTAATGAATCATAAAATTATTTGGTTTTTAAATAAACATGCTTTCTTTTAGAAGTCTTTTGTTAATTTTTATTTGATTTACCAAAATTCATTTGTAGCCTTTCAACTTGTGATAGTATTGGAATTCTACTATGTCTCTAGAGTATAGATATAATCTCCTTTACATTATCAAAAATATGCCTTTGTTGATGGAGAATGTGAGCTACCAGAAGCTAACATCGATGACCCATAAATTTTTCTTTTACTATTATATAGCCATAATGATTTGTGTTATCACCACAACATGAATGTTGTGTTTAAAAATGTGATGAGGAACACCACACCGACCACAGAGGATACTTATTGAAATGATTGAGTATGACATCAAGGGATGATATACTACCTCGAAAAATAGACATATCACCCTATGATGTACTCAATCACCTAATAAGGACTCCTAAGGTAGATGAGTCTATGTGCACCTAAGATTTTTCCCCTACTTTGCATGGATGAAGTAAAATAGGATTATTTTAAGCCAGGTTATTAAATTCCCTACAAGGGCAAGCCTCCATAGTTAATTACATCTTAAAAGATATGGATCTCCAAAGAATACTCTCGATTAAAGTGATTGGTTGACTTCTCTATGATTTGTAAAGCTTGATATCAAAGGTTTGGTAATTTTGGGAATCAAGTGGGAGGCCTCAATTAGAAATAATTCTTAATAAAATCCAATCCAAAAAAAATAGAAAATATATTTAGATATTTGGAAGCCTAGCAAGCATTCTAACTATCATATTATTAAGCTTTATATTTTTGAAGTAGAGAATTATGATAATTTAAGTTACATTTTATTAGAAATATAAGGCTTATATTTCAACAACATAAGATTGTGAGAATGCTTAAGAGGTGATGACTTATGCTCATACAAAATGAGAAACAAGAAGCCTCTGAACTTATATCTAGAGTGCTCTAGCAAGATCTAAGAGCTCAACCTAATTCTACTCAAGAAAGTGGGATGCATTGGTTTACTTCCACTAGAGAGAGTGAATTGATCCTTAATTCTTCTGTACTTACAACCACCTAGAGTGGTTGCCAGCTAACACCTCCCATGATTCAAAGTCATGTGGGTCAATCTCATGTAAATGCAAGATGACTAGACTGTTATTTATTAAGAATGAATCTAAAGTTTTAACCTTCCTTCCTAAGAGATTAGATCATGACTGGTACGAAAATCATGCATTATATTAACTCAATATAATTTTACAAATTTTTAATCCATTTTTTAACTCATTCATTTTTGGACTCAGGCTTGGGTGGATGTTATGCCTACGTGCATGATAAAACAAAGTCATGGGATAAATTACAGATAAGGGGTGTTCACCACTATAAGAGAACTGCTCTCACAGGTCAAGCCATATCCTTTATCATGCAAGAATGGAGACCCCCCGTTTGCAAGAAAGAAAGTAAGATGTATGCATGGTGTTATAACATACAACTTACAACTAAGAGGTTACTAAATATTTTATTTCTTTGATTAACTTTCTAGACTTTAAAGTGAGATTATGAATTATTAAAATTTAGTTAAAGTTATTTAGTTGGAGTAGAAAACTTAGTTTTCTAAAGAGCCTACTGTATTAAGGCCATAAAATAAATAATTATGCATTAAGAACCTACAAAAAGTATGCCATTTTCATTGCACAATCAATGTAAACAAATCAAGAAAATATCATCGATTGAAAGAATAAGAGACCAATGTGGCTGGGTACCACCGTGCACCCCAGAAAAGAAAAAAAATAGTTTGGTAGTCGAACCTTTATACTACCCATATTATATTTAATTTATAATAAAAAGAAAGTTATGGATGTCTTTAGTCTTCATCTTCATTCATGGATTGAACACTCTAAGCATCACATGACCTCTTAGGTCTAAACCTTCTAGCCACTGCTCATACTAAATCTCATAGCCCTAATCCTAAGCATATTATAAAAAATATATTTTTATAAAAATTAAAATCTAATTATAGCTGCAAAATAGAAGTTAGCTTAACATACATTCACATCAAGAAATTATATTTTATACATTGGAGCTTAGTACCCTACCTTGGGTAAACTTGTCAAAATTGATTATGCTTAGGGACTTAAGCAACACCTACAAGTAAATACATTTATATCTTTATTATTACAATGGTCCCTTAAACACAATCCCTTACAAAAAATATCATTAGTCTAATGTTGCCCTAATATCCAGACTCATATATATATATCCTAACATCCAGTCTAAAATATTGCATCACAAAATAAGAAAATCAATTCATCACAATAGAACACCGACCTAACCTAAGTCTACTATCGATGGTCTAACATCCTAATGTGTGAGAAGAGGGCCAGTGTGTCAAGTCTATACTAGGCTTCATTAAATTTAAGTTTGATTCCAATTTAAGATTTATTTAATTTACCATTGGGTGATTTTAAGTAGGTTAGATGGTTTCTAAATTTTATTTCCGATTTTTATTCCTACTCTTGTTTATCTTAAGATTGAATTTAGGTTTTAAAGAGTGAAAAGAAGATTAAGCCATGCTTGTGGAAAAGCTTAGTATATTTGACAGCCTAATCCTATTTTTTGGATGGTTAAAGTTACCTAAGACTGGAACTTAATAAATTATATTTTAAATATATCAATATTTTTTTTTTCTTTGATTAATCTTCTCTTATAATTTAGGTTTCATAGGTATGTGCCATTGTTAAATCAATGGTTCAAGGTATTGACACCTCCTTCAAACCTGTAGCTCTACAACCACGGGATGTCCATACTATATACCTTATGATCACTTATTATGAAGAGTTCGGTTTAAAGTCAATTTCAATTAAAGTTTATTTTAGCTCATGAACTTTAAATTGACTTCAAAAAATTTAATTTAACATTTAAAATTTATAAGTTAGATTGTATCTATTTTGATCTCATTTGTAATTTTACTTAAATGTATGATAGCTTGATTAAAATTTAATTATTACTGATTGATCTTAGGTTGATTAAATTGGTTACACTTTTTAATTGAGTTTGATATTTTATTAAAGCGGATTATTAAAATTTTAATTTTTAATTGATTGTTAATTTTTCAATTTTAATTAAATTTATTTTTTTAATAATTTTTTTAAACTTAAATTCATTAAGTTTATTGGGTTTCATTGATTTCAACAATCTATATTTATTAATTCAGTTCAATGATTACTTGAATTTTATGTATTTTGATTATGCTTCAATTTGATTAAACTTTCTTCAATTTGGAATTCAGCCAATGCTTCGATCTTTTATTTAGTCTCCATTTAAATATTTAGGCTTCGTCATTTCATATAGTTTAAGTTGATTGAGTTAGTTCTATTATTATTTGAATTTAATAGTTTCAAGTTTTGATAAAATTAGATTTATTTGATATTTCAATTCATATGTATATATTAAGTTTTTGTGTACCTGAATTTTATGTCGTTTGGGTTTACATTTTCTTTATTTTGATTAAGTTGCTTTCATTGAGTGATGTTTAATTCGATTACATGATTGATTAATTATGATTTAGTTTGATTTGATTAATTTTGGTTTGGATGATTGATTAAATAGTTATATTCAATTTGTCTAATCAACACATATAAAGTCTAATTGACTGAATTAAGTCGATGTTTGATTGTTTCAGTTTAATTAAAAATTTATTTAAGTTTCGCACGATTAATTTATTTTTAACTAAAGGTTTGATTGAGTGGTTAACTCAACTATTAGTTTGGTTATAGATCATTTGAGTGCATCTTGTTCAAGATAATTTTTTTAATCAAATTTAATTGGAGAATTGGTTGATTTACTTGAAGCTTAATTAAAAGTTTAAAGTTTAGTTTAATGGCTTTGGTTTAAGTAATCGAGATTGAATGACTAGGTTTAATTGATTCAATTTATTTGAAATTTAATTGAATGGCTTGACAAAATATTTATTATTAGTAAGTCGCATCAATCATCTAAGGTTTAATTAGATGTTATTAAAATCAAATTATGAAATTAATTAAAGTTTAATTGAAAAATATAATTAAGAAGTTTATATTTATTTTAATTAACTTATTAATATAAGTTGTTTTGTTTTGTTTTATTTATTTGATCAAAGCTTGATTCTTGGTTATTTGATTTTATCATAATTAACCTGATTAAAGTATGATGAATGATTAATTCAACTATCATTAAATTAAATAGTTGAAATTTAACTAATGATTAATCTTGACTTATCTTATTTTAATTACTTTATTCAAATTAGGTTTGAATTGGTTGGATGTTTAATTGATTTGTTTTAATTAAAAATAATTTGATCTTAACATAATTAACTTGATTATATGGTTGGTTTGTTTAAGATCTTATTTGATTAAAGATTTACAATTTAATTAGTCCTGATTAATTAGTTTGATTTAAACTATGAAGAATTTTTATAATGATCTTAATTAAGTATTTAATTTAAGTTAGGTTTAACATAGGGATTATATATTATATGGCTTGACTAATCTAATTTAGTTTAACTTGGTTTAATGATAATTAATTAATTTAATTAAGTTTTATTTATTATCATTATTATTATTCATATTATGATTCTTTGATTAAGGGTTGGTTATGGCTAGAATTTAGTGAATTAATTATGTTTAATTTGATTTATTTAATTAATTTGACTATATTTCAATTAATGATTAATTATTTTTATTAAGTTTATTTAATTTAAATTAAAAATTTAGATTATGTTAGTTTGATCTAATCTAGGATTTAATTAATAAGAATTTGAGTTTTAATTTATTTATAACTAAATTTAATTTATTATGCATTTCTTAGGATTTAATTCCAACAAATTTAATTTATTTTACATTTCTTGGGATTTAATTCTAATAAATTTAATTAATGTTGATTTTAATATTTTATTAAACCCTAGACATATGATTTTAAAGTTTATTAAGTTCCCAAGGGTTCTAATACTTTCTTAGAACTCTTTGATGTTAATCATGATGTTTAAGACATTTCCAAATGTTTTCTTATTATTCTTGATTTAATTTTAATTACTTGATTAAATTAAGCCTTAGAACTAAAAAATTTCATAATATTCAGTTTATTGATCAAAAATAGTTGAAAATTTTATATGAGGTAGTTTATAACACCAGATTCATATTGCCAAAGTTCAAGGTCAAGTGGATTATTATTCTAAGTGTGATTAAAGTTTAATTATTTTCTTTAAAATATAAATTAATCCAAAATTACAAGATAACAATTAGGACTTTTATTTTTATTGGATTCCTCTCTAACATATGAATCCAAAGAAGGTCATCTATATTTTTTAAATTATTAGTTGATTTATTACGATTAAGTTTGGCATAATTAAAGGGATTAATTAAGGTTAATTCACTTATGATTTGGTGATTCAAGATTCAATGAGGTTCAGAAGGCTTAAATATTTTTCATAAGTGTTTTGAAGTCAATTAAAGTGTTTTAAGCCATTTTATCCATTTTTCATGGTTTTTATAATTTTTAACTATTTATTTTGTTAAAGTGAGCTATTTCAACTTCAAAATTTAATATCTTTTAATCCAGTCATCATTTTTTCTTAAAAATTTTATGGTAAGTAGATCTTAGTCTCAATCTCATTCTCTCAAAATTTCAGGTTAATTTGATAAGTATTTTGGGATTAATTAAAAAAAATTTGATTTTATTCAAACTCAAATTAGTCCCAAAGTACCTAATAAAAATTAGGGCTTTTGGGTTCATTGGATTCCTCTCAAAATGACGAATCTAATGAGCCTTTATATGCAATTTTTCCTTAAGTATTTAATTCTTTTATGATTTTTTGAAGTTTTGATGTAATTTTACAAATTTTTAAATTCAGAAAATCATGAATTTCTTACTTAACCCTGTTAGTGCTAAGTTAGTTATGATTGGGCTTATTTTAAGCACGTCACCCACTAATTGGTCCACCCAGACGCTGATAAGGCAAGATGGGTGGAAAACGAGTTAATACAAATCAGATGGTCCTGATCGAACCGTCGATCTAAAGGTCCAAATCAAATCTAAATGGGTCTGTCATGTTAAAGAAGGATTACATGACTACTATGCCATCTCCCTTAAGGATGGCAAATCGAGTAGCTCAGGTGGTCGGGTGCTGCCCAAATAGCCCATTCAAGGGGCAATTTTTCCGTGAACTCGTCGAAAAATGTCTTATTTCAAATTCAGGGGTTGGGAGAAAGTAAAAGCAAGAGTAATCTAAAGGGTTTTTTTTTTCTAGAATTGAGCGAGTATTCTCATAAATAAAGGACCTGTGATTTTTCTACATTTTGAAGAAATTATCTCACTAAAACCCATGTTCAACAAATTTTTTGATTAAGACATGAGTTGAAGCTCTGGAATGAATACGCTCACTTGCCTCTTCACTCATCGCCTTCTCCACCAATGGCCACCACCTCCTTGCCAGAATTTTGCTAGATTTTGTGATTTTATGTGTAGAAAGAGAGGGCGATGATATGGTTATGATTAGAGGAGCTCTATGAGATGATTTTAGCTAGAAAAGAGAGTGTAGAAGCTTGCCTTTCCTCCCTTTTTAATGGTGATTGAAAATCACCATTAATGGCAATTTGAGGTGGTGACTAGCTAGGAGGAGGTTTAGAGAAGTCAACAAACAATTGTTTAGCTATTGTAGAGCCTGTCAAAGATGAGCCAAGTGGGAAGATGGGTTGTGCATGAGTGAAATTGAACTTTGGCACCTTGCTTTTAACTCTCCTCCCTCCCATGGCCTCCATTATTGACTTGGAGCTCCGCTTCACATGGGCTGAAGTGTTAGCCTCTATGTAATAGAATTTAGGTTGGGTTTGAGTACACTTAAGCTGGGTTGAGTTAGTTTTAACCCTTCTTGACTCATTTAGCTAAAATGAGTCAAGTTAGGTTCAATGTGTCAATTTGGTTCAATTAAGTTTAGCATAGTTTTAATTATGTTTGATTTAACATTTGAAATGATTTGGAGTAATTGATTTTGATTAATTTGGAGTTAGTTTTGATTTGAACCCATTTTGACCAAAGTTGAGTTTAATGGGTGAAATTGGGTTCACTTGGATCAAATGATCAATCTAAACCAAATTAAAGTGTGTTTAAGCTTCAATTATATTTTATTGAGTATTTAAAGTGATTTAAAGTAATTGGTTTCAATTAATTTATAATTAGTTTTGATTTGAACTCATTTTGACCCAAATTAGACTTAATGGATTGAATCAGGTTCACTTGGGTCAAATGACCAATTTGACCAAATAAAATCTAACAAAATATCAAATTATGTTGAAATATGATTTTAAAGTATTTTAAAATATTTAATTTGAATTCATTTTAATTTAATTTATGTTTAGATTCAACAGGATCCATTTGAGTTCATTTAGACTAAGTGACTTGATTAAGTTATTTAAGTCACCATTGGATTTGGATTTGTTTTGTTTTGTATTCAATTGTATTCATATGATAATTTTAAGCCTTGGGTATGACTTAAATTGATGAAATTTTGATTGATTTGGCTTTTGACTTAGTGGGGCCCATATATGTTAACTTAGGTTAAGTGACCTAACTAGCCATTTTATACCCCCAGTCAAACTTAGTTTTATGTTTATTTATGTTTACTCATTGATTTTGTACTTTTAATTTAGTTTAATCTAAATTTATTTTGATTTTATTTGATTTTTATGAACCTATATGACTTTTGAGCCTAAATAGGGTCAATTGGGTCAATTATGCCAATTGCCTCAATCTAGGCTCAATTAAATTTAGATTCCAATTTAGATTTACTTGATTTAAGTTTTTATTAAATTTTGTTAAATTTGGACTTGATTAGACTCACCTTATCCAATTACGATAGGCCAGGCTCTGTAAGGTCCACCAAGTTAACCTAGGTTTCACCTTAATGTGTTGACCTTTTTTAATTTAGTATCGCTTCTAGATTATGATTTAAGTTTCACTTTGATTTGTTATTTCTATTTATACCTTAGTTTTACTTGTACACTTAGTTACTAATTGTAACATACTAAGTGTATAATTAGGAAGCTCTTAATCTAAGATTGGATCCTAATTACTAAGATCAAGGTGATTATCAACCTCACTCGAGGTTGACAGAACCTTAGTGCTTAGATTAAATTCTAAGTTTAAGAGGAGGGTTGTCAATTTCACTAAAAGTAAGGTTAATTAAAAGACCCCTAATATGTGTGGTGTAAATGATAAGGCACACCACACGTGTTAGCATTGAACAAGCTACTTAAATAGATCTGTGAGATAGCAAACAAAGGTGATCGAACTATGCTTAAAAGATAAGTGAATTTGGTTAAAGCTACAAGACATATTCACTTCAAAAATCAGGATTTTTTAAAGTCAGGGATTTCAGAACAAGTGTCAAAAGTACACAGGGTAAGTCATGACTTCGAAAACTCATGACTAAAATTTGCCAAAACTCGAGCTTGGAGGAAATGAGGGAATGTCCCCTGAGGGTAGATTGGAGTTTTATTTGGATGCATCGAAGGCACAAGAGAGAGGTTCTCTGAAGATTGGTTTAATTTGGTTTAATTTGAGGAATTAGAGAGAAGTTCCCTAAAGATTGATTTGATTTGGTTTGATTTGAAGAACTAAGGAGAAGGTCTCTAAAGATTAATTTGATTTGGTTTGATTTGAATAACTAGGGAGAAGCTTCCCAATGATTGATTTGAGGAATTAGGAAGAAGTTTCCTAATATTATCTAGGTATATGCGGAGTCATATAGATATGATGTGAGATGATAGATTTGGGGGCTAGATTTCATATCAAGAGATTCGAATGAGGAAATGGACCCTGTTGGTGTGAGATTGGTTACACTAAAGAGGAGTCACGGGGTGTGATCCTCAATAGATATGGACCTAGTCTACTCTCTACAAAACTTTGCTTAGAATAGTAAAGAAGGATGATTCAACATGTGCCTGACTTTGTTCAAAATAGCAAGTGAAAAAAAAAAGAATGGATGTTTGCCTGACCTCATTCGAAATAGCGAGACAAAGGTATACAAACATATGTATGACCTCATTTGAAATAGCAAGATGAATGTAAAGGAAGAATTTGATCCATACCATATTCAAAATAGTATAAATGGATTGTTCAACACATGCTTGACCTTATTCAAAACAGCAAGTGAAGAACAAAGAATGGATATCTATCTGACCTCATTTAAAGTAGCAAGAGAAAAGTATATAAACATCTATCTAAGCCTATTCAAAATAGTAAGATAAATATAAAGAAAGAATTTGATCCCTACTTGACCATGTTCAAAATTGTAGAGATGGAATGTTCAACACTGCTTGACCTTATTCGAAATAGCAAGTGAAGAACAAAGAATGGATATCTATCCGCCCTCATTCGAAACAATAAGACAAAGGTATATAAATATCTGTCTGATCGTTTGTAATAGTAAGATAAATGTAAAGGAAGAATCTAATCTCCACCTGATCATGTTCAATTTAGTAGAGATAGATTGTCCAACACATGCCTGATTTTGTTCAAAATAGCAAGTGAAGAACAAAGCATGTATTTCTACTTGACTTCATTCGAAATAGCAAGACAATGGCATATAAACATCCTCTTGGCCTCATTCAAAATAATAGATAAATGTGGGGGAAAAAAAATCTAATTTCTACATGACCATGTTCGAAATAATAAAGATAGATTGTTCAACACATGTTTGACCTTATTCATAATAGCAAGTGAAGAACAAAGTATGGATGTTTGTCTGACCTCATTCAAAACAATAAGACAAAGAAAATCCAATAATCTATCCGACCTCATTCAAAAAATCAAAATGAATTTAGAAGAAGAATATAATCTCGTCTTGATCATATTTAAAATGGTAGAGGTAGATTGTTCAACACATGCTTGACTTTGTTCAAAATAACAAGTGAAGAACAAAGCATGGATGTTTGTCTGACCTCATTCAAAATAATAAGATAAATGTATACAAATATAGAGCTAAGCATGATTTTAAATTTAAAAGAAATTTTGGAGGAGGTTAAATAATTGAAGGTATCTTCAAGAACTTGGATTCAGACGATATAAGTACTAGCTTGACATGAAAATATAATCATATTGATGAAACTTATTTTTAAATATAGTCATGCATATTATTTCCTTAAATAATGCCCATTGATAGAAATCATTTGGTGCTCACCTTTATGATTTATCAGTTGGTACGTTCGTCTTTAATATGCCTTGTTGACCTCATTTTTAGAATGAGCTCTCAACCTCTCCATCTTAGACATAGGACTCCTCTTAGACACTAAGAGTTCCTTAGTCTTAAGACACTTCTAGTGATTATGTGAACACTCAACCTAACCTTAGAGACTTAGAAGAGTTAGCCATAGGAATAGGTCATGCCTTAGGGGTGTTAGAAAAACTTGCCTACCCTAAAGCTTGAATCAAATCCTCACTTCCTTCTTTCAAGTCAAACTCCAAATCAATTCCAAATCAAATTTCAAAATAAATTCCAACTTAATTGATCAACTTCAAACTCAAATCAATTCCAAACTTAATTGATTTTCTCAAATCCAAATCAACTTCAAACTCAAATCAATTCAAACTTAATTGATTTTCTCAAACCTTAAATCAATTCCAATGGATTTTCTCAAATCATGAATCAATTCCAAATGATTGAAACCCATGATTGAATTCCAAATTCAAAAATCCTTCTTAAGTCACTTTGATTCCATCTTATAGGCTTAGCTCAAATCAAATCCAAATCAAATCAAATTCAAGAGATTTCCTCATAACCCATTTATATTTTCATTTATATTCACAAATATAAATGAAATATAAATTAAAATACCCAAAACCAAATTCAAAACTCAAATCCAAATCTAACCTAAATCCAACCTAAACCCTTTCAAGTCAAATTCTTGAACTTGGTCAAATCAACCTCAAATCAATCCAAACCCTTGCATTTTTTTTCATGATTCAATCAATCTTTCAATCATGAAACCAAATATAAACACAAACTTCAACTTCAAACTCAAAACTAAATTCAAAACTCAAACCCATGTTCATCCTTTGAACTTGAAAGTATCAAATGAATCAAAACCCATTTAACTCCAAATCACTTGCAAATGGATTCATGTTTCAATCATAAGTCCATATGTGAGTTCAATCAAACTTGAATCAAGCTTTGATCAAGTCAATTGACTCCTTTAAGCTCACTTGACCCAAAGTTACCTAAAGTACCCTTTTGAGCCAAATTCTAATCCTACCCAAATTGGATTGAACTAAACCCATCTATGTCTCACATTATGACCAATAATCATCATAAGATGATCAATCACTCAAATTAGGTCAAATCAAGTCAAACCTAGCCTTTGACCAAGTCAACATTTGACCCAAATGGAACCTAAACTAGCCAAAATCTATCATAGGCCAAATTGATTGAAACCATTGATCTAGACCCATTCTAAATCAATGTTTGAACTTGACCAAGTTATCATTTGAGCCTAACCTAGCATAATTGGCCACTTGACCCAAGTTCACCCAACTTGACCTAACAAGTCAAAATGAGTCAGATCTTGATCTAAGCCAAATTGATTGAAACCAAATGGGTCAGCTTCATTCTAAATCACTTGTTGAACTTGACCACCAATTGGCCTAGACCCAACCTAGCCCAATTGACCACAAACCTTGACCTAAAAAGGTCAAATCAAAATCAAATCAAACCAAAATTGATTGAAACCAAAGCTTGAAAAACATTTCAAATGACCTAAATCAACTCATGACCTAACCCAATTAGGTCAAATGGGTCAAATTGGTCAACTTGACCCATCTGACCTAAATGAATTCAAATAAAACAAAATCAAATACAAATCAACTTGAACCAAACCAATGATACCAAAATATTTCAAACAGTCATATGAACTTGACCCAACCCTTGGTTTGACCCAATTTGACCAATTGGTCAACTTGACTCATTTTGACCTAAATGGGTCAACATGAGCCAAATGATATCAAATCAACTCCAAATTCCTTGAAATTTAGACCAACCCAATTTCAAACTATTCCAAATCAGCCTAAATTGAAATCAAAGCCAAATGACCATTTTACCCCTAGGTCAAGGGGTAACCTATGGCCAATTCCACTTGAAATTTGGTCATATCCTTTTCATGGCCACTTGGCACCCTCTTAGTGGACAAAATGGACGCTAATGTAGGTGGTGCACATGACCCAGTGGGTTTGGGTCAGCCAAACCCAACCCAAGGCTAAAACTGAGCACTCCACTCAAAATAAGCACATTGGATCACCTCCCACACCTCATTTAACACATGGAAACTCCTCCACTCCATCCCTCTGCCAAAATTGAACCATGTGGAGCTTAAAACGGCCTAACAAACCCACTCAATAGAATCAATTTGATGAAAATGGAAGGGAGGCTCACGACCGTCCAATCCTTCTAGGAGGAGATATACTCCCCCTAATTCCACTTGAATTTAGAACACTTAGACTCGATTGAGCTTTAGGAACTCAGAGCAACCTTCTCCAAGTTCCTCTAAGTTTCCTCAAGCTATTTCAAATTCTCCATTTTCAGATTTCTTCAAAGCCGAAATAGGGGAGCTCATTGGAAATTCCACTTTGTTCAATTCACCACCACAAGCCAATTTCTCTTGCAAGCACATTCAAGGCATCAAGTCTAGTTCACCTAAGTCAAATCCCAAGCACTCAAGCCACAGGAAGGGGGAGCTAGACCAAAGTCGCAAGAACTTGAAGAGGAGTTTGGCCAATAGGAGGATCCACTTAATCTCAAGCCTTCAAACCTTCAACAGGGCTTTGTCTCCACTAGACGAAGCTACCTCAACATTTGGGAGCGCCAGTGATAACCTCCAGTGAGGCATGCCTCAAAACTGAGCTTAGTGTAGGAATTCTTGGACCTTTGTGAAGGGAACTTTCATCCCATTGCAATTCAACCATTGGATGTCTTGCTTCTTGCTCTTAGATGGTGTGTGTTCAATCCCTACTCAATTTGAGCTCAAGTGAGCTTGGATCAAGCCTTAGAGGATGGACGATTGTCATCTCTTGCAAGCGAGAGCAGGGATAAATCATGTATCGTCCATCTCACATGTTTTGGATGGATGGTCCTGATTAAATGATCTAGATTAGATGATTAATCCCTTTAGAAACTACAGGTTAAATCATGACCGTTCGATCTTTGATAGGACAATCCAAGGACAAAATGCGTAGCACCGTCGATTAATTATGCAGTTGATGTGACAACTTAAATAACCAATCCCTTCACACCACGTGGAAAGCGTGCACCATGTCAGCGGTCCACGTGACGCTGACGGGATTAGTTATATAATTAAGGGATTTAATTACCTAATAATCACTAAAAATTCAAATATTTATAATTAAATGTAGAAAAATTAAAAAAATATGAATGAGGGCTCATTTTAAAGATAATTCAGTGAGGAATAATATAAAATTATTTTTAATTGATTTTGAATAGTGGGCTTTCCTTAATTTAGGTTTATTTAAAATCTTAATAACCCTAATTACTCCCTAATGACTTCATTAATTAATTCTAAACTGCTTTGGCATGTTTTGGGGGATGACCTCTGCCTCCCCTAATTTTCTTAAAATTTATTAATGGGTTAATTAGGAAAATCAATTAATGAATTCCTAATCACTATCTTAATGTAATTAAGGGTAATTAAGCATGTGAATAGTGATTTAATTATTTAATTAAGATAATTAAACATTGTTTAAGGGATTGGGAGGTCTATGGAATAATTTTGAGATATTTTCCTTAAGCTATTCCCTAAACCCTGTTTCTTCCTTAATTCAAACCTAATTAAGGGTTAACCCACTAATAACCTTCTTAATTAACTTAATCAAAATTTCAAATTCAATCTAAATTTAATTAATCATTTGCTGGGTAGATACTTATGTGTTCAATAACCTAAGTAAGCTTAAGGAAATCAAATCCAACCTACATGTGTGGGAAGGGTTATGAAAGTACTTAATTAAATCCTTGGCTTAATTAATCAATAATTGTGAGCCAATTGCATTAGGCCCTTTCTTTCTTAGGGTGCATTGCTGATTTAAATTCAATGTGGTTGCATGTCATATGTTGGCTCACAATTATTTGAATAATTATGTTAAGAAGGTGTAGGTAAGGGATAATTAATGAACTTAATCTACACCTTAACCTAAAAAAAAATACAAAAATAAATCTAATGGTTCTAAAAATTAAACTAAAACAACACACACATGTGGGAGATGGGTTAGGACCAGCAAACCTTTTCACATTTCCTAAATTCAAATCAAACTCAAAACAAAACTAAAAATTTCTTTAAACAATTTGATTCACTTTAAATGATCTTATTCCATAGGATTATCTTTAGGAATTAATTAAGGTGAATAAAATTACATGCTTACATCACTTTATTTCTTTCTTAGCATGCTAAATGTGTATGTCATATAAAAATTATGCATTCATTCTTTTTTTGAAAAATAAAATAAAATGAAATATTTCCTTTATGTTTCATTGCATGTTTTGGCTAAAGTAAGAATATGAATGGCTATTATCACTATTAAATCTAAAATTATTTTTAAAACTTATAAATCAAACATTACAAATGAAAGGTATGCTACTTATAATTACTTATAAGCTTGCATGTGAGTATAATATAAAGATGTACATTATGTGACTTTCCTTCTCTTCTCTTTTTTAACATAGTTTTTGAATAGGATTTGCAAAGTGTATAGTTGATTTTGAAAAGAACACAACACTTGCTTAAATCCATTCCTATTCATTCCTATGTTATCATTTCAGAAGGATCTTCATATTTGCACATGTAAGTTAAATAACCAAAATCAAACAAACACATAAAAAATCTTTTGAATGACTCTTTTTCCATTAATTTGCTTTTTCACATGCACATGTATTTAAAAAAAGTGGTATATTAGTTTGGACATCCCGGGGTTGCGAGGCTTTAAGTAGCCCCAAGTAGGTCTTGTACCTTACACCCTTAGTGTAGAAAATAATGGCGCCTTACTCACTTATGTCTTTCATACATGTAAATGTGCATATGAATAATGGATAAAAGAATCCCTCTCTTTTCTACTTAACAAAGTCATGTATACATGAAACATTCTAAATTTCCTTAAGCAACATCTCTTAGCATTGGTCATTAAGGTGTGCTAACATTTTCACTTGCATATATACATATGCTTAGGATTCATCCATGTGCATGTTACACATATTGGAAAGAAATAAAGTGTTGTGTGTTTTATGATATTAATTCACTTTGCTTAATATTAAAATATCTTTCTCTTTGAATAGGTTTGTTTAGGGAAAATCTAAACTTAGGATTAATTAAAATACATAATAAAATATTCACTAAAATAAAAATCATTAATGAATCTACTTCAGAAATTACTTAAGGTGGGGAGGAAAGAGAAGTCCCATTCTCTTTTCCTCTCTTTACAACACTTAGTAATTAATTATAGGTTCATTCAAACTAAATCAAAACATGAAATAAAACTTAACAAATCAACTAAACCACTTAAATGAAACCACCCTCTAAGTTGAACCCTTCATACTTAGAAAACTCTAACCTTAAAGCCTAGCTAAGACATACCACACAAGCTTTAAATGGCACACACATTAGGCTAAGTCACCATTTCTAGTCCTATGTTAGGGCGGTGCATAGTTTGATGCTTAATTTTATTTTATGATGTGATGTTTTAGTTTGGATGTTAGGGTGTATGTGCGTATACTGAATGGTAGGATAATCTTAGTCTAATCATTATCTTCTACAGAGGATTATGCTTAAGGGGCATTGTAATAAAAATGCAAATGCTTTTATTATGCAAGTTGCTTATACCCCTAAGCATAATCCAAAATAGGCCAGGTGGACTTGGTTACCCATGTGTGGGCTATTAAGTCCAATTTATTGATGCTTGGGATTGTGTGGTTTGTTTAGCTAATCACTATTTTGCTGGTTTTAGTTAGATTTACTTTTCCCATTTTCATGTAATTTTGCAATTAGGATTTGGAATGATTGTTATGTGGTGATTAAGATGAACATTGGTCATAAGACTATGTCTTATGTACCATGTAAAGCCTTTGGAGCAACCACATTCCAACCAATCAAAAGAAGAAAGAAGAAAGAAGGAAGAAAGAAGAAAAAAAATGAAGAATGAAGACCCCCATAACATGAATTCCTTCTTGATTGTAATTAATTCATTTGTAATCCGGGTTGTATAAGGGTTGAGCTCAGCTATCCAATTTATTTTCGGGTTTGTGCAGTGGAGCCTGACCACAAAAGGCCTTTTATTCTTTTACACTAGCTTTATAAATTGTTTGATGTTTGTTTAGCTTGTGCATTAAGATGACATATTTTTCTAGTTTCTTCCTTGCTTTGATGAATGGCCTGGATGCGATTAGGCTCTTAGGAAAATAAATTTTCTACCCAACTAATAAACTCAAAACTAAAAATTAATAACTCATAACATCACCTAAAGCCTAGGTTGTAAAACAAGGTAAATAATTTAGCAACCCCTTAGTTGGATGTTGTATGTTTTCACATCAAGCATAAAAAGCATCTTATTTCACTCTTGTTATAGAGGGCTTCTACCTTTGTCAGGGAACTTGGCTTGACCTTTGAGAGCCATGGTGGAAACACACCTCCTTTCTTGCTGATTTTGGCCCATAATTCAATTTCTCATGCATTAGGCATATGAATCCTAAAGCCCGTGTCAAATGAATTATCCAAAAATGAAAATAAAATATAATAATATTTGCATTAGATTTAAGTCATTAATCATGCCCTATATGATCTAGTCTCTTAGGGAGTGTGTTTAAGTACTTAGTCTCTTTCTAATTAAACAACAACTTAACTATCTTGCAAAAGCATATGACTTGCCTACATGTATTTAAAATCGTGGGAGTTAGTTACCAGGCGTTGTAAGTCCAACTGTCGGGTGGTTTATCCTCTCTTATGGAGGTAAACTAAATAGCCATTTTTGCCTTAGATTTAGGTCATGCTTTGGCCCTCGCTAAAGCTCCCTATATTTAGGTTCAGAGGTTGCTACTTTCCTTTGCGGGTTACAAGCATAAATCTTCATCTCTTAGGCATTTCTATAATCTTATGTCAATGGAACTGTAAGCCCTAGATTTTTAATAAAAATTTAACTCAAATAAATAAATCACTTCAATTTCAAAAATATAAAGCCCAACCATAGGATAGTTTTGGATGCTTACTAGGCTTCTTAGTATCATAAACATCCCCTACTTATCTTCCTTTGACTTCGATAATAACTCGCTCCTCTTGATCAATCCCATTTGATCTTCTAAAAATAAACTAATTAATTGAGTCCATCTTTGAAATCTTTGGAGGAGGTGATCGCTTTACCTTCGAGTATTTCTAAGGAATCATATTCCTTAGGATATAATTAACTATGGGGGCTTGCCTCCATAGGGAACTTAATAAACTCAATTTAAAATAAACCCTGCTTTACTTTTTTATGTAAAGTAAGGGAAGAATCTCTGGTACATTCCGAAGACCCATAGTTCTTAGGAGCCCTTATTAAGCTGATTAGGTCCATTTGTAGGATGGTGAATTCTGCCTCTCGAGATAGTACATCATTCCTTAAATACCGTACCTGATCACCCTAATAAGAACATCTGTGAATCTGCGTGGTGTCCAACACAAGAAGTGTTTAATTATTTTTGGTTCTTCATTTATTCTTTTTCTCTTTAGAATGATTAGATGAAGATTTGAAAAATAATTCACCACATGCCTTTTTTTCTAATAAAAGTCCCTTCCCACATTGGTTCAAACTTACCTCCCACCTTACGATGGGCTACAATTAATCTCCTAAAAACTAAAATAAGCTCTACAACTCAAAAAGCTCTTGGTCAGACTAACTTGTTTTAGCTTGAACCATCCATGCTTTGTATAGCTCAAAATTTGACAAGCTTGGAGGTGTACTCCTCAAGACCTTCAAGCTCTTCCAACAACATGCTAGCATTTTGCTCGATCGTGATTTTGTTGCCTATAGCAATCATTAACAATTGTAACTGAACTTTTAATGGAAGAATGACTTCAGGCCCATATACTAATGAAAAGGGGTAGACTATGTTGGAGTCTAATATATGGTTCGATAGGCTCACAAGGTTTCAACTAACCGCTCATGCCATAGTCGCTTGTTGTCGTCAAGTGTTTTCTTTAAAATTTGGATGAGAGTTTTATTGAAGGCCTCTGCTAGCCCATTTTTTGGGGATAATATATGGTGGAGTACCTCCAATATATACTATATCACCCAGCAAAGCTGTTGATTTTTGTGTTCTTAAAAGTAGTATCATTATCATATATAATTTGATGGGGTACACTGAATCTATAGATGATGTGATACTTGAAGAACTGAAGGATATGATGAGCCTTGACTTCCTCAAAGAGATCACTTTTGCCCACTTGGAAAAGTAATCTGTCACTGGTAGGATGAAGCGATGACCTTAGAAAAAAGGAGGGTCAATTAGGCCCACTATATTTGTACCCCAACACTTGACTATCCATAAAGCTATTGTCAGATGGAAGATGTTAGGTGACTGATATAGGGCTACTCCATGTACCTGACACTAGTGACAACGATGACGCATTATGTCCATACAATTTGTTATCGTTGTCAGCCAATATTATATGAGTCTCTTAATTTTAGCTTTCATATTTGGATCGAATTGATATGCTTGTTGGTGGAAAATTTTAACATTCTCGAGTGTCCACTTCTCATCATATTCCTCCTTCCTTTCTAAGGTGGAAAGAAGAATAAAGGATGAGAACACAAGGGAATATAAATTGCCTTGGTTGGATGCCACGTAGATCCACAAATGCACTTATTAGGGTGATTGGGTATGACATTTAGGAGAGGTGTACTATCTCAAAAGATAGAAGTTGGCACCATATAATGGACCTAATCACCAAAATAAGGACTCCTAAGGACGTTGGCTCTTCGAGGTGTACCGGAGATTTTTCTCCTACTTTACATGGAAAAGTAAAGTAGGGTTTATTTTAAACTGGGTTCGTTAAGTTCCCTACAGGGGCAAGCCCCCATAGTTAATTACATCCTAAAAAATGGGGATTTCTTAAGAAAACTCTCGATTAAGCTAAATGATTGTTGTCTCTAAAGATTTCAATAGGGTAAAGGACTATCAATCGATTAGTTTATTTTTAAAGATAAAATGAGATTGATCAAAGAGAGATTTATTATTGAAGTCAAATGGAGATAAGTAAGAGATGCTCACGATGCTAGGAAACCTAGCGAGTATCTCAAACTATCCTATGGTTGGGCTTTATATTTTTGAAATTGATTTAATTTATTTAAGTTAAATTTTTCATTAGAATGCTAGGGCTTATAATTCCATAATACAAGGTTATGGAAATGCCTAAGAAGTAAGAATTTATGCTTATGGCCCACAAAGGGGAGAAGCAATCTCAAAACCTAAATCTAGGGAATTTTGGCGAGGGCTAAAAACACAACCTAAATCTAAGGAAAAATGGGTATTTGATTTGTCTCCATAAGAGAGGACAAACCACTTGACTGCTTGGACTTACAACCGCTTGAGGGTGGCTGCCAACTAACTCCTTCTACGATTTTAAATACATGTAGGCAAGCCATAGGCTTTATGCAAGATAGCTTGATTTGTTGTTTATTTAGAAAGAGACTAAGTTCTTAAACTCATTCCCTAAAGAGGCTAGATCATGTGAGGGCATGCTTCAAATGACCTAAATCTAATGCAATTCAGATTTCATTTTATTTTTATTTTTGGACAATCATTTTGACTCAGACTAATGGGATTTATATGTCTAATGCATGAGAAGTGAGATTATGGGCTAAAATCAGTGAGTAGGGAGGAGGTATGTTTCCACCATGGTTTGCATAGGTCAAGCCAAGTTTCTCTAGAAAAGGTGGATGCCCTCCAATCAAGAGTTAAACAAGAAGCATTTGTGCATGATGTTATAAAAAAAATACTCATCCAGCTAAGGGGTTACTAATTCTTTTATCTTGATTTTAAGCCTAAACTTTAAGTGAGGTTATGAGTTATTTATTTTAATTTTGAATTGTTAAGTTGGGTAGAAGATTTATTTTTCTCTAAGAGCCTAATCACCATCCAAACCATACATAAAGTAAGGAATAAACTAGAAAAAGGATGCCACTTAAATGCACAAGCTAAACAAATCATCAATCAATTTATAAAGTTAATCGCAAAAAAGAATAAGAAGCCATTGTGGTAGGATACCACCGCACAAACCTAAAAATAAATTGGGCAGCTTAGCTCTACCCTTATACAACCCGAATTACAAATGAATTAAATATAATGAAGTAAGGAATTCATTGTTATGGGGGTCTTCAAGCTTCATTTATTCATTCTTCTATTCTTCTTTCTTCTTCTTTTCTTTTTCTTCTTTGGTTTTTTCTTTTGGATGGTTAGAAGGTAGATGCTCCAAAGGCTTCACATGATACATAAGGCAAAGCCTTATAACCAATGCTCATCTTAATCCCCATAATAATCATTCTGAAATCCTAATTGTAAAAATTACATGAAAAGGAAAGAATAGAAATCTAATTAATGCCTGTAAAATAAAGATTAGCTAAAATAATCCACACAAATCCCAAGCATGTATATTGGACTTATCACCACACATATGGGTGACTAAGTCCACCTAACCTATTGGATTATGCTTAGGAGTATAAGCACCTTCACAGCAAAAGAATTTATATCTTTGTTTATTACAGCGCCTCTTAAGACAATCTTCTACAGAAGATAATGGTTAGACTAAGATTGCCCTACCATTCAGTTTATGCACATTCACCTTAACATCCAGTTTAAATCATATATCACAAAACAAAATTAAACATCAAACAATGCACCTCCTTAACCTAAAGCTAGAAGTGGTGACTTAGCCTAATGCGTGTGCTTTTAAGGCTTGTGTGGTATGCTTAGCTATGGTTTTAAGTTAGAGTTTTCTAAGTGTGAAGCATGTTCAACTTAGGGGAGGATTTCATTTAAGTTGTTTAATTATTTTGGGTTGATTTTATTTTGTGTTTTTATTAGGTTCAAGTGAATCCTACAATTAATTACTAAGTTATGAAGAGAGGGAAAGAGAAGAGAACTTCTCTTTCTTTTCCTAACCTAAGTAATTTCTAAAGCGGATTCATATTTTAATTTTATTTAGTGAATGTTTTATTATGTGTTTTAATTAATCCTAAGTTTAGATGAACTTTAAACAAACCAATTCAAAAGAAAGGCATTTTAAGATTAAGTAAAGTGAAGTAAATTCACAAAACACACATTACTTCACTTCTTTCCCAACATATATAACATGCATATGAATGGATCCTAAGCATATCTATACAAACCAAATGAGAATGTTTAGCACACTTTATGATGCATGCTAAGTTACTTAAGAAAATTTGAATGTTTATGATACATGATTTTCATTAAGTAGAAAAAGGGGTTTCTTATCTAATTCTCACATGCACATATGAATGTATGAAAGGCATAAGTGAGTACGATGCCATTGTTAGCACCAAGGCTGTAAGGTACAAGATCTACTTAGGGATACTTAAAGCCTCACAATCCCGGGGTTGTCCAGACTAATATACCACTTTCCTTAAATACAAACATGTGTACAAAAGAAATGAATGGAAAAGAAAGAATGCAAAAGTTTATGTTAGTTGATTTTGGTTTGTTTATGCAATTTATATGAGTAAGTGTAGGTGTCCCTCTTTAAGTCATGGCATAGGAATGAATAGGATATGGAGTTACGCAAGTGTTAGGTTCCTTTCAAATGAACCATACATTTGCTAAATTCTATTCAAAACTATACTAAAAGAGAGGAGAAGGAAAACCTACACTAAGCATATCTTTATATTTTTCTCGCAGGCAAACTTATAGGTAAAGTATAAGTACCACACTTTCAATTTTGATAATTGATTCATATATTTTGAAAATAATTTGGATTTAATAGTGATAATAGCCATACATATTTCTACTTTAGCCAACACATGCAATTTGACATAAAGGAAACATCTTTATTTTAAATTTGATTTTTGAAAAGCATGGATGCATGATATTATATGACACTCATATTTAGCATGTTGGGAAAGAACAAAAGAAATGAAAGCATGTAAACACATTCACTTTAATTAATTCCTAAATACAATCTTAAGAAATAAGAAAGCTTAAAGCAAATCAAGGTTTATTTAATATGATTTTTGTTTGATTTTGAATTTGATTTAATTTTAAATATATGAGTTGAGTTTGCTATTCCTAACCCATTCCCACATGTGTTTGATATTTTTGTTCAATTTTTAGATGATTATATTCATTTTATATTTTTGATTAGGTTAAAGTATAAATTAAACATGTTAATTACCACTTACTTACACTACCTTAGCATAGTTAACCAAATAATTATGAGCTAATGAGATGACATAAAATTTTATAAGGAATTTAAATTTGCAATGCACCTAGGAAGAAAAGGGCCTAATGCAATTTGACTCTTAATTAATGGTTAATTAAGTTAAGGGGTTTAACTTAAGTAACTTCAAAACACCCCTCACACATGTGAGTTGAATCTTGATTTTCTTAATTGAATTTAGGCTCTTGAGCACCTAAGCATCTACCCCAAGTAGATTAATTAAGTTATGGAAGGTTTTAGAATTTTTAAGAAATTGATTAAGAGGAGAATTAGTGAATTAACCCTTTAATTAAAAGTGGATTAAGGAAGAGAAAGGGGTTTAAGGAATAGCTTAGGGAAAATGCCCCAAATTTATTCCCTGAACCTCCTATTCACTGAAAAAGACCTTAATCAACTTCAATAAAGGACTAAACCACTAATAAAACTTTTAATTATCCTTAATTATATTAAGGGTGTAATTAGGAAATGAATTAGCCATTTCCCCAATTAAGCCACCAATAAATCTCAACAAAATTAGGGGAGGCAGAAGTCATCCCCAAAAATGTACTCAAGAAATTTGAGATTAATCAGTGGATTAACTAAGGATTAATTAACAAATTAAGATTTCTAATAAAACCCAAATTTAGAGAAAGATAATATTCAAAATCCATTAAAACCAATTTTAGAATGTTCTAGATTCAATAATCTTTCAATGGAAATTTACCTTATATTTTTTTTATATTTCTTTAGAGAGATATAAATTTTTGAAGTTTAAGTAATTAAATAGAATTAAATAAACCCTAATTAATCCCTTAATCCTATGACGTGACATGCAAGCGGCTAACTCAGATGTGCTTTACACGCATTGTCCCATGAGCAGCCACTTAAACATCACATCGTAGCACCACGTGGCGACGGCGCTACACGCTTTGGCCTCCACCATTCGATCAAAGATCGAACGGCTAGGATTTAATCCACAATTTTGAAAGGATAAAATCAGATATAAGCGTGTGTTTAATCTCGACCATCCATCCAAAACACAGATAGATGGCCAGAGATCTTTCCTTGCCAAAGCCTGTGATCCATGGAGACCGTCCATGTTCTAGGCCTTGATTCGAGCTTGATTGAGCTCAGATTGGGATGAAATTTATCCCACACCATCATCAAGCAATGTAGATCACATCCAACGGCTAAAATCCTTTGAAATTAAAATTCCTTTCACAAAGGACCAACGCACATGGATTTTAGTGATCGTAAAATATCTAACCTTGCCAGAGGTGATCACCAATGCTCGATTCCCTTAGAGGAGCTTCGTCTGGTTGAGACAAAGCTTTGGTGAAAGCCTTAGCTCTTGAGGTTGAGTAGATAGCTCTATGGACCAACTCCTCCTCCTAGTGAGCTCAATTTTGATTAAAGTGGATCTCCCCTTGCCTTTGGAGCTTGGGACAGAGGTTGGGCAAGCTCGACTTGACCCTTTGATGGAGTGTGCAAAGTGAATTTGGTGGAGTTTGAGTATAGAGGAAGTTTGCAATTCAATGGACCTCCCATATTTTCAAAGGATGAAAATCGAGAAATGCAAAACTTAATCTCCCTCTAGGAAGCTTATGAACTCTTGCTAATGACTTCTCTCACTCCCTAGGCTTCAATCGACAGTGAGGAAGTGTCAATTGAAATGAATTTGGGGGAGTATATCTCCCCCTATGGCAATCGGATGGTCGAAGCTTCACTTTTTGTTTTGATCCAATTGACCTTAGGCAGTGGGTTGTTTGATCTGTTATAGGTTTGCACATGGTCGATTTGGGCTAGGGAGTGGAGTGGTATGAAGAGGGCTTGACCAAATTCCCCATGGATTTGACCAAAAAATTTTTCTATGGCCTAGGGATAAAATGGTCATTTGGATGATTTTTAATTTGGATATGTTGGGTATGTTGAGAAAATAAGTTTGGCCATGTTTCATTGGATTTAGAGTTCATTTGGTATGGTCTGGCTCATGTTGACCCATTTGGGTCAAAATGGATCAACTTGGGTCAAGTTGACCAATTGGTCAAATTGGGTTAAACTAAGGGTTGGGTCAAGTTCATATGACCATTTGAAATGGCTTTGGTTTGGTTCAATTTAGTTTAGGTTTGAATTTGGTTCAAATGGGTCAAGTTGACCAATTTGACCCATTTGACCTATTTGAGCTAAGTGGGTTTTAGGTTTGTCATATGAAGTGGATTGGTATCTTTATTTTAAGTTGAATTTGGCTCATGACCCCTTTAGGTTAAGTTGGGTTCAAGGTCAATTGGGCTAGGTTAGGTCTAGTTGGCCAATTGAGGCTTTGGTTAAGTTCAACGAGTGATTTAGAATGAACTTGACCTATTAGTTTCAATCAATTTGGCTTAGATCAAGTTTTGACACATTTTGACTTTTTAGGTCAAGTTGGGTCAACTTGGGTCAAGTGGCCAATTAGGCTAGGTTAGGCTCAAATGTTGACTTGGTCAAGTTCAAACATTGATCATGAATGAGTCTTGATCAATGGTTTCAATCGATTTGGCCTATGATGAATTTTGGCTAGGTTAGATTTCATTTTGGCTAAGTGTTGACTTGGTCAACCCCTAGGTTTGACTTGATTTGATCCAATTTGGTTGATTAATCATCCCATGATCATTGTTGATCATGATGAGAGGCATAGGTGAGTTTGATTCAATCTAATCTGGTTAGGATTAGAATTTGGCTCATGAGGGTACTTTAGGTGACTTTTGGTCAAGTAGGCCTAAGTGGGTCAAATGGCTTGGTCAAAGCCTGATTTGAGTTTGATTGAACTTGTATATGGACTTATGATTGAAATATAAATACATTTGCAAGTGGTTTGAAGTCAAATGGGTTTTGATTCATTTGACAATTTCATATTCAAAGAAAGAATATGAATGAATTTTAGCTTGATTTTTGGATTAACTTTTGGTTAAGTGATTGAAGTTTGTATTTATATTTGGATTCATGATTGAAGGATTGATTGAATCATGAAGGAAAATCAGGAGTTTGGCTTGATTTGAAGTTGATTTGGCTAAATTTAAGATTTTGACTTGGAAGGCTTAGGTTGAAATTTGATTGAATTTGAGTTGGATTTTTGGATTTGGTTTTGGTTGTTTGAATTTATATTTCATTTATATATGTGAATATAAATGAGAATATAAATGGGTCATGAGAAAATTTCATGAATTTGGAGTGATTTGATCATGATCTAGGCTAAGTCCTTAAGAGGGAAATTAAGGATTTAGGAAAGATTTTGGAAATTGAAATTTGAGTTTTGGATTTGATTTGATTGATTTGAATTTATATTTCATTTATATATGTGAATATAAATGAGAATATAAATGAGTTATGGGAAAATTTCAAGAGTTTGAATTGATTTGAATATGATTTAGACTAAGTCGTTAAGAAGGAATTTAAGGGCTTAGGAGAGATTTTTTAACTTGAAATTTGATTATTGGGTTTAGTTTGATTGATTTGAATTAATATTTCATTTATATATGTGAATATAAATGAGAATATAAATGAGTGGTGAGAAAATTTCATGAGTTTGAATTGATTTGATGATAAATTTGGATAAGTCCTTAAGAGAGAAATTTAAAGACTTAGTAAATTTTGGAATTTGAAATTTCAATCATGGGTTTTAATCATGGATTTCAATCATGTGAGTTGATGTGAGTTTGAAGAAAATCAAATAAGATTGATTTGGAGTTTGAGAAAATCAATTAGGATTGATTTAGAGTTTGACTTGAAGGAAGGAAGGTGAGGAGTGGTTCAAGCTAAGGGTAGGCAAATTTTCCTAACACCCTTAAGGCATGACCTAATCCTATGGCTAAACCTTCTAAGTATCTAGGGCTAGGTGGAGTGTCCAGCTAATCACTAGAAGTGTCTTAAGGCTAAGGATCTCTTAGTGTCTAAGAGAAGTCCTATGTCTAATATGGAGGGGTTGAGAGCTCATCCTAAAAATGAGGTCAACAGTGCTCTACACTATCATGAATGCACCTCAATCATAATTTTTTGGGCTTCATTTTTGTCTAAACAATGTAATCACATGTGATCAAAGGATCATTAATATAGAGTGCCATCAATCAGAGTATAAGATAGTGCTCTTTTTTGATTTGATAGGCATGAGACTTCTCTTAAGGTAGTTTCACTTCACACAAGTATTCAATGAAAGGCTATCTCCAATTAACCTCCTCATCATCTTTAGTGGTGGAAACCTCCCCTTCTAAAGATTATCTATCGATGAGTTCAGTATCAATAGAAGGTAAGATTTGGTGATTGTGTACTTCTATCGATATAGACTCATTATCCAGATAGGCCATTTCTTTACTAAGCTTTTCTAGAGAATCTACTATGGTATTTTCACCTCGAGGAATTTTATATAGGGTTACATCTAGAATTTGTTTTAACAACTTCATGGTGTACTTATAGTACTAAAGAAGTTTAGGTTTGAGAACTTTATAAGTTTTGGCAATCTGGTTGACCACTAATTGTGAATCTCCAAAGTTGTTATTGTCTTTAATATTTAGTGAAATGGCCAACTCTATACTAGTGATCAGAGCTTCATACATAGCTTCATTATTCATACAAGGCTAAGATAGATGATACGAGAATACAACAATTCATAGTTTGGGATTAAGAAGACTATCCCTTTTCTCATTTTGCTTGGGATATTGGACTATGGTTAATTTTCCCTTTAGGAGAAAGTGGCACCATCAAAGTATATTTCCCAATGGTAGCTATTCACATTCCCTAAACTCATGATTTGCTTGTTCATCATTTAGGAGATCATAAGGAGAGAGTCTCTAGAAAGTCTGCTTTTCATTTTATCATGCAAAGTGGTATGAATGTGATGTCAAACTATGACGAAATCATGGACCATCGTGCCACAGTCCATATAACATCGGCCGTGTCATGAGATATTATAATTGATTTATTCTAGAGATCATGTTAATTTTATGAGACATCATATAGTGCTGATTTTGAGCAGTGAATATGAGAGTTAAAAAATGCTTCTCAATAAGTGGATATTTGGTTTTCATAGGAATTAGATGACAACTCAAATAGTATAGTGCATTTTCTTTTCTTTCTTCATTAGCTTAAGCTAGCAAAGCAACAAAAGAATCACCTAACACCACTATGTAGAGTATGAGTGGTCTACTCAGGATAGGAGTAGCAAGAACTATAGGTGTCATCAAGTATTATTTAATGCTTTTGAAAGCATGTTGGCACTTATTGTCCCATCAAAACTTGATGTATTTGTTTGTAAGTGCAATAAAGGGTTGACACCTACTAGATAGATTTGATATAAAACGATTTATATATGTGAACCTTCTTTGAAAGAACCTAAGTTGGGTTAGGCTTTTAGAAGGTGGCCTATCTATTATTGCTTTGACTTTCTCTAGATCTATTTTGATCCCATGATGTCAAACAATGAACCCTCAAAACTTCCTTGAAGTCACCCCAAAAACATACTTCAGAGAGTTCATTTTTAGGCTATAACATCATAACCGTTCAAAGACTACTATCAGATCATATAGGCTATCTTTCTTTTCTTTGCTTCTAACTATGAGATCATCAACATAGGACTCAACCTGGCGATGGATGAGTTCATCGAAGATTCTAGTTATAACCCGCTAACACGTAATACTAGCATTCTTTTAAGGCCAAAAGGCATGAACTTATAACAAAAGATTCTGACCAAAGTTTTAAATGCAATATTCTTCTCATCCTCAGGTGCCATCGTAATTTGATTATAACCAGATGGCCCATCCATGAATGAAAAGATTATGTGTGAGGAGGCTATATCTATCATCTACTCTGGTATGTGTAACAGGAACTCATCTTTAGGACATGCCTTATTTAGATCTCTAAAATCGACATATTTGTAAATTTAACCATTTTTCTTCTTAACTAGGATGACATTAGCTAACCAAGTAGGATATTTTTCCTTTTAGATAAAACTAGCATTGATCAATTTTTTTTTTTACTTCAAAAATGACATGTTACTCAATATCTAATCACTTGCATCTATGAGCTTTCTTAATGGGGATTGCATTAGGCTAAATTTTTTGTTTATGAACTATAATGTTGGGAGCTAATCTAGGCATTTCTTCATAACTTTAAGTGAAATAATCCTTAAACTCTGAAAGCAGCCTAACTAAATCATTGGTTTTAGATTCACTTAATAGAGAACTAACGAATGTTAGACATGATATATTTTCAGTGCCAAAGTTGATATCTTTTAGCTCATCAATAGTTGACTTTATTTCTTTCTCTAATTCTAGATGTGTATCCCAAACTTGAAGATCATCTAGATCGTCTGAAGTTTTTAAATAAACCTCATCATATGAATTGGCGTTATTTAAAAAGAACCTATTAGACTCTAAGTTGTTGGTGATGACCGAACAATATTCATCATTATCTATAGGGCCAACTATGCCAAATCCTAGCCCTAGTTTTAATTGTGCCTTCTTCCATTTGTTTCTTCATATTTTCTCAAAGTAGTTATGCTTGGACCATGCATGTGGTATCAATCCTTATTTTGCTAAATTTTGAACACAAGGAGAGTACCAGTCAAAAGGCAGTTTTATTATTTCTTTGCAAGATATATCCTCAAGATATATCCTCAGATTCTACATCAACTCTTGAACTCGATGATGATTCTCCTAAGTGAAAATTTTGAGGCTTGGATTTTTCATCCAAACATGGTGTACTTTTAACTACCAAACCCTCAATAGTCTATGAAGAGAGTGAGGTTAGAGTTATAGTGCTCACATACTTGTTGATCCTCTCATATAATGATAATTCATATACATCTTCACTTTATTTGAGGATCCTTTCATCATCACTATTTGGCTCTACTGTTATCTCTAAATGAGTTTATAAATATGGAGATGCAGCTGGTGTACTGATTACATAGGACTTATCCTCTGAACTATATTATAAGTCTATGTAGATGTTGGGAGAGCCTCTAATTGGTTGCAGAGGATCTTGAGTTAGGGGTATGTATACTAGTCTTCCTTCTCTCATGCCTCCTTTGAGCTTGCCTCATCCTCATCCCATGTGAGGTTAGGACATCTTACATACTCGTTGGAAAGTAGAGGTAAGATGTGAATGAAAGGTGATGTCAAACTCTACTTCCTTCTTTAAATTTTGTTCCTTTCTTTTTAATATTTTTTTCCTTTTCTTTTTCTTTTTAATTCATTTAATTTTTTACATCGCGAGAGTAAAAAAATTTGCCTCTTGGGGAGGTAGAAGGCTGCATCTTCATATATCTCAATCTTGTGCACTGAGAATGGCTTCAAAACACCCTTAATGCAATACTCTAAGCCACTGCGCATGAACTTCATGCACTGATGGAGTGAGGATGATACCATGCTGTTCTCATGTATCCATGATCTTTTTAGGAAAGCGTTGAAAGATGTATTTGAATATATAATGAGAAACTTCACCTCAGTCTTCAAATCACCAATCCATAATAGTAGTGTGATTGAGCCTAAGGCCCTCTCGACATGTTCATTTGATTATTTCAACATCATCTTATTAGAACTACGCCTAGTGATGTCGATTCTCAAGTAGATAAGGGTTCTTAGACTCATGATGTTGACATATGCACCTGGTCAATAAGTACTCTAAACATTCTGAAGTTGTCTATGTTCATTGAAATATAAAGTGGGTGGTTGTAATAAGTAGTTCTTAGAAGTAAATCTTCATTTGAAAAGGTGATTTTTGAGACCTCTTTAAAGTAGCAAGCCTCTTCTTTAGGTATAAAAGTAATGGCCGGTTGAGCTAAGCAAATTCCAAGATCTAGAAGAGCCTTAATCAAAGGCTCCCTCATCTCTTTGGATAAGACAAGGGCATCATATATGCTTAGGCCAGCTAGCAACTTTTTAAGATGGGTTAGAACATTATAGTCAACCTTGGGCTGATTATCTACAAGCATATCCTGTATTGAAGCATATTATGGAAGATCTATTTGTTCATTGAAACTAATGACATGTTTTCTCTTATCTTGAGGTGCCATTCTAGATGGTAGAACTCTGCCACTACGAAGGCTAACTTCTACAATATCTTCTATGGGGAAAATCATAGCAGCGTCTACCTGCTTGACTAGGGTGCCCAAAGCTTCTCATAATGGATCTTCAGAGGATAACAACATCACTATCAAAGTCGAAGTCATCATAAGAAAATGATTTGAACGAAATTATTTTGATTGTCGAGATTTGGAAAGTTATTATTAAGCTTAAGATCATAAGAGTCATTTTCACCATGAAGAGATAAGATATAAGCAAAATTCTTCTTTATTGCTTTGTTTTCCTCTAGCAATACAAAATATAAGTCATACAAAGTAAGCAGCATGAGTAGCTTGACACTCCCATCCATAGATAATATGCTCCTAGAAGTAGCGGTGGTAGAAGTGGAGGGAGTGATGTTACTGATGTATCCCGGGCTTGCACTGGCTACTTATGCTCAACATCCCCTATCTCTAAGTTATCTATCACAACTTGCAGACCTACCAATGGTGTGGAAGTCTGAGCTGGTTCAGGTATATGTAGAGAAAGTTTTGTCACCTTAGAAATGATTTTGCAAGTGGTTTTAGAGAAGAAAATATCCCAATCAATTTTAGTCTCAAAAGGATCGAAAGATTCCTTGAAGATTACTTTAATAGAACCAATGGCATGTTCTACCAAGTATTCTTTAAGTATCACTATGGCCCTAGTGCTTGAGTCAATCCTTAAAGGTAATACAATCCTTTAAGACGTGTCTAAGCATACGGTGGCAGGGGAAAAATTAGAATTATCACTCTTTCCCACATCCTTCAGCTTCATGCGTTCAGGCAGTTGAAAATTAGGCTTATTGATGAGATTCTTGAAAATTTTTCTAATTATCTCCCTCTTGAATGAGTAAGACTTATTTAACTTTTCAATAAGAGTAGGTGGAACGTAGCTACCTAACTGAAGATAGGGGTACTGGTATCGTTGAGGTTGCCTATACCTAGGTCTCTCAAGCTGAACTAGCATGGATTATTTCCCTTTGTCGACCTCAGATACCATCGTAGGTATTTTCTCTAACATCTTCTGTGATTTTTGCTTGCAAGACTGGTTTAAAAATGATAAATGCTTGGTTTCCTTCTGAAGTTTGGCTGCCTTAGTGATCAACTTCTCAATGGTTTTGATAGTGAAGCCTTTGAGCATAATTTCACTGGGCCATGGATATTCTTGAGTAGAATCTCAATCACATGTTGTTCCTGAAGCTGAGGTTCACACTTCATACTAAAGTTCCTCCACCTGAGAATATAATAAACTAAGGACTTATTGGGTTTCTTCTTTTCAACTACTAAGTCCCCTACAATAACCTACAAGAAAAGACATATATAATTTTTATTATTACAATAGTCCCTTAGGCACAATCCCCTGGACAAAATATTATTAGTCTAATGTCACCTTAACATCCAAACTCTGCACATATATCCTACATCCAATCTAAAATATTACATCACAAAATAAGAAAATTAGTACATCACAATAAAACAGAGACCTAACTGAAGTCTAGGATCAATGACTTAACATTCTAGTGTATGAGAAGAGGGCTAGTATGCCAAGTCAATACTACGCTTCTTTAAATTTAAGTTTGATTCCAATTTAAGATTTATTTAATTAACCATTGGATGGTTTTAAGTGGTTTAGATGATTTCTCAATTTTATTTTCAATTTTAATTATTTCTCATGTTAAGATTGAATTTAGATTTTTAAAGAATGAAAGGAGATTAAGCCATGCTTGTGGCAAAGCTTAGTATACTTAACACCCTAATCCTAATTTTTTGGATGGTCAAAGTTAACTTAAGACTTGAACTAAATAATTTTTATTTTAAATATATCAACATTTTTTTTGTTTCTTTGTTTAATCTCCTTTTATAATTTAGGTTTTATAGGTATGTGTCATTGTTAAATCAATGGTTCGAGGTATAGAAACCTCCTTTGGACCAGTAGCTCTACTACCTCGGGTGTCCAAATTATATATATTGTGATCACTTATTATAAAGAGTTTGGTTTAGAGTCAATTTCAATTAAAGTTTGTTTAACTCATGCACTTTAACTTGACTTCAAAAAAATTAATTTAACATTTAAAATTTATAAGTTTGATTGTATCTATTTTGATATCATTTGTAATTTTACTTAAATGTATCATAGCTTGATTAAAATTTAATTATTAATGATGGATCTTAGGTTGATTAAATTGATTACACTTTTCAATTGAGTTAGGTATTTCATTAAAGTAGGTTATTAATATTTTAATTTTAATTAGATTGTTATTTTCTCAATTTTAATTAAATTCATTTTTTAATAATTTATTTAAACTCCTTTATTGGGTTTCATTGGTTTCAATGATATATATTTATTAATTTAGTTTAATGATTACTAGAATTTTATGTCTTTTGATTATGATTCAATTTGATTAAACTTGCTTCAATTTGGAATTCAGCCAATGATTTGATCTTTTATTTAGGGTGCATTTGGCGCGGAGATGTGGTGTGGTGCAATGCCACACTATACAATGATTTTGTTTGGGGTGGCCATGTTCCGCCTGTGTTTGAAGAATCTGTGATCAGAAAGCTATGCTTTTCAACCTTACCTAGCTCTCTGCAACGGTGGCCATCAATCTACAATTTGACTTTTTGAAAAAAAAAATGTATGCCCCACTGCAGCTTCCTAAATAATAGATTCTTCTACAACTTTAGACAATTACTGTTGTCCCAAATAGACCATTAGTTTCCATTTAAATATTTTCATTAGGCTTCATTGGTTCATATTGTTTAAGTTGTTTGAGTTAGTTTTATTATTATTTGAATTTAGCAATTTTATGTTTTGATAAATTTAGATTGATTTGATATTTCAATTTATATGTATGTATTAAGTTTTCATGTATTTAAATTTTATTTGGTTTGGGTTTACATTTTATTTATTTTGATGAAGTTGCTTTGATCGGGTGACATGATTTAAGTAATTTTGATTTAGTTTTATTTGATTAATTTTGGTTTGGATGACTCACTAAAAATTTATGTTCAATTTGTTTGATCTACATATTTAAAGTCTATTTGACTAAATTAAGTTGATGTTTGATTGTTAAAGTTTAGTTAAAAATTTATTTAATTTTCCCATGATTAATTTAATTTTAACTAAAGGTTTGATTGAGTGGTTAACTCAACTAATAGTTTGGTTATAGATCATTTGAGCACATCTTGTTCAAAATAATTTTTTAATCAAATTTAATTGAAGAATTGGTTGGTTTACTTGAAGCTTAATTAAAAGTTTAAAGTTTAGTTCGATGGCTTTGGTTTAAATAATCTTGATTGAATTTCTAGGTTTAATTGATTCAATTTATTTGAAATTTAATTTAATGACTTCACTAAATATTGATTATTGGTCAATCACAGAAATCATCTAAGGCATAATTATACATTATTAAAATCAAATGATGAAATTAATTAAAGTTTAATTAATAACTTAATTACAAAGTTTCTATTTAGTCTAATTAACTTATTAATATAACTTATTTTGTTTTATTTAATTTATTTGATCAAAGTTTGATTCTTGATTATTTGAGTTTATCATAATTAACCTGATTAAAGTATGATGAATGATTAATTCAATCTCCATTAAATTAAATAGTTGAAATTTAATTAATGATTAACCTTGACTTATCTTATTTTATTTACTTTATTCAAATTAGGTTAGGATTGGTTGGATAATTGATTTGTTTTAATTAAGAATAATTTGATCTTAACATAATTAACTTGATTATATGGTTGGTTTGTTTAATATCTTATTTGATTAAAGATTAATGGTTTAATTAGTGCTAATTAATTAGTTTGATTTAAACTTTGATTAATTTTTATAATGATCTTAATTAAGTATTTAATTTAAGTTAGGTTTATCATTGGGATTCTATATGATATGGCTTGACTAATCTAATTTAGTTTAACTTGGTTTGATTTAGATAATTAATTAATTTAATTTTAAGTTTTATTTATTATCATTATTATTATTCATATTACCATTATTTGATTAAGGATTGGTTGTGGTTAGGATTTAGTGAATTAATTGTGTTTAATTTAATTAATTTATTTAATTTAACTATATTTTAATTATTAATTAATTATATTTATTAAGTTTCATTTAATTTAAAAGATTATGTTTGATCTAATCTAGGATTTAATTAATAAGAATTTGAGTTTTAATTTATTTATAATTGAATTGAATTTAATATTTAATTTATTATGCATTTCTTGGGATTTAATTCTAATAAATTTAATTAATGTTGATTGTAATGATTTACTAAACCCTAGATATATTATTTTAAAGTTTATTAAGTTCCCAAGGGTCTAATATTTTCTTAGAACTCTTTGATGTTAATCATGATGTTTTAAGAAATTTCCAAATGTTTTCCTAATATTCTTTCTTTAATTTTAATTACTTGATTAAATTAAGCCTTAAAACTCAAAAAAATCATAATATTCAATTTTTTTATCAGTAATACTTGAAAATTTTTATTTTAGGTAGTTTAAAACACCAATTTCATATTGACAAAGTTTCAGGTCTAGTGGATTATTATTCTAAGTGTGATTGAAGTTTAATTATTTTTATTAAAATCTAAATTAATCCAAAATTACAAGATACCAATTAGGGCTTCTATTTTTATTGGATTTCTCTTTAAAATATTAATCCTAAAAAAGGGTTATTTGCATTTTTTTAGATTATCGGTTTATTTAATATGAATTTTTTAAGTTTGGCATAATGAAAGGGATTAATTTAAGTTAATTCACCCATGATTTGGTGATTCAAGATTTAATGAGGTTTAGAAGGCTTACATATTTTTCATAAGTGTTTTGAAATCAATTAAAGTGTTTTAAGCCATTTTGGTGGTGTTTCATGATTTTTATAATCTTTATTTATTTATTTTATCAAAATGAGCAATTTAAATTTTAAAATTTAATAGCTTTTAATCCAAGCATCATTTTATCTCGAAATTTTTTATGTTAGGTAGATCGTAGCCTCAATCTCATTCCCTAAAAATTTCAGGTCAATTTGATAAGTATTTTGGGATTAATCAAAGAAAATTATTTTTTATTCAAATTCAAATTAGTCCCAAAGTACCTAAAAAAAATTGGGGCTTTTGGGTTCATTGGATTCCTCTTGAAAAGACAAATCCAACGAGCTTTTATTTATAATTTTTTCTTAAGTATTTTATTTTTTTAATGATTTTTTAAAGATTTAGGTTTTTTTAATAAAATTTTAAATTAAAAAACCCTTGAATTTCTTACTTAACCCAGTCAATGTTGAGTTCGCATTGATGGCCTGTTATGCATGTCACCATCGATTACGAGGAGGCAAGATGGGTGGAAAATGGGTTTATCTGAATTGTTCGATCATAGATCGGACGATCTAGATCGAACTTGCTGATCTAAGGGTCCAAATCAAATTTAAATGGGGTTTTAATCACAGTCGTCTGTCCCATTAAAAAGGCATCAGACAGTTGTTGTGTCGTCTCCCTCAAGGTGGCGAACCGAGTAACTCAGGCAGTTGGGTTCTGCCAAAATAACTCATATGAGAGGCAATTTTTTGACGAACTCGTTGAAAAATGTCTTATTTTGCACCGAAGGGTTGAGAGAAAGTAAAAGTAAGGGTAATCTAAGAGATTTTTTCTAGAATCGAGTGAGTACTCTCATAAATAAAAGACTTGTGATTTTTCTAAGTTTTGAAGAAATTATCTCGTCGAACCACACTTTCAATAGATTTTTTTTTCTTTTAAACACATTCTTAGACACGAGATGAAGATCCAGAATGAATACGCTCACTTGCCTCCCCGCTGATCGGCTTCTCAGCCAATGGCTGCTGCTGGAGGGGGATAATATGGTTGTGATCAGAAGAGCTCCTGGAGATGTTTTTAGCTGGAGAAGAGAGCCTGGAAGCTTTCCTTTCCTCCCTTTTTAATGGTGACCAAAAATCATCATTAATGGTGATTTTGAGGTGGTGGTCAACTTGGAGGAGGCTTGGAGAAGTCAACAAATGGTGGTTTAGCAACTATAGAGCCTGCAAAGGATGAGCTAGGTGGGGAGATGGGTTGTGCTTGAGTGAAATTGAACTTGTTACCTTGCCTTTAACTCTCCTCCCTCTTATGGTCTCCATTATTGACTTGGAGCTCCACTTCATATAAGTGAAGTGCTAGCTTCCATGTGATAGAATTTAGGTTGGGCTGAGTTGGCTTGAACCACTCTTAGCTCAAATGAGTCAAGTTAAGTTCAATGTATCGATTTAGCTCAATTGAGTTTAGATTGGGTTATAATTATATTTGATTCAAAGTTTGAGATGATTTGGAGAAATTAATTTCAATTAATTTGGAGTTAGTTTTAATTTGATTCCATTTTGACCCAAATTGTACTTAATAAGTCGAACCAGGTTCACTTAGGTCAAATGATCAATTTGACCAAATAAAATCCAAGCAAAAAATCAAATTATGTTCAAATATTATTCTAAAGTATTTTGAAACATTTAATTTGAATTAATTTTAATTTAATTTAAATTTAGGTTCAATAGGGTCTATTTAGGTTCACTCGGACTATGTGACTCGATTAAGCTATTTGAGTCATCATTTGATTCAAATTTATTTAGTTTTATTTTTAATTATATTTATATGATAATTTTGAGAATTTGGTATGACTTAATTTGATCAAATTTTGATTTATTTGACTTTTAACTTGGTGGGACCCACATAAGTTAACTTAGATCAAATAACCTAGCTAGCTATTTTGTACCCTATATGAACTTAATTTTATGTTTTTTATATTTAAACATTGATTTTACACTATTGGTTTGGTTTAATCTAAATTATTTTTTTATTTTATTTGATTTTTATGGACCTATATGACTTTTGATCCTAAATAATGAATTAAGTCAACCATGCCAATTGTCTCAATCTAGGCTCATTTTAATTTGGATTCCAATTTAGATTTACTTGATTTCAGTTCTTATTGAATTTTTTTGAATTTGAACTTGATTGGACTCACCTTGTCTAATTGGGTCAGGTTAAGCTCTATGGGGTCTACTAGGCTAACCTAAGTTTCACCTTAATTTGTTGATTTTAGTTTCACTTTGATTTATTATTCCATTCTTACTTTAGTTTCAGTTGTACACTTAGTTACTAATTATAGTATTCCAAGTGTCTAATTAGAAATCTCTTAATCTAAGATTGGAGATCCTAATTACTAAGATCAGGGTGATTGTCAACCTCACTCGAGGTTGACATAACCTCAGTGCATAGACCAAAACCTAGGTCTAAGAGGAGGGTTGTCAATCTCACTAAAAGTGAGGTCAACAATGGACAAGCAAATCTTTCTTTCGTACTCCAAGCATGTCATCTAAGATCAGGGTGATTGTCAACCTCACTTGAGGTTGACAGAACCTCAGTGCATAGACCAAAACCTAGGTCTAAGAGGAGGGTTGTCAACCTCACTAAAAGTGAGGTCAACAATGGACAAGCAAATCTTTCTTTCGTACTCCAAGCATGTCTAATTAGAAATCTCTTAATCTAAGATTGGAGATCCTAATTACTAAGATCAGGGTGATTGTCAACCTCACTAGAGGTTGACAGAACCTCAGTGCATAGACCAAAACTTAGGTCTAAGAGGAGGGTTGTCAACCTCACTAAAAGTGAGGTCAACAATGGACAAGCAAATCTTTCTTTCGTACTCCAAGCATGCCATAAACAGAAAAATCATTGATAGTCCACATTAGCGTTGTACACAAATTAGAATTTTATCCAGTCACAATATCATAACATCATACTCCTTGCCATGGATCGTATAACTCTTGGATAAGAGGTTGTAAATAAATATCAATATCATTTCTTGAACTCTTCTCTGTAGGTATAATTGTGGATAGTTTGAAAGAATTTTGTTTCATTCCACTCCAAGGAGGCAAATTATATGACACCAAAATCATTGGCCAAATGTTGTATGTGCTACTCATAATTTTGAAAAGATTGAATCCATCAGTAGCTAGACCAAGACAAATATTTCATGGACCTCAAGCAAAATCTAGGTAGCGTGAGTCAAATGATTTCCATGTAGCTCAATCATCAGAGTGTCATATAAAGCCATCTCTATTTCTATGTTTATCATATCAGATCATCTTTTTAGTAGTTTTTTTCTTGTTTCAAATAACTATTGTAATCTAGGAGTTAATGAAAAATATCAAACAATCTTAACTGCCTTTAAATGTGTTTTTTTTCCTTCAATAAATTTCTTCTTTTTATTAATAGCCCTTCAAGATGAACAATAAATATGGCATATGTTTGTATCAGATTTATACATGTAATCATTAGGGTATACTTCTATCTTTATGTATCCAAAATTGAATATTTTCATCACTTTTTTACCTTATAGGTATTTTTAGGTCATGAAACCATTTGAGGAAATGCAACAAATACTAACTCTAGTAACATATCAAAAGATCATGTGGTCTAAAATTTTAAACACTTAATGAGGGATAAATATAGTATAAATGATAATTTTGAGAATTATTTGCACATAAGATATAACTCACTCCTATATCTTCTACTAACTTTGAAAATTTTAGATTGACATTTGATGGATCTATATTCTGAATTTTGCAATCATCTACTAAATCAATGTTCTATTGTGATAAATTGAATGTATCCTTTAATAATCCTCCATATCATCTGTGTTTGACTAGTCCATTTGTATTGATAATTGCTCAATTACTAACGTGGTACATAATGCTTCTTTTTGTATATTTAGCATTGGTTGTATGATCCTCCCCATGCCGAGTCCAAATAATATATCCAGAGAAAAAATAATTTGATATTAAACATCTCTTAACATCTATGAAACTATCTATTAATACAAACTTTGTATGGACATAAATTTTTTTCTGATATATACTTTCTCTGACTTGAAAATTCTATAAAACTACACATTCCTTTTATTTAATCTAGACTCCAATTGGGTTTGGTAAGCCAACTATTATCCATTTCAATTGAAAAAAAAGAAGAAGCTAAAATCACTATTAAAAATTATAAATTTAAGTTAATTCGATCACGACCAAGTAAATAAATCATTTACTAAATTAATAAAAATGAAATGAGTAAGTTATCTAAATCGATCACATCATGAAATTGGTGAACACAATCTACAATATCTAAGACTAATTCAAAAAATTTACATCAGCGATTTAAATCACTGTCACAATTAGTAGTTTAAAACATCATTTAAATCGATTGTTTAAATTAATGTAGAAGCCAATATATGGCAGTGATTTTAAAGCACTGATACTAAGTGCTTCATATTTATTTTTATATTAGTAGTACATAAACAAGTTGACATTTACAGACCTTTAAGATTGAGCTAAGCAATAAATATATTAGTGGCAACCTACAAAAAGCTACTATTTAGAAATTTTCTATATTCTTATGAAAAACTAATATTAGTTAGAACCTCTAAAAAAAATTAACATTTACAAGTTAGTAATCATTGATTTCACTAAGTATTTATTTTATATTATAAATTTCTAAAAAATAAGTTATTTGAATCCTACTATACATATAAGAGTCAATAAAAAATCATATTAAGATCTAAAATATAAAAAAATTCATTAACAAACAATATAATTTTGCCCATTATCCAATCCAAATAAAAATACAAAAAATTTATTTATTTTCTCTAAAAATTATGATGCGAGGCCAAACCATATAATTTTGGTGGCATAAAAGAATATTTCTACAATTTGCATTACAAATCTATCTTTTAAATATTGGAGTCCATAGTTTTTATGCATTTTAGTTATTTTAATCTAAACCTAAAAATTCTCTTTATAAAATAAGACAATCATTTTTCACTTTCTTTTTTTATTTGGTATGCATTTTTAAGTAATTTGTTCTCCTCTGATAAAAATGAATTTGATTCTAGACAATATAAAAAAATGGCATATATTAGATAGGCTGAACCTATATAACCTTAATATGCAGAAGAATAGAAGCAAATAATAACATCAAAGTCATAGCTCCACGCCATAACGATTCATTTACATCTTGGAGTAGAATATAAACATGTAAAGTGAATGAATTCTTTGCTAATATACCAACTGCTTGTTTGATGATACATCCATTAATGAGGATTAGCACATAATTTCTTTCCATGCAAGAATTAAAAAAATTAAGGAAAGTTAATAACTTGTAAATTTTTTATGTACAAAATATTAAGTCACCCATATCATTGCATGGCTTAAAGAGGTATGAATTGATTCAATAACATAATTGGTACCATATTCTAAAAGCGTTACAACACCTTGAGCAACCTAAGCATATGCCTTGTTCTACTTTAATATTATTTAAGGTGAAGTATTAATTACATCCAAAAACATCAAAATGTGTTGTAATCTTGATTAGATGAGGAATTGTTAATATAAATTTTCCGATACCTACTGTACATACAATCCGCATGATTCCTCCAAAAATATTAGTTCAATCCAGCTAATGCAACTCGAAGCCAAGATATGAAAAAAAATAAAAAAAATTACAGCAACATCTATTTTATATTGTTCTAATATATTTATTTATTGTTTGATTTTTATCTGCATTGAAAGAGTATTAATACATACATTCGAGTGAAAATTGAGCAGATTTTAAAATTATTCGCTGCTCCAAACCATTATTTTTTTTCAACGGTTGGTTTAAAATTCTGATATTAAATACAATTTTGTAATATTCTGAACAAAATCATATAAATGAACAAAAAACGCACCAAATAAACCCTAAACCATCTAAATGTTAAAGATTAAATACAATAATAGATAAATATTACCAAAGCAACAATGGGTAGAATGCTGGTGGTTTGGGAGCTGCTGTTTCTAAAAATAAATGAACTGTTGTGAAAAAATAAAATTTTTGGGAGTAAAAAATCGTGCTGAGAAAACCAACGACCACAATTTCACCAAATAATAATAATAATAATAAAATCAACATTAAAATAGTAAAAATGATCTGAGAAAAATCAACAAAAATATTGACCCATACTTATATGTTACAACAATGAAACCCATTGGAGGCGATTGTAGTTGCATATTGAAGTAAGCATAAAATTACTGGCCCATATAAAAATATTTATAAAATTATAGTGAAAAATATTCTAAAATTAGTATTAATATTATAAATTTCTTCTTTAAAAAAAAATAAACAATACTTTTCTCATAACTAGTACATTAACAAATCTAATTATAAAAAATTAACTTAATACCCACAAAGCATTAAGTAGGAATTAGGAGCCTACTTAGTGCGGCTATGACTATCAAAGTTGTTGTAAAACTATCATGAGTATTATATATATTTTTTAATAGACTAACATGCTTTAATAAATTTGGTTCTAAAAAGTTATTGCTACTTGAATAATAAAAATAATAAACTACCTGAAACGTAACCTGAAGATCAATGGCATTCAAACTCCACAGGCCAGCCAATCAGACTGCACGCTACCTTCAGCTTTAAGATGCCTGAAATAGACAGCCTGGCACCCATTGACAATCCATACAATAACAATTGTGAAATCCCTTCCAATTAAACCCCCCACCCCCCCGCTGCTCTAAAAACTAAACCGATATGTTAAAAAAAATAGGTCAATTTGGGAGAACTCCCAGCACATGGACAGCATTTATATGCCTAAAATAAGAAACAATAATCAAGAGGCAAATATAACGACAAGATGGCTGGCTCCACATCAAGCAATCACTTAGGCATTAATGACACAGGGGTTCTTCTAATTGCTCAATTTAGAATAAATAATATTAGAAAAGACTGTTCAGTATACTACATTTATACAAACTACAAATAGCTATCATCTTCCTTCTCTATCCTAAGAGGGAAGGAAAGGGAAAACCAAAGGGGATGAACGATAATCCTTAACCAGCGATTTAAAAAAAAAAAAAAAAAAGTTGCAAAAGAAACTTTACAAGTAGAGGAGCGCATGGCATCTTCGTGAACCACTGCTGAGTAGTCTGATTGGGGAATAAAACGGGGGAAAAAAATAATGGTGATCCCCAGATCAACTATTGGACCTATTAAATTAGTTTTACTGATGGAATATCATATCTTCAACTAAAACTTAAAATTGGTGTCACCTGGAGGGGGCATCAGATGCTTGGTTGCTCAAAGAAGGGGGGTTGGATGGCATAACTGAATTTGCACTGTTTTCCTGAGAAGGCATCGGTCCTCCCCACTTTGGATCCACGTCTGAAGGTTCCACTACGAGGACTGTTCCATCACTCAAGCCCAAGGCTATCTGGTTTGCCTCTGAAGGGTGAGCAGCGACTACAATAGGGTACACTGAACCACCAGCACTGCACACACACCAGGCAAAAAAGATATATCAGGATAAATTTCAAATGTTGCACTACACTGGTTTGCCCAAAGGTTGTTTTGGTGGAGATTCTAGTTGGTGATGTCAAAATTACATTTTGAGCACACCTGCACATAAATTATTAATGGTAGCGCAATCATCAAAAATCATTAGGTTGGTCAAAATATGTTCCTCATATATTCCAACCTTCAACATAATAGGCCTTCAAAGTGAAGCCCTCTCACAGAGGTATCCAACGCCTAATCTTTTCCGAAAGAAAAAAACCTATTTACCCATATAATGTCCACACACCCCCATCAACCCCTCTTTCAATGTAGTGTGTGGAATTAGTTAATGATGCATCCACCGAGTTATTGATAACTCATAATTATCACTATTAGCAAATATTTTTAAAGACAATACTTGAGACCTAAATGAATGGTGAAGAGAATCTATATGTCATAGATGTGTCACTACAAGAGAACAATAATTATATTAGAATATTTCACTTTTGATTCAGTATAACTTTTATGATTTAATGGCTTTTTTGATATATCAAACATATTAATATAAAAAAAATTGTTAACCTATATATGTGTTACATAAAATAAATTGAGTAAAGTGATAAAATCGACGATTAATGAGTGTAATATTATGTGAATTAGATCCAAAATTTTTTCTTAGGGGGACACAATCTAGCAATATTACAAGGTCCTTATCAAGACCAATGATAATAATTTACAAGATCCATATAACTGGACTGATTGACAACAATAAAAACTATATATAAGAAAAATAAATATAAGTTCATATAGATAAAAACTTGCAATTGATAATGTCACATATTCATATTTTGAAAGTGTTAAGAGTAATCACATTATTGTTGATTAATCAAGTATGTTTTTCTCAATATAAGTGACTAAAATATTATTCATTCGTCAATTTACAATTCTATTTAGTAGTTAATTTTTTACAATATTAATAGTAGTAGAAAGAGTTCTTTCAATATGTGTTATAGCAACTAATAAGTCAATACTAGTTTTAATAATTTGAAAACAAGAAGATAAAAATTATCTTTTTTAAGAATTTTCTCGGAAAACCTTTCAATTTATTTTAAAAATAAAAATTATTAATAAAACTGTATATCTATTATATAAGTTTTCAACTAATTATCAATAATCATTAAATCTATTGATGTCAAATCATTTGGATAAAAATAAAATATTTGAAATTATTTAGTATGTATAGGAAAAGAAACATAAATGACAAATAAAAATAATGAATAAACAATATTATTTAGATAATTACATATTTATAATATTTTTCAAAAAAATATAGTATTTTATTTTTTAAAAATAATTTTAGCAATTAAATTCTAAAATTTTAGAGGGGGCATAATATGAATTTTTTTGTAGATGTTAGCAAAATTAAAAAGAGTACTAAAATATCTCAGAATTTTAGGGGAGGCACGCACCCACTGTCCCCCTTTTAAATCCACTCATGCTGCCGTCCAAATCTCTAATCCCTATTGCCGTTCATCTCATGTTATTGGTTGCCGCCTAATGTAACTAATAAAAAAGAAGAGGATAACAAGCCTAAATCTAAAAGCCCCAAAAGCTGGTCTCCTGACTATTCTCTCGTCCCATTCACAGGTCCTGCCTCCAACAGCCTCTCCGCAACCCGTCTTCCTCTCTATTGTCCATCTCCCACCTGCACGGTACAAACCAGCTCTCATTCTACTTCATTTTTCCTCAGCCGAACCAACTATCACCTGCTACAGCATCTCCACCAAGCTCGCCTCAGCCCATCCCTTCAAAGGCCCACTGAACTCACTCTACTCCCTAGCAAAAGCCTGCAGCAGCTTCCAGGCCAGACATGCCAAACTCCGCCTTCCTCTGCAGGCACTTCCTGACCATACTCTCCCTCCAGGTGGTGCTTTGAAGTGAAGTGATATTGAGGAACTCTACTTTCTTTCTCAAGTGATGACAAGATGGAGCCTGCTATTGATATATTGAATATCCCAGTCATTGTCAAGGACATGTTCGATATCAAGAGCAGGAAACTAGCATTTCGGTGGTTGAGAACCAAAGGGAAGTGTGAGAGGGGTGTTACAATTGCTATACCTCCTATTGCATAGAGTCTGGCAAAAGAATTTCTAGGACAAAGCTAACAGATGTGGAGGTTAAAAGAGGGAAATTACTATCTTCAGTCAGTAACAAGCCCGAAAAAACTCAAGAGCTAATCCATGACCTGAAGGAATGTTACAAAGCAGAACAGAGGCAAATGCAGGGTTCCAAGTCTTTCGTGTTTGGTCCATTAATCCTCCCAAAGCACCGAAGAAAAAATTAATGAGCAAGAGAAAGAAAATATGTCAGATTTTAAGTCCATCCCTACCTGCTCATAAAAATAAAGGAAGGAAACTTGTCTTGCTCCCCCCTGAAATTGCACGCAGTCCCTACAAGTCTTCCGATACCTAAACTTGAACTTCCTACAAGTCTTACGATACCTAAACTTGAACTTTACACCACTCTCCACCTTGTATTGTACTCCTAAAATCGCTATTTCAATATTTTCTTGATTGGCATGAAGGTAAAATATAGAGAAAATGTAAAATATAAATACTTGTGCACGTTGTTATAACATGATGGAGAAAATGTGTGAAAACAAGTACTCACGCGTATTTCTCCAAAGTGACGAGAAAATTCTATGCTTGTCTTTTGCGCAAGTACTTTTAAAGGCCTATGTGTGCCTTTCTTAGCACAGAAGATATAAAACTTTTTACCTTACGTCTATGACCTTTCTTTATTAATGTGGTGGGAAATCTTGGTCTCCCGAGATAGCAGCACTATATGTAGGGATGATACTGATAGGTCAAGAGGCTACATAGTTAATTACCGGGAGGCACTGGCCGTGTTCTGCAACCTGAGAGGCCAGCATTGTGGCGCCATGTTTGGGCATCGTGGCGCTAGATTTGATTTATAAATAGGACCCAAGGCTGTTAAAGATTTTCATTCAACAGTCCCTCTCCTTACATATTTTTTTTCTCTCTCAAAAGAGTGATTACCAGGAAGAGGGCATCCAACGATGCCGGCAGATTCGTTAGTGCCGATGCCAAGGAGCGGTATCAACACACCCTCGTTCACAAACATTTAATCCTAGCGGCAGTGGCGAAGGGGTGATCGTGAGACAAGGCCGGGCAAAATTGGCCTATGATAACAGCTCGTGCGTTGTCCCGGTGGGGCGCGAGCTCTTCGCGAATGCACGAGAGAGCCGGGACAACAAAGCATATGTACGTGGGAAACTAGTAAGTTTCGACAGTAGTGCTATTAACGCATATTACAATCTCTAAGATATTAATTACGATCAATATTTTACTTATTATAACGATCATCTCAATTTCAACGAGATTCTCCATTTTTTTTTCTGGCGAAAATGCAAATGTGCAATGAAAACGACGGGAGGAAAGAATTATCAACTTTCCTGCCGCTGATCTCATTGCTGAATCTAAGACTTAATATTATTTCATTTTCGCCAAACTTATACCCACTGGTAACATTAGTGAGGTTACCAAAGATAAGGTTGTTTTGAATTTTGCTTTTCAGAGGAGATTTATGATCGACATCGGGAAAGTTATTTATAATTCTATTTGTAATATGTTGAAAGGGAATACTAATGTCGGGTATGGTCACCCTTCTTTGATTTATAATTTATGTATCACGGCGGGAGTGATAAGGGAGTCTGCTGAAGAAATACTCATTCAGAAGGCTCCTCTAATAAAGAGAATAATTGGGAGATTTGAGTCGAAGTTTGAAGTGGGGGAAAGCTCACGTGCCTCACAACCTCGACCCTGATCTTCTAAGTCCCCAGCCAAGCAAATCCAAGAAATTGACAGTCAGGTCACAGATTTAAGGAAAAAGGGTGGACCGGAGTAGTCGTGACAGGAGATTCTAGAGCATAAGTTTTGACCATCATATGGGTCAACAACAGATGCAATTCTTTTACGTGCCCAATTCAACACTGCACTGGTCAACATGTTCTAGAATTGTAATCTTACAAATCCTAGCCAGGTCTCCTTCTCTATGGCACCTCAGTATTAGCCTAGTATAATTATCCCACTATTAGCAGGCACGGAGGAAGAGGATGGTGATGAATAGGATTATTAATTTCACCCATTTTTATACTTTTTTTTTCCCTTTTTTGTAATTTGTAATTTATAATTTTTATTGAATTTAGAAATAAAATTTCCCTTTTTATTATTTTGTGTTATATGCTTATATGTGATTAGCATTGTTGATTTATTGCTTCAAAATTTTTATAAAAAAATTCAAACATATTCATGAAAATGAAACCTGAGTGACAGAGCCTTGATGATGTGAACAGATTAAAAAACCCAAGAGCTTAGTGTTGTGGCACTGGAGTGATAATTTTTCCTCATAATTTTTCCTCTTGGCAGAAAAATTTTCTAAGGTCTTTTTACTTGTGCTAAGGAGATATAGCGCTGAGGTGCTGGTCCTTTGCCGTTGTGGCGCTAGGGGATTTTATAATAAATATTCTAAGTCATATTTCTCGCGCCAAGTGAACATGATATTACGGCGCTGAGGTGATTTGGTGAGGCATCGAAGCGCTGATTCTCGAGCATAGATAATGACTACATAGATAATGAACATAAGCATTGACTACATAGATAATGACTCTCTCATGGCACGCAGACGAGTGTCCAAGGTAGATCGAATAGCCTAAACAACCCAATCTTAACATGGGAACTCATTACATAAGAGGAGTCTCACATCAGAATAAGTAGTAGACTGCTTATTCTAACAACTCATAAAGCTCACTACTCGCTGCCAAACATTCGCCTTATGTTAAGGTGAGTTCCCACCTGTACCCGACTTGCCTTAATGTACTTATTATATGTAATGGCTCTCCCACGATATTATAAAAGAAGAGTCCTTTAAAATGGGGGCATCTTTTTCTTCTTTCTGAAAGTCGAAGAGCCTTTATTATTTTGTACTGAGATATTTACAGAATAATAAAATTTGGGTCTTGCCTCCAATTATCTAAGAAGATTTTGATTCACTCCACAAAAAGATTTGGATCTAATAGTATTGAATGACAACTTACAAAAAAAAGAAGCTTCTTTTTAAATGACAACCTTGGAGAAAATGAGATTCATACCAAGTAAATGCATTAATGTATGATTTTAAAATGGGGGTAAGATCCAAATTGGGTGACCCAATTCAAAGAGGTTTTTCCTTGAGCATTGATGGCTGTTAAAATAGAGCCCATTATTGATCTTCTTCCCACAAATCAAAATGTGAAACACTCATTTCAATTTTATCGCATAAAGATGATGATAAATCTTTTTGAAGATTGGAAATTTGGAATGCAAGGTTGCTAACCTAAATCTGTTAATGCAACCAATGGTTACTTATCTTTAAGCAAAAAAGTTGACTGTGAGGTTGATGTTTTTAAAGATCATCATATACGAACATTTGAAGAAAATCTAAGAATATTATTGAATTATTTTTGTGGGCCCACCACACCTAAAGGCAAGCCATAAAAATGAGGAAACTCGTTAAAAGATGTCATGAAACACGAAAAATCTAATAAATGGCATTACATAAAAATGAGGAGACTCATTAATGTCTAAGCATGAAGATAATGAAACTCACTGAATATTAAATGATGAAATCAGGGAAACTTATTGGGTGGCAAGTCAAAAGGATGAGAAAAAATCATTAAGTGATGAGCCTTAAATATAGAAAATTTTGGATGAGCTTCACACGTACACCATAGTGTAGCATTTAGCTCTAACCCAAATACTTTAAAATCTGTGCAAAATGTTTAAATAGAATGAGTCCTTGCATTTATTTTGGAACAATTATTCAGTCAACCTAAATGATTTGGAGTATATGCAATCATTTGAATAGTCATTGTAAGTATTTAAAGCGAGCTTATATTTTATTCTAAACTTATGTGAGCTTTCAAATGAATGAACTGAGCATTTACACATTATGAAATGACTCTAGGATTAATCCTATTGCGTTGGGATGTGTGTAAACAACTTAAATGATAAAATAATACATTTATTACAAGACAATACACCATCTAAATTTGGATATTTTAAAGCTCATACAAATAACTCAAAATGAGATTAAGGAATTTCTTGAATTCAATTTCAAACACCTCGAAGCATGTGCAAGTAATTTATGAAATGAATGAACAAATGTGTAACTATTTAAAATCAATCAATTACCCTCATGTACCTCAATACATGTGTTAAAAGCCTAAACTTAATATCTGAAGATACTACGTGGATTGATTTTTGGGTTGGGTCATAGGACTGGGTCTAGGTTAATAAAACTAATTGATGTTATTATAAACTTCTCTACTTAAGTTTTTGAGAAACTAATTCGGTCATATGACTGGAAAGTGGTTATCTTTAAATACCCTGATAATGGCGATGTTAATCGTAGATTTCAACGAAAGAGGTTATCATCATCAAACTTTTCAAAGCGTTAATATTAAATCATATCAAATCTAAACTCTAAACATGCAAACCTAGACCCGATCCTCTGTTAGTAAATAAGCAGAGTTGACAATATTTACCTTGATCATAACCTTGTTGACTGAAAATTTCAATTGGAGGGGTCCACTCTCAAATTAAATTATCAAATTATAGGTGAATGCTTAAATCATTCATGCCCCGGTGAACTTAAATTTATCTCATTACACAAACATCAACCCAGATTTACAAGTTCTCTTAGACGGCAGTTGCTGACAAGGATCCTTCGATCAAGTTGGATCAACTACCTCCTTTGACAAAGTAGACTAGAGACTAGGCAGCTCAGGACAACAAAACCATGGATTTTGATCAGACGTATCACCATTCCTCCAAACATACACTTTAAGTTAAATGATGAATTTCATAAATTTAAACTCTATTCACAACTACTATAAGAAAGCATTTAACAATCTATCGACTAACCTTAATCGAAAATTTTTTCTCAACATTGGGAGGGATGATTAACTATATGTGCTTGTGCCTATAGGAAACATGGAATTAGATTTGAAGTCCTCATAAAATAATAATTAAATCTTTGGGTGGTGTCTTATTTACAATTCTCATTTACCTTTTAAAAATTTGACTGACTACAAATCAAAACTCTCTTCATCGAGAGGCCATGTGAAAATTTTTGGTGCCCATAGAAGTATGAACAAGTATTTTAATATTAGTTAATGTTAAAAAATAAAATTTTAAAAATTTCATCTAATAGTTTTTTCTCACCTTGATATTCCAAGCTTTTGAGCTAGAGTGTGACATTTGCTTGATCATTTTCCTAATTTTCTAGTCATTTGATTCCACAAGAAGTAGGCAGAATATTGCATAATTACTTCCAATATTATTTGCTTACTCTCCTTCCCTTTCCTCTCTCTTAGGCGGTCCCAACCCCCCTTGGTCTTCTATTAGGCTATTGTTCTCTAGTAATACTGCACTATTGCTTGCTCATTAGAATACTAAAACTAGACCTTTCTGCCCTTTACTTTTCAACATACAACTTATTCAACGAAGCCTCTTTAAAGTCATAAAAGTGTTTGTGTACGGTATGCAGGTATATTAGAGATGGGATGGTCGATAAATACCTGGGAGCAGAAGAGAGAGCATATGAAGAAGGTGATATCCGGCAACGGAGCCTTAGGCTATCTGAATCAAAAACCCCGAGTGCCCCATCACAGAATCCAGCATATATTGACAGGCCATCACAAGAATACACAGCACTAGAAATCGGTGCAGGGAGAGTATCCCTAGGAGACCACTGCATCAGAGGAATAAGTTATCGATGAGAGTACAAAATAAGGAAAAACCTAGAATCCTTAAGAATATAGATCAAATCACTGGATTGTTTCATCATTTTCTGAGAAAATGCCACATATGTCAACAAAAAATGCAACCACATTTCTAAGATTTTATGAGCAATATGAAAGAAAAATCAACAATTATAAAAGGAAGAGTGGTCAATAAACTAACAGATCGCAGGCACTCAAGCTTGCTGTCGTAGACAGATAATTGGGTTTCATGGACAACTAAGAGATGTTGTTGATCATTGTGAAACTGAACTCTAGTATCCCCCACTAATGGAGCTGAACGACCAGCAGGCATTTGAATGAATCTAGCTTTCTTCTTCTCCCATCCATCAATGCTCCACACGCATATCTGCAATTTTTAGACGGTCAAATGGAAGAGGTATTAAACATATTAAAAGACAGAAGCAGGCTAATTTCAATAGCCAAAACATGTCAGAGACATTGTAGCTCAAAAATGGTGTCAAAAATGGTAATGTAAAATCTAGACCACCTAATAGTTTTCTACTACCATCAGAATGATATCAATTCAAAATAATTGTTAATTACAAATAGGATTTGAATTATCACCCCAAAATTATTTAATATATAATTTCAGATTTAAACTCGTTTTTATATTTTTTTCCAGAACAGCATCATTAATGTCCTGCACACCTGTGCATCAGCTCCAGAGGAGATCAGAGCATTTAGTGACTGCGAAAATGCAAGGCCAGTTATTTTCTTCTGGTGACCCTTGAGCTTGATTTTAACCTGTAGATAAGCAAAGAAAATCTATCTCAGTAAGACTAATGTAAAAAATAAATAAATAAATAAATAAAATAATGCCGATACTTTCCTCTTATCATCATGGGCACTTATAAGTCTTGAAAAACTTATGTTCTAATTTTCAGATCATTCTTAATCACAAATTTCAATGTCAAATCATTAAATATTGCTTGATGTAGCACAAAAACGTATACATTTGTCATATTTCTTACTTAGAAATTTCCAAATTCAGTATAATCCAAATTATCATCATCATAATTAGTTTAATCCAGATGCAAATATGCTTAATCCCTCTCCAATATTCTCACTGCATATGCACGTCCATTGCCTGTAGCGTTGACAGGTCATTCTCTGTCAACTGTTTAATTGCATATCCAAAGACATGACAAATAGAAAGACGAGTCATTAAAAAAAAAGTTAATCTACATACACAACTGCCAGGCATAACAAAGAAGAGTGATATACGACAAATGATTTACCAGTATATAATTCTTAAACAATTTTTCAACTTTTATGAAGAACTAGAAATGAAAAATCCAGAAGAATTTGGTTGACATGAGGAGAGATTTTTATAAACAGAAACTAGTTAAGAAGCAGGAAAAGAAATAGGTGTGTGAATGAACATGATAAGCATTTCTTTGATTTGCATTTGTGTATGCACATGCAGCATCATATATTTGCATGCGTACCCTTAGTAGAACAATTAGCATGAATATTGACAGTATTGCCTTCGAATTGAAAATTCTTGTAAATGCAAGTAAAATTAACTACTTTGAGCACACCTTTTGTCAGTAACAGAAACAAACAATGTCATACATTCAAGGTAATATAAAAAAAGAAACATTTACAAAGCATGCATGCAAAAGCTGTTTTGTAATCAAATGCAATTTAATTTCACAAGTGGATTACTGCACGCCATGAGAATTGAAAAAGGTAAAAAGTGGAGATCTTTACATTAAACAAAGAAATGTGATGCATATGGAAGATGCTTACTTCATCTACCCGGACATTGTATATTTGAATTGAGGAATCCTCCATTCCTACAGCAATAATATTATTGTCCTGAGGATGGAATGCCAGAAAAGTAGCTGCAGGAGGTGGAGCCATAAATGTTGTCATAACCTGTCGAGTTAAATTAATTACTAACCTGGAAAGAACTGAGACAGAGTTGGGATTAGGTAGAAACAGAATGGGTGGGAGTGGATAGACTGGGAATGTAAGACAGATAGTGATTGAGCAAGGTGCAGAAAGTTTTGGGGCAGAAAATTGAACGACCCTTAAGATTGTAATTGCAAATAAGAATAAAACTGGTAATAATCTGCCTTTTGTGAATTAAATATACCTTAAATGACATCATGTTGAACAAGGTGACCTTTCCACCAGAAGCTGACATGACATATGAGTCATTTTTTGACAGAGCAAAGCATGCACTTGATTCTTCAGGATTGTTGTCATTTGATTCATTTGTCATGGTTGATCCAGCCGTAGGTTGCCACAACTGAGGCACCACAGATGTGGTTGACTAACAAAACAATGTAGTACAAAACATTATTCCATTATCAAGGACGCAAGAAAGCTAATAAAACATCCCAAGGGATTCACGAAACATATACAATAGAAATCAGAGTCAACTGCTAACCTTGCCAGATGGATTGCGTTCACCACGCTGCCATTTCCACAGCTTATGGACCGCATTGGAGGTAAGAGCAAGTACAGCTAATCCAGAATTAGTATATAGTAGGCACAAAATCTGCGAGCAAACAATGCAGAAAAATCAGAGCACTTGTGGAACCGATAAAGGTTTAGCAAGAATCATATGCAGGAACATCATCCCAATTTGAGAAAAAACAAAAATTTCAGATGAAAAACATTGCTTATATCTATCCCAGTGAAACAGAATTTCATGGTAAGCTTTTGGACATTGTAAAAGTCCTTTTTTCAGCAGTGAGGGGTCATTTTTTTAATGCTAAAGACATCTCAGTTACTAGCCTGGAAAGGTTCACCAAGACTCAAAAGTGAAGTAAGAAAATCATACTTCATTGAAGTCAAAATATAATTAGAATTTTGGACTAGTACACATAATTTTGGAGAGAGTAGCAAGACAAAATGATATTGAATTATTTGTTATTGAAATATATCATATAAGATGAGTGTTGCAAAGAATTGAGCACTTCAGCATCACAGTGGCACGCAAGGACCTTGTTCTGAATGAATTGACATAGAAAATCCTGGAGCGATTTTGGCTTCTATCAAGCCTAGCCATCATCCGGCAGAGTGACTTGTGCAATCGCCCATTGAGCAATCTCTTGCAAGTTATCTCCTCATCCCCACCGATCCAATTCAACTTCAACTTTATATCATGTTTTTTTGTCCTGTTTCCATCCCGTGTTTAACACGGATGTAGTTGCCTCAGTTGTGGCAACCTCCGAATGGATCACCTATGACAAATAGAACAAATAACAGCAATCCTGAAGAATCCAGTGCGTGAGATCCACATGTTACTTCTGACTTGATAAAAGTCAGATTATTGCCTGTTTAATTCTTACTTTCAATTGCAATCCTACGAGTCATTTAGTGGCTCTGCTCCTACACCAATGGCCCTCTCCTAAATATCTCTCTTCCCCATACAAACACAACAACAACAACAACAAACCTTTATCCCACTAAGTGGGGTCGGCTACATGAATCATTCGTCTCCATTGTATCCTATTCTGTGTCAAATTCTCATTTAATTCAAGTATACTAAGGTCATTTTTTATACATCTTAATCAAATCTTTTAAATCTTTACCTCTACCTTCTTAACATAAGGCAAATCTAATGTATCTACTCTCCTAACTGTCATTTGATCGACGCTTTATATGGCCAAACCATCTAAGACTCTAATCTTATACTGAGTTACTCCAACTTTTTCCAACATACTCATTTCGCATTTTATCTCTAAGAGTAAAGCCACTCATCCACCTGAGCATCCTCATCTTTGTAACACTTAACTTAGTCTTATGCTTCTCTTTATTTGGCCAACATTCTGCACCATTAGTCATTGCAAGTCTTACCACCATCTTATAAAATTTTCCCTTAAGTTTAAGTGGAACTTTTCTATCCCACAACAAGCCAGATGCATTCCTCCACTTCATCCATCCAACTTGAATTCTACTAATAACATCTCCATCTATTTCACCATCATTTTGAATAATAGAGCCAAAAATCACTCACTCTTATTAATGACTTGTTCACCTAATGTCACAACACTACCACTAGAACTTCTACAACTAAAATTACACTCCATATATTCAGTTTTAGATCTACTTAACGAAAACCTTTAGACTCTAATGTTGACCTCCATAATTCAAATTTCTCTTGGACTCCCTCTCTAGTCTTCCCATATGAACACAAAGATAGAAAAATATTTTACAGCAAGCAATAAGACTTATCATCCTATTAAATTATTTTGTTATGACATTAAATTATGTAAGAGAAGAGTAATTAAATGCAGAAAGAAGAAAGCACTTCAAAGTCTGAGCAATATGCAAGGACCTTGCTCCGCATGAATTTCACATAAGGGATCTTGGAGCAATTTAGGCTCTACCAATCTTGATTATTGCCATTGTTCAGCAGAGAAATTGACTTGTGCACTCTCCCATCGAGTATCCACTTGCCAGTTATCTCCTCAACACCACCACTTGTGCACTCTCCCATCGAGCACCCTCTTGCCAGTTATCTCCTCAACGCCACCAATTCGATTCAACTTAGATTTTATATTATGTTTTTTGTTCTATTTTCATTCCATGTTAAATCAAATGTTATTAACCCCTTCAATCTCACAATTTATATAGACAATTTTCTCTGATCTCCCCTCCCCTCCCGTCCTATCACTGGCTTCTTGTTCTGGTGCAATAGACCCCCCTGGTTCAATAGCTTGATCAGCTGTTTAGGCCCATTTTGGAGGGCCCTGATCGCTATTATCAGCATAATTAGACTCTAACAATCTTTTTTTCAAAAAAAAAAAAAATCAAGTCTAATCTGAGACTTTTCCCAAATGAAGAGAAATTACTGGTGCACCTACCCTTGCCTTACAACTCTCCAACAATCGTTGGATTTTTTGCAAAGTTTTCTCAAGTGGCATGGCCTATAATTACTGAGGCTAACTTTAAGGAAAGTTATAATAGCTACTGTCAACTTTGGCACCTCTATCAATAGGATTGGTTACTCTTCATCTGTGACTTGTCTCTCAAATCAATCCATTTCTTATGTCCATCAGAAAGTATTTGTTGGCACAAATGTTTTTGTTTTGCTTCACTTTCAACTGGAAATGGATGGCTTTCTCAGGCGTAGCTGACACTGTAGATGTTTAAAGGATACAAGAAAGAGAGCGATGGGTACAAGAAATCTGAAATTGGATGGATTACCTTGGTAGGCTGTTTGAAGGAATGGAATTTTGGTTAGGATTGTAGATTGGGAGTGCTTGTATCAGTCTAGAACACATTTGTGGTTGCAAGTTTGACCTCCACCAGCAGTGAAGACGTTCCTAGAGGCAGAGCCTTGACTGATTGGAGCAGAATTGGACTGAATAAAGATTGGACAGCAGAAAACTGGCTTGATTTGGGATGGTAGGAGAAGGTACAGCAGTTGGTATGTGTTGGACGGCAATCTGGAAAGCAGAAACAATCCCTAGACTGGAATTCAAGACTGAAACAGCAGTTGGAGAAGCTTCACAATGCCGAGAGAGCAATCAGATTGCAGAAAAAAAAGATTGAGAAAATAGATTTAGATATTAGGAATCCAACAGAAAGATACAAAACCACCAATAACACAACTGAGTTACAAAATCACCACCCAATCTTGAAGGATATAGAAGAAGTTCCAATCCAGAAACCCTACAGATAACTCAATACAAAACAACAAGAACTAACTGAAAAAACACAAAACTTTACTTATACCAAACACAAATAAACCCTTATTTAGTAGAAAAGTGAACAAGCTGGATAAGTTGAACCGGTCCAATCCGGTTCAACTTGAACCAATCTCAACGAAACTCATGGAGACAGATCCCCTCCTAGTTACACGGGTGCTCCTGGGTGACTCTCTCACACCCGCATCATTCTCCTTGGGTAAGATGGGCTTTTCCCTCATCTCCTGATGATCAACTTCCCCGTTTAGATCTATCCCAAAGTCAATAGTCCAACAATGTACTCCTGATAATGACACCTGTAAGGGACACTTCCTCTGATCCTTCAGATCTTACCAATATGTTCAAATAATCCTAATTATGATAACATTATTGGTGTTTCTTTCAAGTCCAGTAGTATAGTAGTATGATCAGCTATAGTTTATTCCTTATGACTTCCCCAAGGTAGCAACACAATCTTCTGTTTATCCTTGGAGAAAGTGTATATATTCTTGTAGCCATCATGTGTAATCCTCCTATCATACTGCCAAGATCTACATAAGAGAATGTGGCAAGCATCCATGAAAACTACATGCACCAAACTTGCTCCTAAAGCTTGTTCCAAATGGAGAACTCCACTAAGCATCGCTTTTCAATAATGATTTTGTTCTTCTTCTTAGTGAGTATGGTTGAGGATGAATCAAAGAAATGGAAGAACTAATTTTTCTATTGCTTGAGTTACTATTACATTCTCACAATTACCTCCATCAATGAATAGTTACTACTTTTCCATTTCAGTGCCTCTTGTGTGAAAGATGTTGCGCTTGAGCCACAGTTCTTCTTCTTCAGGCTCCGACTGAAGGACATGACTCACCATAAGTAGTTCTTTATCAACAACCAAGGGATACTCTTCTTCTGCTACTTCCGTCACAGGCACTTCAATAGACTCCTCTTTCACTGCCTCCTGCTTAATAAAAGATATAACTCTCCTATTTGTACAATCAGATGTAATATGCTAAAAATCATGACACCTGAAGTACTTCTTGGATATAAGAGCTTGAGTCTTGGATCCACTGCTTTTGTCACCCTTCTTGACCATTGGAGTGACACCATCATCATGTGGCTGTTTTTACACCTAAGAGTGCACTCTTGCTTCCAAATCTTGAGGTCAAACTCTATCTAGGAGAAGTGGATATATTGCCTTTCCACTTTTAATGCCAAAGTCTGTATATCTAGTAGGAACTAGTAAGGCTACAATTAGACCACATTACTAATGGATGTCTTCAATCCTCTTAGATGCCTGGCAATAATGTTCTTCTCTGGCTCCATCAAATCATACTTCAGGATGAGTTGCTCAACATCAGCTTAATCTTAAGAAAGCACCCTGCATGCAGTGTGCTGAAAGGTACTTACCCTGTAGTTCTTTCTTCATTTTAGATCATATAATTATCTTGCTTCTATCTTCATGATACCTCACATGCTTTTAAGTTCTACCACAATTATGAAGCACTCTTCTTGAGTATGATAACTAATTTAACATTCCTATCATCTAGAATATCTTTGTATTCAAAAATCCACCCTATAATTTGAAGCCCCTCAATGAAGATATTCGGAACCATATGCCTCTTAAAATTCAGGATGTCAACCTTCACTTCGAGATCATGCTACTGTGAATGATGTCTTCTTCTATATGCAATGCCAAATCGACGAGGCATGGGCTCTTCTCAACATTTTAAAAGGCATTTTTGGGGCGCACCACAAGGCGATGCGGGAGTGTTCTCGCCTTTGTATAACGTGAAATGCGCTAGTCGCATGGGCAAACGCCCCATGCTTTGGGAGTTTGCCTGGGGCACTATTTTGGCATTTCAAATGCTCGGCTATGCCCTAGGGTCAATTAAGTAAATTTTGAAATTACTCTTATAACCCTATTTCTTCCTCCTAGTCCCACTCAACCCACTCTCTCGCTCCTCTTGCTCTCAGGGTATCTGCTTCTCTCTCGCTCCCTCTCCCTCAACGCCACCTCCGTCAATACCGACACCGCCTAGTAGACAACATCATACTTTGTCACTTGCTAGTAGAATCGAAAGAGGTATGAATCCCATATTTAAACGTAATATTTTATTTTAAAATAGTTAATCCTTACATTGTTGGAAATCTTATTCTTTGTTCATTTTGTTTGAGTGCTTTAAGGTGCTATAAGATGCTTAAGGTGTAAACCTAAATTTTATTGCATTTTTTTATTTATATCAATCTTAATGAATTTTGATGTCCTTTAGAAATAGTGCTTAATTTCTTTCTCATTTTTTTATTGATATTTATGCTGGCAACTTGGCATTGAGCTTGTAATGTTCTTCATGTTATGGATGAATGTCTTTTTGCTATAGACTTTTAGTGCATGAAAGATTCATGTTTGTTAGCTTTGATGTGCAGTGTTTGTGTGATAAAAACAAACAAGTTACAATTAAGTGATAAATTTAACACTTGCAATGGAAGGATTGGATAGCTCCACTAGTAGTTTTAGTATGAAAGATTTTACTTAGCAATATATAATAAGTGTACTTGATAAAAAATATTTCAGATGTAGGTTTTGTAATCAAGTGTGCAGTGGAACAATCAGTAGGATAAAGCAATATTTTGCGGGCACTCGAAAGAGTATTAAATTTTGTTCTAAAGTCCCTATTGAAATTCAATAAAAATATAAGAAAGTATTAGAAGAAGCTGCAAAGGTAAAAATACAATGTGAAAGTATCATAAATGGCATTAGAAGTAGTGCAACAAGTGCAAGTGTCAATGATAGTGGAAACTTAAGCTCTATTCAATTAATGGAATCTACACAGAAGGCTCCAAGAGTTAGAGGTTCAATGGATTCTTTCACTACTCATCAAGGTAGGAACTCTACTCTTAATTCCAAATAAAAGAAAGACGAAAGAAAAGAGGCATGTAGAATAATTGGTAGATTTTTCTATTCAGCTGATTGTCTTTTAGTGCTGCTAATGACCCATGCCAATGTTTGAAGCAGTTGTTAATTTTGGACCTGATTTTGTGCCACCATCAATGCATGGGTACTTAAAGATGAGGTGTCTTTCATCAATAAGATGTTTGAGGAGCATAAAAAATAATGGAGCAAATATGGATGTTCTATAATATCAGATAATTGGACGGATGAGAAATTTTTTTTTTAATTAATTTTCTCGTTAATTGCCCAGTTGGTACATTATTTCTAAAATCTGTGGATGCTTTTTATGCTATAAAAAGTGGTGAATTGTTGTTCACTAACTTGGATGCGGTGGTTGAGAAAGTTGGGGAGAAAAATATTGTACAAATCATAACAAATAACGGCTCAAATTATGTAAACACTGATAAAAGATTGATGGAGAAAAAAAATATCTACTGGACACCTTGTGCAGCACCTTGTATCGATCCCATGTTAGAAGATTTTGGGAAGTTGAAGATCCACCAAAGCACATTTGTTAAAGCTAAATAAATGGTGAAGTTTATTTACGGGCACACTTGGGTTCTTGACGGGATAAGATCCTTTACAAAGGATCAAGAGCTCCTTCGTCCAGCTATCACTCGATTTGCTACTACTTTTTAACTCTTCAAAGTATCTATAAATAAAAGCAATCACTTCAATTCATGTCCTCATCAAAAGCTTGGTGTTCTAGTATGTGGGTTAAAAATACATAAGGAATAAAAACTGGATCAAATTCTTGGGGCCATCTTACTTATTGCATAAAGAGTATTGTTCCACTTGTCAATGTTCTAAAATAAGTTGATTTAGAAGAAAGGCCAGCTATGGGCTACATTTATGTGTTGATGGATTCAACTAAAGAAAAAGTAGCAATTAATTGTGGACATAATGAGAAAAAGTATGAACTCATTTGCAGAAAAATTAATGAAAGATGAACAATCCAACTTCATCAACTATTGCATGCTACAGATTACTATGTAAACACTCAATTCCACTTTGAATAAATTTTTGAATAATGATGAGATGAAGCAAGGGTTAATTAATTGTATGGAAAGAATGCTATATCATGGAGATAGTTTTAAAACTGATATTCAATTGGATATTTATGATAAGTTAAGACGCGATTTTGAGAGTAGAGTTGCTATGGATTCAAGGAAGTATATCTCCTTGATCGTATGATAACTTAAGATGCTATTTTGGAAGAAAAAGGTTATACCCAAGATAGATATATGGTAGATCTAGCTCTCATACCAAATAACACTGTTCTTGGATAAGCAAGAGGGTGTAAAGACAAAGGATAAAAGAAAGAGAACTATGGGTACAAGAAATCTGAAATTGGATGGATCACCCTGGTAAGCTGTTTGAAGGAATGGAATTCCCGTTAGGACTGTAGATTGGGAGGTGACTGTTTCAGTCTAGAACAGCTTTGTGGTTGTAGGTCTGAGCTCCAGCAATAGTGAGGACATTCCTAGAAGTAGAATCGTGACTGATTGGAGCAAAATTAAGCTGGAAATAGATCGGAAAGCATTAAACTGGCTTGATCGGATGGTAGGAGTAGGTGCAGCAGTTGGTATGTGTTGGATGGCAATCTGCAAGCCGAAACAATCCCTGGACTGGAACAGGACTTGAAAAGGCTTCACAACACCGAGAGAGCAATCAAATTGCATAAAAAATGATTGAAAAAAAAATTAAATATTAGGAATCTAAAAGGAAGATACAAAATTACCACCGACAATGATTGAGATACAAATTCACTACCAAATATTAAAGAATACAAAAGAAGTTCCAATCTAGAAAATCTAAAGATAACTCAATACAAAACCAAACTAACTCAAAAAGCACATAAAAATCTACTTATACTAAACACATAAATAATAGCTTAGTAGATAAGTGAGTTGGCCCCTTGCATAAATTGAACCAGCTTGATCCCGTCAAATTGAACTAGTCCCGAAAGAACTCATAGGGATAGGGAGGGGACGGATCCCCTCCCAACTACGTGGGTGCTCCCGCGTGATTCTCTCATGTCCGTGTTAGTAGTCTAAAAAGTAATAGCCCCATCTTTCTGTCAGGATCGGCTAGAATGCTCTAGTGCTACTATGCTTTCCAAGCCTTGAGATCACAACTTAGTTTTTTCATTCAACTAGCTCTTCAACCCTACACAATTGACTACCAATGATTATGCTCAAACATGATGTCAAGCAAGAGTAAAGTTAGGTGATTATGAGACCATACAACTTGTCTAGCTACTATAAGAGGCTTGTTTACTAGAATGCTCTAGTGCTACTATGCTTTCCAAGCCTTGAGATCACGACTTAGTTTTTTCATTCAACTAGCTCTTCAACCCTACACAATTGACTACCAATGATTATGCACAAACATGATGTCAAGCAAGAGTAAAGTTAGGTGATTATGAGATCATACAACTTGTCTAGCTACTATAAGAGGCTTGTTTAGAGGAGAAAGTCTAAGCTTTCCCTTATGTCAGTCAATTCCTATGAGAACTATGCATCCATATTCAAACAATCTTGAGACTTATATTGCACAATGGAGAGAGTGTAATAACAGAAAGTCAAAAATAAATAAATAAATAAATAAAATGAAAAAAATCCAACTGTCATGACGGTTGGCCGCGGATTTGAAAAGTCTAAAAAGGGGGAGTTCAGTTTCGTTTTGCTGAAATAGACGAGGGAGAAAAGGGGGAAGACGACTTCCTTGCGTGCGTGCGTGCCCTAGCCGAGCAACCGTGCGCCGACGACCGAGGAAGAAGGAGGGAGACCTTGTGTGAGTGCCCTAACCGAGTAGTCCCTGTGCCGTCGGCCGAGGAAGAAGGAGGGAGTGTCCGTGCCATCTATCAAGAAGAAGAAGGAGTGATCGACAGGAGTGCAATGGGAGGAAAGGGAGATCGAACCGCATGCGGCGTATGCAAGAAGCCGACGTTGAGGCTTAAGCAAAACCAGAGAAATATAAAAGGTAAGTAAATAAATAATTTGTATAATTATATGTTTAATTAAAATTTTGTTATAATCTCGATTTTAATGTTATTTCAAGTTTTAACTTAGTTTATCGATTTCACAAAATAATTTAAATTAGAATATGTAGCATAAATTAAATTTTAAGATATCATTTTAAAAAAAAATAAAAAGATTAAATTTATGAGAACCTATAAATGAAATGCAAACATTTGAAACTAATAAATGAAATGGATGTAATAAAAATACAATTAATTGTATTAATAGATTGAGAGCTTTATTTTACCTTTCTTTAAGTATAATACAAATTAAACTTAATTATTTAAATTTTATATGCTACATGCAAAATATAACTTAAATATTAATCTCATATTTAGCTTAATAAATGTACATAAATATAATATTTATTATAATTTATAATAATATAAAATTAGTCTTTATGAATTGAATAAAGAATATTTACATTTAAATAAATATGAGTAAGAAAATATATATTATGATTCTTAAATTGAAATTATTAGAAAAGATAGAAATTTTAAATCAAAGTAAATTAAGAAAATTATAAGAATACATAGTTTAATAAACAAATTAACTAAATATGATTATTATCATTATTATTATTAATTAATTGAATTTAACGATTGCATGACAATGAATATAATAAAATATTTTATTAATAATATTTTAATTCGAAAAGAAGATTAAAAGTTTAAAAAAAGATTCAAGAACCGCAAATCAGTTTTAATTACGTTCTTATATTTATAAAAATGCCTTTAATTTCTCGCATTTAAAACGCTTATGACATACTTTTTCTATACCGCAGTGATTATTTTTCTTTCTTCATAAATCATGTATTTCCTGCTTTCTTGCCGTGATAATAACCCAATACTATATCATATGTCACTTCATCATTTTATAAAAGCTTAACCGACATCTTAATTATGAATTAATACGTCATAAATCATGGATGGTGCTCGTTTCACTGGATAATAATCAATATCATATCGTCATCATCATTTTATAAAGTTAATCGATTTAATCGTTAATTATGAATTATGCATACCGTATAATTATATGCTATGAATATGTATGTTGAAGTTCACCCTCTTACTAATCGGGTTGACTAAGCAATGCGCATCTAAAAGAGCCAATGAAATTGACAAATGGTAATTACTTATCCTTGATCTTTGATGAGTATTAATAAAGCTTTGGTAAAGGTTTGACGACTCCTAAACGGATGATAAATGTAAAAGTAAAAGTTCACACAAATATTTATGTACTACCTCCCATATGTTCGAGCAATTTTTTACGCATGTTATAACAAAAAACCCATACGATGCATACTACCTTCTCTTATTTACTATAGTGTAACAAAGATAATTAACCCATCAATTTTATTTAATCGTTACTTGCTTTAATTTTTTTCGCAGAACATCCTAACTAAATAAATGATAAGGGAAGGTTATTATCAATGAGACTAGATAGGTAATTATATCGCTTATATCGATTTATGTTTAAATCAGATTGAACTAACTTTGTTAAGATATATACGTGACAAATTAAATCAATTATCAATTCTCAGATGATTAAAGATTTTATTTAAGAATGAAAATGTTAGGAAAGTTGATTTTTTTATCCGTCCGACCGTTTGTTCCCCGCTTTCAGTATTCCAAGCCCTGAGGTCGCGACAAGAGTGGTATCGAGATTTTATATTTAGGGACATAAGTATGATCATAATCAAAGAACTATTAGGAAGAGAATAAATTTTATGAAGAGACTTACATATGATTATATTGATTGATGAATCGCTTATAATTAATTAATTTGTGCCCATGGAATCAAAGATATTATGGGGGAAAATAGAGAGGCACAAACCGCTGAGCACCAGAATTTGGTGCAACCACCTTCACTAGCTATAGATATATTTACACAAATGATGGAAGCAATGACTCAAATGATAAGAAATCAACATACACAAGCTAGTGAAAGTGGTGGGATTCCTATTGACAAATACCTGAAATTATTTCAGGATATGAGGTCACCTCTTTTCTCGGAGGAGGACCCATAGAATTAGAAAACCGACACGCAGATAGAAAATTTTAAAAGTATGTCATGCCTCCGTGAAAGAAGAAGAGTTTCTTTAGCTTCTTTTGTTTGAGGAAACCAGAGATGGTGGCGAGGACACAAGAGAAGTTTGAAGGAAGGCCTTGTAATCTTGTTTTATGGGAGGACTTTGTGAAGACCTTTAGAGATTAGTTTATACTCCTGCCAAGACAAATGTGACAAATTCATCGATTAGACAGGAGATCGCTCATCATACAACAATGAAGTGAGTTTACAACGCTTTCAAAGTATGCACCTCAATCGATACTAAATGCAAGAAAGTGTTTCTATCTATACTAAAGGATGTACGACATTTTGATTCCTCTGGGTATTGATGACTATGTTGTACCGTGGAGCTGAAGGATAGAATTGATTTGTGCAAGCTGAGGAGGTGAGAGATATTCAAAAGAGGAGGAATGATGATATGTCAAAATTGAAAGGTAATATTCAAACCGAAAAATCAAAGAAGAAGCTTAAGTCATATACCAATGCCGAAGTGAAGAATGTACACATGCCCAAAATGTGGAAGAGCACATAAAGGAGAGTGTCTCTCGCACAAACACTTATTATTAAGCCATAAGACATATATAAAAAATCTTGCCTTATCTTGTTAAATCTTCAATGGGAGACAAGTGTTCAACCTCCTCAAAGGAGGTAGAAAGGATGACCGAATCGATTACATCGCCCATTTCTAACTCGAACCATGTAATACACCGAAGTTTATGCACTCACGCAACAAGAAGCAAAAGACTCGTCTGATGCCATTACAAGTATATCTTCATTTAAAATTAACATTATTACGATTTTATATTGTGTTAGATATAATTGCTTTATATGTCTATTCATTTATAGGTATCATCTTTATTGAAAGTAAATTCGTTAATTTTATTTGATACTAGAGCATCACATTCATTTATATCTGAGGAATGTGTCAGAATTTTGGGATTACAGGTTATGAAAATGTCTATAAGATTTTCTGGAATGCCAAATGGTCTCAACCGAACGCTGAAATGTTTACGGTGAACTTAAGTATCATGAAAGAAGTTTGGATACGATTTAATAAGATCGCCAATATATGAATTCAATGTAGGAATGGCTATAAACATTACGCTTATAGATTGTTGTAAAAAAGATAGTCAAATTTAATATTCCTAGAAGAAGAATTCAAATTTGTAGGCAAAAGGAGTATTAATATGATGTCTTGCTTGAAAGTTCAAAAGATGCGCAAAAAAGCTATGAAAATTTTCTCTTGCTCAAGTTATATACTAGAGAGATAAAGAAGTTAAGATATACCAAAGAAGAAAAGAGTATCTAGAATTTTTCCGGATGATTTACAGTTTTCCACCGTAAATATGATATCTCTATTAATATAATTCAAGGTGCAAAACCTGTAGCAAAAGTACCATATAGAATGACGATCAAAGAATTACAAGAGTTGAAAAATCAGTTACAAGAATTATTAGAAAAGAGATTTATCAAGCCTAGCACATCTCTTTGGGGAGCTCCTGTATTATTTGTGAAGAAGATGGGAGCTTAAGGTTATACATCGATTATAGAGAGCTTAATCACATTGAAGAATAAATATCACTTGCCAAGAATTGATGATCTTTTTGACCAACTAGAAGGAGCTTCAGTATTTTCAAAGATTGATTTAAAATCAGGTTATCATCGCCTAGAAGATATACCAAAGATCAGATTCGCATAAGATATAAGCATTATGAATATGGTGATGCATTTTGACTTAATAATTTTTTATGGATCTATGATAATCTTTAAACTTTTTAGATTCATTTGTGATCAGATTCATATGATATTATAATTTATTCCGATGAGACCATGAAAACCATTTTCATATTATTTTACAAGCTCTGAAGGGAAATGAATTGTATGCAAAATTTTCAAAGTGTGAAATTATATTCTTGGGGCACATGATTAGTAGTGAAGGGGTTTCAGTGGATCAGAGTAAAGTCAGAGCAATAACTGAATGACCTAGACCAACCACTGTCACAAAAGTCTAAGTTTCTTATAGATATTCTGGGAGATATTTGAAGATTTTCACAGATTCACGCCACTATCGAGCTAAACTTAGAACAAGTTTGAATCGATTAGTGAAGAGGCTTTAAAATTAAGAATTGAATTAATGACCCAAGATACTATTCTATTGATGTATGATTTCAAATTTATAGTGATGCATCATTAAGAGGCTTAGGATGTGTACTTCTGCAGAATGGAAGAGTGATTGTTTATACTTCAAGGCAATTGAAAAATCATGAAAAGAATTATCAACTCATGATCTAGAACTAACAGTAGTGATATTTGCATTGAAAATTTGGAGGCATTATTTATATGAAATAACGTATGAAGTTTTCACTGATCATCAAAACTTGAAATATATCTTTAATCAGAAGAAGCTAAATTTAAGGCAAAGGAGATGGTTGGAACTCATTAAGAATTATGATTTGGATATTCAATATCATCCAGGGAAAGCAAATATACGATGCTTAGTAAAAAAATATCTAAGAATTGTTATTTGATCTCTCAACAAGAAAAGTTGATTAAAGATCTAGAAAAATTAAAAATTTTAAATTATTAAATTTACAGATGATCATGCTTCATTGTTAAATCAAATGACTATACAATCAAAGTTGAAAAACAGAATACGAGATGCTTTACCTCAAGATGATGACTATCAGAAAATTTTAGATTTGGTAAAAGTATGTCATATAAAAGATTTTGAAATCGATGAAGAGGATTATCAAGTATCGACAGGTTTGCATTCCGGATGTTCGAGATTTGAGGAAAGATATTGCATGAAGACATTATTCTAATTATACAATTCATCAGCAATAAGAAAGAAATGTCAAGATCTTAAGAAAATATTTTGGTGGCCAGGAATGAAAAGAAGTGTAGTTGACTTTGTCTATAAATGTCAATCATGTTAGAAGGTTAAGGCTGAACATTAGAAGCCAAGTACACTTTTACAACCTCTGCCAATACCTGAGTGAGAATAGGATGATATTCATGATTTTTGTGGTTTTTACCTAGATCCGTAAGATGTTATGTATTGTCATTATTGATAGGTTGATTAAATCTACACACTTTATACCTATCAAACAATCTGATGCTGTTGAAAAGCTAGCAAGAAAGTATATTGATGAAATCATGAAGTTAAATGATATGCTAAAATCTATAGTGTCCGATCGAGATGACCGATTTACATCTGGGAGAGAAAATTCAAGAAGTTTTTTAAGCTTACTTTCAAGATCAGATTCCATCTTTAAACCGATCATACAAAAGAACAATTCAAACACTCAAGATTTGCTGACTTTCAGATCCTTAATTTTGGGGGGAAATTGAGAAAATCATTTGTATGACTTAGTTTGCCTACAATAATAGCTTTCAAGCAAGATTGCATAATTCTTACGGATCAGATGGAAGGAATGCAAAACATCGCTTTGTCGGGTGGAGACATGTGAAAGAAGAATCATCGTGCGTAGTAGATGAAGCAATCAAAAAAATTCGATTGATTCCGCGTGATTAAAAACTGCTCAAGATAAGGTGAGAAATACATGATGCTAAATATCAACTAAGATAGGAGTTTTGTCAGATTTCTTAAATTTAGCCAGTGTATAAAATGATTCAAAGACAAAGTTGAGTCACGCTATATCGTCCATACGAAATCTTGAAAAGAATTGAGAAAGTGGCTTATAGACTGGCTTTACCTTCTCACATGCAAGGAGTACACAATGTGTTTCATATTTCTCCTCTGTGAAAATTTGTTACTGATGAAGTTACTAAAATTATTGCTGATCCTATTGATATTCAACCTGATCTCACATTTGTGGCGACCAGAATTATGACATGACGCAAGATCTCGTGAATGAGAAATTTATTTGTCCGCATCGTAAACATGGATCGAATCGGAAGTTTCACGTGAGAAGGAATCGTAAATGCGAGAACTTTATCCTCAATTGTTTAATTAAATGTATGTTTATTTCTATTATCACCAATTTAGACTAAATTTTATAAGAGCAGATCAGAATAACCGAAAGTCATAAAAGCAAAAAAAAAGAAGTAAACAAAAATAAAATGAAAAATCCAACCGCAACGACGATTGACTGCGGATTGGAAAAGTTAAAAAGGGGGGAAAGCTCGATTTTAGTTTTACCGAAACCGAACCCCCAAAATCAACGGAGGAAATGAGAGAGGGAGAAAAGGGGGAAGACGACTTCCTTGCATGCATGCGTGCCCTAGCCGAGCAACCATGCGCCGACGATCGAGGAAGAAGGAGGGAGACTTTGTGTGCGTGCCCTAATCGAGCATTTCGTGTGCCGTCGGTCGAGGAAGGAGGGAGTGTTTGTGTGCCATCGGCCGAGGAAGGAGTGACCGAGCAAGAGTGCGTGCGAATGAGAGCCTCACGAGCATGGGAAGGATCGACGGGCGACGGGCATGGGTCCTAGGGCAACCGAGAATAGAAACGAAATATAAAAGATAAGTAAATGTAATTTATATAATTATATGTTTAATTAAAATCTAATTTTAATGTTATTATCTCTGATTTTAATGTTATTTCAAGTTTTAACTTAGGGTTTATCGATTTCAGCAAATAATTTAATTTAGGAATATGTAGCATAAATTAAATTCAAGTTTAAAATATCATTTTAAGATCATTTCAAGAATCATTTTAAGAAAAATGATAAACATTTAATGAAAATAAAATTTATCTATATTAAGTCACTTTAACATTTAATATTTTTATATTAAGAAATAATAGAATTTAGAAGTATTATATGGCAAATTAAACATGCATAAATATCATTATATTAAATAAATTAAAAGTTAATTTAACTTGATTTAGAAAATAGACAATGCATATTGATGAATGTGAGCCAATTAATAAAAACTATATGTAAGATCATAAAGAAATAAATAAAATAAAATACATTACTTTTAATATCGATCCAATCAATATTTTATTCTATAGGAATTTCAATTAAGGAAAAAATATTAAAGGAAAATAGATTCAAGAGGAAACTGTAAATTAAAGTGGGTAATTATGTTATTACATTTATAGTAAAAATGTGTTTAATTTCTTGTGATAAAATGCATGTTTATTTGATTATGACTTTTTCCTGTACTGCGAGTTATGATTATTTTCCTGTTTCTTTATAAATTGTAATGTAATTTCCCGTTTTTTCATGTTGGATGATAACCTGAATGCTAAATCATATCATTACCTCATTTTTTATAAAGTTAACTGCGATCGTTACATTATGAATTAATACGCACACCAGATAATCAGACGCTATGAATATATATGTCGAAAGTAGTTCACCCCTTTACAGTGTCGATGCGAATGCATCTGCAGACAAAAAAAGGCCAATGACATTGGCAAATTGTAATGGCTACTTGTCCTTTGTATGAGTATTGGTAAAAATTTTCTTTTGGTAAAGGTTTAGACGATGACTCCTAAATTGGATGATAAATGTAAAAATAAAAGTTCACACGAAATATTTATTTGTACCTACCTTCCATATGTTTGATTGTTTGAGTAATTTCTATTATGTACATGTTATAAAAAAACTGACATTCATATTAGTTCTACCTTCTTGCTACTATAAGATAACAAAGATAATCAATCTAATCAATTTTATTCAATTATTAGTTGTTTAACTTTTTTCGTGAACCATCCTAACTAAATCTAGATGTAAGATTATGTTTATCAGCAGACGTGATGTAATTATGTCAGTTATATTGATTTATGTTTAAATTGTATTTCGTATGAACTTTGTTAGTATATATATGTGTGGATAAATTGTTAAATAATTTGTGGATTATAGTGACTCTTCTATGATTTGAGATTTTATTTAAGATTGAAAATGTTAAGTTTTTTTTTTATCCGTCCGACCTTCTGTTCCCGCTTTGGTATTCCAAGCTCCCGGGCCGGGTCGTGACAAAGATTGTCACGTGTTGCATTTATGAAATATGAAAGCATCTCTGGTCATGTGATTTAATTCACATGAGTCCATAATCCATTAATTTAAAATTTCCAATTTTGTAGTTAAGGCACTTATATATATATATATATATATATGGTGATAGGGCATAAATACTTTTACAGACGGAGTATTCTATTACGATTGTCAAAATATTTTTTGTTGGAATTCAAATTATTTCTAGCTAAATTCCTGCATAAGTATCAGAAGGGATTGACAGAGAAGAGACCATCCGAAAGTGATTGGTGATAAAGATAGTTATGGTTGGTCAAATCATATCACTAATAGTTGTGAGAGGCATCAAATTACAACGTCATCTAAGTATCCAAGGTGACGAGCAAGCATTGTCATAAAAAAAGTACTATTGAAGTAATGACAAAAGTGGTTTTCATGCATTAAGCCACAAGTGAGACAAGAATGAGTAACACACGATGCATCAAGGCAACACAATTTGGTTCAATTGCAGCTGAGAAAGCTTGTGAGTGAATAGGAAGCTTAGACAAGAGTGCAATGAGAGAGAATCATGAAGACACAAGAATGAGGTAGAGCATAAACACCAACAAACAATGATTGATTGATGAAAGTGATCTTGCATAGGGGTCTCACACCAACATGCATTGGTGCTTCCAAGCACAAACACTAGTTCTAGAAGATATTGTTAAACAGAGTGAAGAAATAACATGAAGTTAATTAGTCAATAAAATATTAATAGGATTATAAGTACCCTTATTTGTAAGAAAATTGAAATGTTATGAATTTGATACCAGACTTCAAAGTAATGATCTTTTTAACGAGGAGACCAATCTTCATGAAGCTTTACACAAATTCCATTCAAATTTTTTTATTATATTATTTTGCATGATATCAAGTTATACCCAAAATATATGTTCTATAATTTGTGAAGTATGTAGGAATTTAAGAGTTCACATTTGTGTCAATTTTTATTTATTCTTATAGTGATACATGTCAAACCACTTTAAATTTAATTAGTCTACAAAATGAGTTGTGCTTTTTGTTCATATTTTGATACCATAAATCAAGTCTATAATGCTTTCATAATATTAAAGTATTGAAGTTTACGGTATCTATTCATTGTTAAGTGTGAGGTAGATAGGTGAACTATATGCTTTATTTGTCATTCACGTTTCAAAGAAAGAATCCCTTTTGTGCTTTTTGTAACATTCCACACATTGGCAACAATAGTCAAGGGCAATGACAACATTCATTATAAACATATGATCAACTTAGAAAAAAAAAGTATAAAATAGTGTTACAATTTAATCAAGTATTAATTACAAGCACACCACTACATAGCCAAATTGCATATATCATAAATATACAACCCTTAATGTTTAAAAACTAGTATAAATGCCACCATATGTTAGAACCGTTTTAAAATCTTTAGGATATCTCTGATAAATGAACTCCAATCATCACTAGTTGCTATTGTGGCATAGTGTTCTGTATAATTTACAAAAGCTATCATGCCTCTAAATACATACGAGTAAACTATAGAAATGCATCAAGAAGCAAAGATGAAAAATCCTCCTCTTCCTTCTCAATGCTAACAAACTAGTCCATGGCTCTGCCTCATTTAATCTCTCTTCCAAGCCACGGGAACCATAGTTGGCACCTCTGTAGATACTGATGGCACGGTATTCTCTAAAACTAACATTCATGCATAAATATTGTAACCTCGAAAGCTCATAGCATGGACACAAATACAATACCACAACCTACCTCAAAAATCTCATCAATAACATTAAGCTCTCGCAAGTTAATTTGACAACCAGCTTCTCCACATCTAGGTTGTAGTATAAATTCCATCCTAGAAGTATTGCACATGCATTAATTAAAGTAAAAGTAGGTACAAAATATAGCCCAACAGGAAGAAATCTAAAAAAAACTACAATTTTCCTATCATCCTCCAAAATGACAAAAAAGTGAAGAGGAATAGTATGCCTGTCACTATCATTCCAAATAAAAATATAAAACAGTAAAGCACAACAGTCAGCAAACCTATTGTTCTCTCAAGGTGTCCACTTCTAAGAATCAGCAATGAACAAGTTGTTGGTCATTGTAGGTAAGAATGGTAAATAGGAAGAACAAACTATGGTTGTCACGAAAAAACATTAGCTATTTGAGAAAAAAGTTGGTGGCGATCATAAATTTTTTATTCATCCACCAGTTCCACCCAATGCATAAACATTCAACAAACAACCTATTAGAATTGAAGGTCCAGAGGTCATAGATCTCATCCTTGAGTTCAAACGATGATTTATGGAACCAGAGACAAACAATAAGCTCCATAGAAAATACCCCCTCACTTCTACCTCAGTCTCACACACTATCCCAAGTTCCTAAGAGCAGTAGAAGATTTCATGTACCATTCTGTATCTCTCGTTAAACATCTTCATCCCCAAAAACACCATTGCCACCAACAATGTTCTCACATTCGCTTGTGAAGCTGTCAAGGAATAATCTTCTACTATAAGCGCTAATGAAACACAATGTCCATGAAATGCATAAAATGGCATATGGAAGTGTTACTTGAGATGAATCCAACAGACTTTGAAATGCGAGTATGATGGCTGCAGCATGGTATTTTACAAATGAGAGCTATTTAGAATGGAGTTTTATTCATAATACATGAAAATGTTCTCAGCATAAAATTTAGGGGTACGATCCTTAACTAAATCTCACAGGGATTAATTAATAGAATCACTAGTATATATCATACTAAGAATTTGTTCTGTCTACGCTATACTTATAAATCATATAAATATTAACCAAAAGACCAGAAGTGGTAATAATAATTTTTCTACAGTTCAAAAGGCAAAGACCTTGCTTTTACTCATTGCAGAATCTGGCAGGGGTAAGGCTTTGAGATGAGCAGGATCAACAATATCAGCCAACTTCCAATTTCTAATCTTATCAACGTCATCTGCAATCCTAGGCTTCACATCAGCTGTCCTTCCATCAGTGATAGCCTGCATTTCTCATATGATTTTATATACCTATTAGGTTTGAATAAATATTTCCAAAAATACTGCAGGGTAAAAAATTACCGGGCTGCTCGCTGTGACAGCAGTAAGAATTCTGTCACCTCGCTCGAGGGTAGTTGCCATTTGGCCACAAAAATTTTGACCACCACCTATGCTATTGGCAATTGGAGGCTGCAATTAAATAAAAAAAATAAAACTCATAACAAAGTAGGATATGAGCACGAAGAAGATTCAGTCAATCAAGGAAATTGGCTACTTTTAATGCACCACAGAAATTTAAAACATAGCTTTGGACTTGTATTTAGATAATGAAAGAACCATGAGTTTTACTTATCAAAAAGGCATTCTAGGTTTCAAAAAATCTTCTGAATAGAGATCTTCAAATTAAGAGCAACAAAGAGCAAAACACTATATGTCATACTTATCAAGATGAAAAGTGCTACAACCCTCCTATGGTCCAGAATTTCCTGAGTTGAATGGAGAAATGCAAGGCCCTGGTCTTTGCAAACTAAGGCAATAATTTTGAAGGAAATATTATAAATTAAACAAGATATCTCCTTCTAGTGCAATACTTTAAAATCTGCCAATAATCAAAACAAAATGCAGTATGCATAACATGAAAATAACAAGATTTATTCATGAGGTATAATGTAGAAGATTAGCTCACCCTTATAATAACTATGTTGGGCCAAACAATAATAGGCTTTGAGAGCACAATGGAAAAAATAATAATAATTAAATTAGGTTGATGGTAATCGAAGTGACATGTATGAATTATTACAATTTAACAATAAGTTGTACATAAAAGAAGAAGAAGAAGAAGAAGCTTTGGTGAATTTGTTAAAATTAATAAGTTACTCTTCTAGGGAGCCCAGAGCTTAGAGCCTCACAATGGTACCATAAAGGTACTCTTAAGGCACTTAACATTTTCAATTTGAACCACATAAGGAATAAGGCACTCAGTTCAGGTGGCCTTTGCATGCCTCAATGACTGAGGCACGCGGACCTTGGCACCTTCAAATATGTTACCAATGTCAAAGAAATAGAGAGTAAATTTAAGATAACAGGAGAATATGGAATGACTGTAAAAAAAGTTCTGATGATAGGCAGCACTACTCAAAACTAAAAGAATAAAATTTATCAAGTATTTGGTTCGGATAAAAAAAAGACAACTGTTGCTCTAAACAAAATAAAATAAAGAATCTGAAACTTATACAGTAAAAACCCTCAACTTGTTCGTGCCAAGCAGACAATGACATTATATCTATATAATTTTTTTGGAGATCAAAGGAAATAGTGACAATGACAACGTAAGTTCTATTAAAAATGAGTAATCATGTTTGACTGTAATTCTCTATGGAAACATAAGAGATTAAAGTCATAGTGATCAGTTAACCAATGAAAATCTTAAACACAGTTGCAGAAAAAAGTTGTTTCGAATATGTATTTGTATGGGAAAATCTTTGCAATTATAAAAAATGTTATTTGAATGAAAATAAATTTCTAACTACCTTAAATTTTCTAACATTAAAATCTGGTGCCCATAAGTTGAGCTAAATCCCCCAGTAGCACTGCCAAAAATTACATTTGTAAACAATATTCATGGAAAGATGGCGGCATGATAGCTCATACCAAGAATCATGTTCTTCATGTAAATACAAGAAAAAAAAACCACCTTGAAATGTATTTAACATCAGAGTGACCTCAAGCAATAGATCAATCTCTAGGAGTCTTCTTCTTTTTTTTTTTTTTTTTTTTGTATTTACATGGAAGAACTCCTATAAAGCACTCAAGCAATAGATCAATCTCTCTTTGCCCTCTTCCTTCTCTAAAACCCACTTTCTCTTCTAACTCAGAGATGACCTCTACATTCTCCCTCAAAAAAGAGCAAAAAGAATTTATCATTATTATTTTGTGTGCTTTAATTAAATAAACCATTAACTCATGCTACTCATTAGAAGATACAACACCCAAAAAAAAAGTGAATGATGAATATATTTGCAAACTTGTATTATCTTATGCATGTATTTGAAGACCTCATCATACTCAGTAGAGTTGGCGAGTTTGAAAACCTCATTATGCTCAGTAGAGTTGGCGTGTTCGAAAACTATGGCTGCAATATCGCAAGATACTGACAATCATGCTCAGTAGAGCTATTAGGAAGGTTGAGCAGACCCCTGAGATTGCCCCCATGCAAGGATGAGCCAGGAGGCTACCAAAATTTTGTCGAAATCGATAATGATAGAAGACTTAAGCAGGACCAAATAAAAGCATCATTAAACTTGAATTGAAACTTAAAATGAATTTATATTAAACTTAATTGAATATCAAATGAAAAATTAAACTTAGACATGACAATCCCAAAATCTTAAAATAAAGATGAGCTTACAAAAATTAAGACCAAGTGGCATTTACAGGGACTCGAGAGCTCATTAATGAGCATGTATGAAACTTGTAATAGAAAGTTCATTCTCATATGAGAACAGACTCGAGCAAGATTTATGCTAAACACTTCAACATGACTTGCAATGACCAGGAAGTATGCCTGCAAATGAGAATAGAATTTAATAATACTCATAGGGGATTTAAAGTGAACTAGATAGCTCACTAACGAGCATGAATGGAACTTATCATATACTTGAAAGTTCATATTTAGATAAAGAGAAAACTAAAACTCAAATCAAGCATAAATAAGACTTTAAGACTTCATGTGAGATATGAGGGACTTGTGTAAACTTAGAAGCTTACTTTAAAATGAAAATTAAATTTAAATCAAACTTGAAAGAGAACTTGCCTAAGGATTTGATAACTCACTATCAAGCAAAAACATGATTAGATTGATCGGTAGTGAGTATAAGCAGAACTATTGAGTAAATAATTGAACTCCGTTATAGTCCTCATTGGATAAATCGGTGGGTGCCCAAAAGAATTTTAATGAGATTCATAGTGAGTTTTGAATGCTCACCAAAGAGGATGAGCAAGAACCTTTAACAAATATTCAAGAGGTTGAACTAAGTGAATAATGAAGAGTAAAATTAATCATAAGAAAAACATGCATATGACATGTAAAAAGTTTGAAAACTCGTTGTTATACATAAGTAATATCCACAGAAGACTTAATAACTTGCTTCTAAAAGTAAAATTGGTGTGATATGCAAAAACTTGCATGGGACTCCTATGATTATAATTGAACAATCCTATCCACAAATTGAGAGACAAACGCTAACAAAGATTCATTGATTAAAATTACAAGATGAATTAAAGCGCCTTCAATGACACCAAATTCGCAACATATTATACAAGCGAACAGTAGGTGCTAACTATGTTTTTAAACAAACTCTTGCACATATTATGAGGCAATCACGTATCCAAATTTATCACACCAAAATACATGCAAATAATCAAAATTTTCAATGAAATGAATAGTGCATACATCACGAGGCAAACATATATTGAAGTTGCATTATCGAGATGTGTGCAAATAACTTAATGAAATAAGGTTTGCACACATTGCGAGACAAGATTAAAATTCAAATTCAATTCCTCGAAAAGTGTACAAGCATTTTTAATATACCAACATGGGCTCCGACACTATGTTGAACGCATGAATTTAGTGCTTGAGGATGTTGGGAAGTCATTAAAACTCCAATAAAATGCCACTAGAAAAAATAATTATTGAATTTAATGACAAACAAAAATGAAATTGATAAATGCAATTCTATTAAAAATGATGACAAAATTGAACTTTTAAACATGATGTTAATTACTTCAAGTGAACAAGAGGATATTATTATCAAAATATTTTACGTCCTAATACAAATCATCTTAAACTTAAACTATGACAAAATATAAAAATTCAAGAAAATTACAAAATATAAAATTGTTCAAGCAAAATCTAAAATTTAAAATAAAAATTCATCTACCTTCTGCAACAATTTATTGAGAGTGAAAAGTTTAAATTTAACCTAAGCTCATAAAGAACTAATATGAGATATTTTAAGAAATGAACGTCTTTTTTTCATAGCAGATTCATAGCAGATCAGGGGAAGAATAGGAAAGATGATTCACTATATTTTGACCAAGAACAAGACTTATCACAAAAATATTTTTATTATTAGGATGATAACACTGAAAAGAAAGAGTGTCCATATTTTATTTTATTTTAAGAGAAATATGACCGGGAGGAGCTAATTCGAATCCCTTAGGTAAAATAAGAGCATCTCTTATATTCAAAGCTCCTTTTTTACCATTAGTAAGAACTTATTTCAATTGCATATCATAAGGAATTCGAACAGCTGCTTCAAATACAGTATCAGAAAGTACAACTTGCAGAACTTCATAATACAATATCAAGTATACTCCTATAATCACTCTTAAATAATCTCACACCAATAAAAACATAGTCTATGTCCTTTGTCCATGCATTTTTCATAAAATGGCATCATAGAAAGCAGTGATTATAGCTAGACCCCTTTAACTAGAAGCTCGCCTCTCATAGCTAGAGCTTGTACTCGAACAGCTCATGTAATAACTGAAAGCCAGGAAAAAAAAAAAAAGCATGACGGTTAGCATGGATTGGAAAGTCCAAAAGGGGAGTTTGATTTCGTCAAACCAAATAGAACTCCCAAAACATCTGAGAGGAGAAAGAGAAGGAGAAAGGGAAGACTCTAGGTCGTTCTATGAGTAGACTCCAGACGCCATGATTGAAAGAGAGGAAGGAGACGACAGTGTACGATCGAAAAGAGAGAAAGGAGGACGATCTTGTAAACGACGAGAGGAGGAAGCCTGTTCTGAAACAGCGAGCACGAGAGGAAAAGAGAACGCGATCGATCGTCGCAGGAAGCCGACAGTGTGACTGTAGTCTAGAACCAGAATAGAGAAGGAAATTGGAAGCTAACTTAAATATATGATTTATATAATTATTATTAGATTAAAAATTCTGATTTTTGTTGCTAAAGAATTTAATTGAGAATATTTTCTTTTGAATTTTATAAAATGAGAAAATGCCTATATATATATATATATATATATATATATATAAGGGTTTTATGTTTTCTTATTTAAAATTTGGATTAAATTAGGTTATTATTAAATCAATAACGAAATTATTACGAGCTTCGCAAATAATGATGATATTGTTTTATCTCTAATTTGACGAAAATACATCTATATATATGTTTAAATTTCAGAATTTATACAACCCTAATTCTATTGTATTACTTAAACTCTTAAATAGCCATGATTTTATTATAGGATACTAGTGAAAATAATAGATTTTCAAGAAAAAAGAAATTTTAAATGGATTCCTAAATAAAAGAATTTAAGCCTTATTTATTTAAGGGTTCGAGAAAATTTGAGGCTAATGACTTTATAAAAGATAATAATCATGAGAATTGCATTGATTACATATTATGATTCTTAAATTGAAATCATTAGAGAGAAAGATAGAAATTCTTAAATTAAATTATATTAAGAAAAATAATAAGATTAAAAGGATTTAGAAGTATTATATGACAAATTAGACATATCATTATATTAAATAAATTAAAGGTTAATTTAAGAAAATAGACAATGAATATTGATGAATGTGAGCGTCAATTAATAAAAGTTATATATAAGTAACATATGAATAAAATAAAATAAAATACGTTGCTTCTAATATTGATCCAAATCAATATTTTATTCTATAGAAATTTCAATTGAGGGAGGAAGCATTAAAAGAAAGGAGATTCAAGAGAAAACTGCAAATTAAAGTGAGTAATTATGTTCTTACATTTATGATAAAAAATGTTTAATTTCCGGTGATAAAACGATATTTATATGATTATGACTTTTTCCCATCTGAAGTTGTGATTATTTTACCTGGTTCTTCATAAATTTTAATGTAGTTTACTATTTCTTCATGTTGGATAATAACTTGAATCTTAGATATCATTGTCCTTAATTATTTTATAAAGTTAACGATTCGTTATATGAATTAAAATATAGATGTAAAATTGTATCTTTTGAATGTGTATGTTGAAAGTGGAGTTAACTTATGCTAGACGAATGTCTTGCTAAAATGATGAAAAAGGACCAATAAAAATTGGCAAATGGTAATGGCTACTTGTCCTTTAGATGAGTATTGGTAAAGGTTTTGACGGTGACTCCTAAGACGGATGATAAATGTAAAAGTAAAAGTTCATACGAAATGTTTATATATACCTACCCCTCATATGTTTAATTGTTTGAGCAAATTTCTTTATGCTGTGATAACAAAAAATTGGCGTCATACTTGGCTTCTAACTTTTGTTTCTTATAGTGTAACAAGATAATTGGCCTCGAATTTTATTCAATTGTTAGTTGTTTAATTTTTTTGAATCATCCTAATTAAATGATTGATAGAAGGGAGGTTATGTTATATCCGTAGACTACGCGAGATAGTAATTATGTCATTATGTTAAATTATGTTTAAATTGTATGTCATATGACTTTGTTAGATATATATATGTGGACAAATTGTTAAGTCTTTTGTATTGTAGTATCTTGTATGATTGGAGATTTTATTTAAGATTGAAAGTGTTATGTAAGTTTTTTCTTTTCCGTCCACCATCGGATTCGCGGTATTCCAAGCTCCGGTAGGTGTGACTCAAGCCCCATGAGTTATGAATTATAAGGTATACATGATAAAGCATACAATTTTCTATTAGATAAGATCAACTTAAAAATATCTCCTTAGACAAATATCCATCCTAAGCCTACAAGCACCCCTTAAACGACATAACCTCGCCAACAAAGTTCCTTCAATTAAATTGAATCAATTACCTCCTCCGAATAGGTAAACTAGGGACCACAATAATACAAGACGACATAATTATGGGATATTGATAAAGTTTGTCATCATTCTCCCACCATCTGCTTCAAGTTCATGGATGGTAAATTTTTCAATCTTAAAACCTTGACTGCTACTCCTGTATGCTAAGTCCTTAACTTCTAACAACTAACCTTAATTAAAAGTTATCTCATCACTAAGAGGAATAATTAACCACAAGTGCTTGCACTTATTTAAAAAAACTTAAAATTGAATCTAAAATTTTAATAAAATAAGGATGAAATCTTTGGGTAACATCTTACTTGCAATTTAACCTATTTTCTAAAAGTTTGACCTAAAACAAACAAAACTCTCTCAAAAGAGTTAGATGTGGATTTTTAGAGCCCACACTAAGATAGTTATTTGGTGATAGAAAGGCATCCAAAGGATAGTTGGGTTAGCCTTCCTGAAAGGCATTCAACTTCTCCAATAAATCAAATAAGCAATTACACTATCTCTTATCCCAATTTTCTTTAGTCTCTAAGGGTTGCAACCATAAAGAATCTCATGCAATAGGATCCGATACTCCTCAAATATCAAGAGCCTCAGGTTTCTTGCAGTCCTCAACAACTAGTCCCCCACACTCCTCAAAGCCTTTTCCTTAACGAAGAGCCAAGTTCTACCATCCTCGAACATGACTAGTGGCCTGAGAAGATATGAAACTCTCCAATTAGTGTACCTTTTAACATATATGCCCCTAAAATTGGCACATGGCACCATCTGGATGTTGCATGATGCATCTTGAAAATGGGGTCAAATCTATGGCTTACATGAACTTTGTAAAGTGTTAAACATGGAAAATCTCATAGAATGCTAGATTATATCACATTAATCTAATTTCAAGGTCAGAATGACGAAAAATAATAGACCGACTAAATATCATTTAAAGTTTTTTCTTCCTCAACTAAAATGTACAATTCCTAGACAGGTAAGTGGTGAAGAGAACAAAATTTAAGGTGACCATTTATTTTGCTAGATGGTAAGTGAAATTTGAAATTTTAGAGTATTTGTTGTGTTCCAATGAATGTGATTAATAACTTGATTGACTTAAAACATCTTCAGAATGGCTAAACTACTAAATAGTTCATAACTTCATGCTTAGCCAAACTCAGCCTCTGAATGAATCAGAGGATTAGAAGGAGACGCAATATATAACGGTAAGGCTAAATTCTCCGAGCATCAAGAATTAGCTCTTCAACAACAACAAATCTGTTGCAAGACAGAAGCGAAACTGAATGAAATCAGCTCTTGAAATAGAGAGGACTACTATCAATGCCCAAAGAATTAACCAACGTTACAATCACCTTCGTGCTGATCTGTTGAGAAGCACCTCGAGAACCTTCAAAAGCCCTTGCCTCCAGCAACCTAAGTAAACGTTGTCCATCAACATTTGCTAGTATTTTTATCCCACTGTCAGTTGTAACTGCAAGCAAAGAACCCTCCTTGTTGAATCTTAGCCGAGGACTTGCCTGTAATTACAGATAACATAAAAAAAACAACGTTTCTTGCAACATGTTACAAAATAAAGTTTAAGTCACAATGGGTTCAATTTTTTGGCTAGTTACTAACAGGTAATCCACCCTCAGCATCTGTGGTGGCTAGTATATTGGCATTATCCATATCCCAGAACTTTATTGTAAATTCATCTCCAGCGGCTAAGAAACGATTTCTGGTGGTGTCAAACTGGACTACACCTAGAGAGCGTTTCTTAAAGCCAGAGTAAGCCCTTTTAATAGACCCTTCTGTCTCATTCCATTCAACTAGATGGGATTCTCCATCTTTACTTGTTCCACATGAAAAGAGCCTGCAAGAAGAGTTGCGCAAATTATCAAGTAATTATAATGATAATAATCATAACAATAATAGTAGTAATAATAGTGATAGTTATAGTAATAATACTAATAATGATAATAAAAATAATAAAGGTACATTCACAAAACTATATGGTAACACCAAAGCAGCATAACATATAACCAACACATAAATTAGATGATAGTCATAGATCTGCACATTAGAATTGTTTCATTTAATGACCGCACCAGAGATGAAACAGTGACACATGACCAGCATATGGGATAATAGTTAGTATATCAAATGTTGAGTTTCCTTTAAAACATAAGGAAAACAATTGCATATATTTTAATAGGTTGCCTATTTCTAGTTTTATGGTCATTTCAAAATTACCAATTCAAAAAATACACTAAATAGCAAAAATAAACTAGATTCACCTTGATCCATCAGCACTATAAGCCATTGTAGTGCACCAGTGTCCTGGAGCATCATAATCAACTCTAGATCCCAAGCAATCATACAGCCAAGCTTTTATTTTCCCATCAATAGCGGTAGAGAAAATAAACTGCAAATAAAAGCACAAAGTTAGATGCTTCCATTATAATGATCTTGATCAAGATTATCATCTCAGCCCTTTCCTTGAAAAGTAAGCGGGAAAGTGCAGAAAACAATCAAATTCTAACAATAAACAAAAATTTATCAGCCATTAAGGTGGGGAGAGGAATCCCTAAAAAAGAAAGAGTAATTATGTTGTTTTGGAGGGAAAAAACCTGGATAGTCTCCTTGGAGTGGGGACAGATTGAATATACAGGAGCCTCATGCCCTTCAAATACATGCTGTTTCTGACCTGTCATTGCATCCCAAACCTACAATTCATATAAAAAGATTACTAAAGCCTCTAATTACAATTAAAATTACCGAGAAAAAGGCAGATTCTTCCAAAATACCTTAATCATCTTGTCATCACCGCATGTAATGATAGACAAACTCTTATTCGGATGGGCAAATGCAATGTCATTTACACCACCAACATGAGCATCAAGCTATTGACAAACGTTTTTTGCCCTGTTAGATCTGTCATGTTGGAATAGAACAAAACCATATTCAAGTACATTACCTCCAACTGATTCCTCAACTCTCCATTTGAAGTGTACGCATATGTCTGGACAATATGCTTTGAGAATGCAACACCTTAAAAACAGCAAAGATAGAAGCTCATCCATTAGTGAGCATGAAGAAAGTAATAGCAGCATATAAATTTTACCATAGGACTTGACTCTGGAGCATACCAACAATGGAACCATCTAGACACCATAGACACCTATTTACAGAAATTGTAGCATCTTTCATCAGGGCTGCCTGGAAAAAAGATTGGGTTGATATTGGGAATGGCATAAAATTAGAACACATTTATTTTGAAGTATAAGAAGAGAATAGAGAGGAAAATATGTACTTGTTAAATGTAATGCTCTAAAAATTTTAAAAAGATGAGCTGAAAATTTCTAATTTCTCCAAAAATTTATAATCCATTTTGGAATATTCCGAAAATGGCCAAACATATTTTTAGAAAATTCTACATTTTAGTTCAATTTTTTGGTAAAAACAGGTATATAGGAATATTTAGGTATAATAGTAATTATCAATTAATTAATTAACTCATTAATAGAATATTACAAAAATAACAATTCCATTAAAACAGAGAAACAAAAAAAGAATGATAAGGAAGAAAGAAGAAAAAGAAGAAGAGCAGAAGAGAAAGAGAAAAGGTGAGAAGAAAAAAGCAAAAAAATTAGGAATTCAAGGAATACAATTTTTCTCTTTTTCTTTCATTAATTGAGTTGGCTTTGTAGGTAGAAATTCAAATTTTCATATTTTCACTGTAAATTAAATTGATTTCAAGTTGAATGAGGAATTCCTTTGAGATTTTATACAAAAGAAAAAAAAATTTAGATGATCATGACAAAGAAATTTGCCCTAAGATCAATTTTCAATTAGGTAAGATACTCAATTTCTAAATCAGGAAGAAATATTTTTTATATGTATTCAATTTAAGGCATTAAAATCATTTTATTCATAAACTGGGTATTACTATACAATCATGTATGTTAAAAAAACTATGGTTAGATATATAATAATTAATTGCATGTGAAAGATGGCTATATATTTGTATGTATATATGTATATAAATGTTAAAAATGCATAAGAATAAGCTTAAGAAATGACATGTATGTGAACAGGTAGGGTGACAAAGGTGAGTCCAAATGAAGTCAAAAGAATCCTTAAGCTAATATGATGTTGATATCTGTATAGGTAGGATGTTAAAGGTGTGCACTTATATGATAGTCAATGAACTTAACGCCACATACATGATAAATTTTAAAGCTGAAACAAGTCTTCCATCCTATGTTAAGTAATGACTGAATTGAAAAGAACCGAGACTTAAAAAAAAAGATTAAGCTAACAAGATATCACTTGTACATAAGCCAATAATAGTGTTTATAATGTGATAATCTCTAACATTCAGTTAAAGCTCTATTTAGTTAAATATCTCAAATATTGTTAGATAAGTTACCATTCATGTACTTTCATTTTACAATGATTATATAATATTAAACAAATCTAAGTTGCTTATTTTTAATTCTTAGAATATTTAAAATTTATATTAGAGTTATATATCTTGTTAAGCTTTTAAACTCATCAAATATCGCGGTTAATGTTATTTAGGTAAAAGAAAAAAATGTTGAGCTTGAGTGAATCAGTTTTGATTAATTACTATTTATTTTGATGTAAGATAAAGCACGGCCAAGCATGTATATGATGAATGTTTTTGATGCTATATAAATAAACTCTAATGTTTATTAGACATACCTTAGTTGAATGAATGAAATTTTGAAATGATTCCGCATAATTTATTGGTGTTAATAATTAAATTTAAGTGAGTTAGAAGTTTACGTTGTATTATCTATTGAGTAGCTCAGTTGAATGTCTTTATCACTCACTTTATTTAGGGGCGAAAAATCCAAAACAGGTTAGTAATAAACTCAATCAACTATATTATACCTGCCACTGTTACGACTTTGATCAACTCAAAGAGATTTTCAAGGGATATGACAATAAACAAATAACATAATTTAGCTTTGTAATACTAAATTTACAAAAGTTTACCTGCAAAGGCATGGAACATACTGAAATATCCCATATTTTGAAAGCCTTATGTGCAATTCTTTCCCGTGATGCAACTTCCCAAATGGAGATCTCTCCGACATTTGTGCCAACTATAAACATTAGCAAGATCACAAAATAAGGTATGGGAAGATCGCTAAATATATACAAAAAAAAAAAAATTTATTCATTGAAGAGATATCAAATCAGTAAAGCAGTGGCAACTATAAGCAATACCAAAAAAAATAATAATAATAATAAGCGCTAAATATTAGGATCATACGAATGCATGTAATGAATAAATGTCGAAGGAGCTACCAAGAAGTAAACTTTGATGCTGGGGATGAAAATCAAAGCTCATAACATTAGAACCCTGATTTAGCGTCCGCACAACAGTCCTGGGAAGATCATCCTGAGAATAAATATTACCCAGATGAATGACACTGGAGAATGACACCTAAATCACATTCCAAAGCCAACACATAGCAAATACAATGAGTCAATATTAGAAAGTAACCATTTAAACAGTTATAAATACTTCAATCATAAAAAAAGCTTGATATCACATACTTCATCAGATTGTCCACTCCGAATTTTCTTTGACAAGTGCTCTGAGTCAATAGTCTGATATTCCATTACTGTTGCACTTGAAGGAGCCCTCGGGTTCTTCAGAAAAGCAGCTACAAATGAAATGACATGTTATAGCCAAGAACATTACAAAAATGTTGAAAATTTATATTGATGCAAACATTCAAATTTATGCCAACCAGATGGCATGTTTGGAGGCTGCAGAAGACCAGGAGGTCCTTGAGCCACAGCAGCATGAGGCATTGTTTGATTGGCACTCGACATCCATCCACCAATGGCACTTGCAGGGTGGGAGACTACAGGTTGAAATGGCTGCACGAGAAGAAAGATCACCCATATAACATCAATAAGAATGTATAAGATTGAAGATAAAGCCAATGATGTCATTCACTTACACTATGAGCTACCAACGGAGGAAAAGGGCCGGATTTTGGTAATGGCCCGACAAGAGGGGCATTTGCAGGAGGAACAGGCCGTGGCACATTAGTAGGTGCACATGAGTGGTCAGTGAAAAGTGTTTTGATATCAGGGTTGGGGCGTGGATTCTTGCAAAGCTGATGCTGCCAATTAAGACTAGAATGGAGATTAAATTATGATTCAACTGAAAAGTCGGTTATTGCTATCAAAATGGAAACCACAAGCATAGTTGTTGCACGTAAGAAAAACCATCGCAACATAACAAGAATACTGCTATCCAGAACTCCTCCATCAAAGACTACAAGTCAAGAACACTTGAGTAAACTGGTATCAAATTGATTAGGTGTTACTTTTCATATCATAGAATCCATAAATAATGGAGGAAACTAATGAAAAATACAACCTACATGGGCGTGTCTTCTACATTAAAGAATGATTGACAGTAGAAAAAAATAAAAAAATCCCAATATTAAAAAAATAAAGACACTTTTTCACTTGAAATAATTAGGATGAAACTAATGATGATGATGACATGACTCTTTTCAACTCTATACCCACCAAATTTATAGCTTCCATCAACTTTCAACAGAAAGAAATGTATGAACTTACCATATGCCAGTAAGAATTTACAGCCATTGCAAGATATTAAGCTTATCCGCACAACTCCATATACAGGATGAAGTTTCAGCAAGAATTAGTCTCATTTTACTTCATTCATGAACCTCTTGAACAACCAAAAGATATTCAAAAGGTACTTTTGAATAAATTATATCCACTAACTCAGTCCATAAATTTTGAAACCCAAAAACGTAACGATGCATTGAGAGATGTCCTTAGAAGTAGTTAGCTATCTCATATTGTAATTGAAAATGTTTGGCTGCATTACCTTGATTGAAAACTTATAGTAAATATTCCCACATATCATTCTTTGTCTTATATAGCCTTAGATTGAGAACAAATGCCAGAATTATGGATCCTGCGATACATGCTAAAAATCTTTATTTTGTCATTAAATTAATTTTGATTCTTCAAAAAAGAGCAAGATTACTCCCATCAATTAGTCCCCATAACTCTTTTCCTACCATAAGTAATAAAAATTGAGATTCTTAGGTAGAGTAAATTTTACCCGTGATTTGTTTTGTCATTAAATTAATTTTGATTCTTCAAAAAAGAGCAAGATTACTCACAACAATAAGACTCCATAATTCTTTTCCTACAACAAGTAATCAAAATTGAGATTCTTAGGTAGAGTAAATTTTACCCGTGATTTGTTTTTCCATTAAATTAATTTTGATTCTTCAAAAAAGAGTAAGATTACTCCCATCAATAAGCCCCCATAATTCTTTTCCTACAAGTAATCAAAATTGAGATTCTTAGGCAGAGTAAATTTTACCTGTGATTTGTATGCCAAATACATCCAAATTAATAGTTGGTATGTGTATGGTCAACACGGTGATTTTGGATGAATTTTAGCAGCAATTTGAAGAACATTGGAAAAATTTGACTACCCCCTCTTTTTCATGCCTCTTTCAATTGCTTGATTAATCATTAGTTAATAATAGAAATTGAAATTTTATTTTCCACTGTCTAGCCACTCATTCTCACCTTGGAAATTCCAAGACCTCGGGTCAATCGTGACAAAAGTGGTATCGGAGCAAAGATTGAATTAATTAATTTGAATTTTTTAGTGAAAAAACAATTAGGAGAACTACGAAAAATAGTTGGTAGAAATTTTGGATGTTTGAGTTTGAATAACTAATTAGATAATGTTATTTTATATATTTTAGGCGTATGGTTATTCTAGAAGAGGTGAAAGATAGGAATATAATAGGAGAAAAAATTACCACCCAATATTATAGTGAACACCAACATTATAACCCAAATGATGGCAGCAATGACTCAACTGATCAGGATTCAAAAATCAAAATCTAATGAAAACAATGGAACTAATACAATGGATACATATTTAAAGATATTCTAGAAGAGGTGAAAGATAGGAATATAATAGGAGAAAAAATTACCACCCAATATTATAGTGAACACCAACACTATAACCCAAATGATGGCAGCTATGACTCAACTGATCAGGATTCAAAAATCAAAATCTAATGAAAACAATGGAACTAATACAATGGATAAATATTTAAAGATGTTTCAAAATTTGGCCCCACTATTCAATTGAGGTTAAAATTATTAAGAAGATCTGAATAGCTATGACAAGTGGCATGGTTAATTGAAAAAAAAATCATTGGGCCATTTAGAGATCGGTTCATGGCTCTTTTTACACGAAGGCAAATGTAGGATAAATTCATTAGGTTGATGCAGGGAGAAAAATCAATCATGTAAAACAAGGAGAAATTCACCCCTATTGAGGTATGCACCACAATTAACATCAATTGTAGAAGAGAAGTGCTATAGATTTCTATCTGAATTAAAGAATTTGATTAGACAATCTTTGGTGCCATTGGGGATAGATGGTTATTCAGTATTATTTGAGAGGGCTAGAAGGGCGGAAATTGATTTACAAATCACACAAAAGTGTAAGTAATTGCATAAAAGTAGTAAAAAAATGTCACTTAGGTAGATGGTTCTATTTAGAAGAAGCCTAAGTCTGTCTCAAGTGGAGCTAGTAGTGGTGCAGCTAACAAAATTGTGAAACCTTGGGCTAAGTGTGGTAAAAATTATAAAAGTAAATGCTTGTCAAGTTCTAACACTTGCTATTAGTGTCATGCACATGAGCATATAGCAAGGTATTGTCCTACATTTGGCCAGAAGACTTTTGATGAATAAAAATTAAGTTGAGTTTTTGCACAGAATACTGGTAGACCAATGATGATGGAATCAATTGCTTTAGCTCCAACTCAAGATAAGCCAAAACAAAATATTCAAACTAGATTTTATGCCCTTACCATCCAGAGCCTAAAGAACCTATTGTGGTAGTTAACGATACTAAAAATGCTTGATGTAGTATATCATTATAATAGTCATCTTACATGTTTTATTTTGTTTCTAATAGTTGAATATATATATATATATATATATATATATATATATATATATATATATATATATATATATATATATATATATATATAGAACATTGATGCTCATTTTGTTTAGTTACTCAATTCTTATTATTTATAATATTGTATAATAATGTTTAACCTTATTGCTCGAGGATAGTATAAAAGATGACTTATGCAAAAAAAAAAAAAAAAAAAAATTATTACTCAGTCATGGTTTGTAAATTTTGCCAATGAAATTTTTGCAAGCAGGGAAGATTGTAATGCTTAGTTTTCTAAAAAAATAAAATAAATAATATATATCAAAACCGACATTAGCCAATTCTGCCAGTGTAAGGGACAAAAGGAGGAAGTGGTGTCGAACTTCCTAGAACGAAGATAATAAAGAGCGGACAAGAGTGGAGATACGAAGAGGAATTGACCGAATGACTAAGAGTGAGCGCAATCTAGACCGTGCAGGAGGTTGTGATCACGTGAGGAGTGGAGAATGAGGGGGCAATGCACGTCAAGCACCAAAGTTGAGGTTGTCTGCGCCCTGTCGAGTCGTGCCAAACTGCTCGATTATGAGAGCATGAGTTCGAGTCGAATGGTGGAGGAAAAGAAGAGGTAGGGTTTAATTTATTTGTTTATATATGTGAGACTTGTAAGGAAATTTTAATAAAGAAATAAAATTTTATTTTTTTCTATGAAAATAATAATGTTTTAAATCCTAGATTACAAGAATAAATACTTAATGTTTCTATTTTTTAGATTGTAATGATGAAATTTAGATTTGCATATAATTAGGAATATATATATATATATATATAATATGAAGAAAAATTAGAATTTAATGTTAAAAATGTTAAATTAATATCATATTTTAAGAATGTATATGTAGAGAGAGAGAGAGAGTGATAGAAGTAATAATTATAAAATCTCATATGATTTTAAAAGAAGAATGTCAAATATAGTAAAAAACATAGATGATTCAAGACATAATGATGGTTAATATTGTTGATTAAGAAAAAAATTTCATTAAATTAAATAAAGAAGATCAATTTACATTAAGAAGAAATAAGTATGGCTTAATTAATATGTTTTATATGTTAATATAATTGTCAAATTTAAGAGGTTAAATCTTAGAAGTGGGGAGGTTGAAAATTAAGTCTTTTGAATTCTTAATGTGAGTACTCACACTTCTAATTTATAATAATATTATTGTTTTCTTCTAAACTATTTGTTTGCAATGTCATAGATAGATTTACATTAATTGTTACTACAATGTTTCCCCTGATTTACCTATTCTTTCAATATTGCTCATATTAAAATGTATGTTTCAAAAATTTCTAATGTTCAAGTTTAATCAAGCTTTATATGCTATAGAAAAATATTATGCATGCTGACTGATAGAATTTCACCTCTTTATGGTAATAGTTGGGGACGTTAAAATACCCATGCACATATACGAAAAATGTTATTTTACATTATCAAAATAGGTTATCTTATATCTCCATTTTTTGTTCAAGATTTATGTAATAACCTATATATATATATATGTGAGGAAGAAGCTGCACTCCATCTTACATGCGTGCCCTAATCAAACGAGACGAAGTCACCGTCGTTGATGCGAGGGCAAGGCTACCTTGCATGCCTTAGTCATTGAACGGGATGAGCCGCCGTCGTTGATGTCAAGCCACCGAGTTGCCGTCGTCGACCTCCTCATGTGCCTCCCTTACACGTGCAACCGAGGAAGCAGGAGGAGAAGGTCAAGTGTGTGTGCGTGACCTTGGAAGGGCGACGGGTTTAGATTTAGGGCAAATCGAGAAGATTTATAATATAAGGTAACGTTTAGTTATTATAAATTGAAATTTAACTTTTTGATTTAATTGTAAAATATGAAACCCTATTTCGATTTTCAAATAATGATAATTAAATTTATCTGGGATTGGTACGAAGGCGAAAGATTTGGTGGGGAGGGATGAATTTCACAACTTCTAGGTAAGACTTGCGATTCTCTTTTTCTAAGTCTATGAATATTATAACTAGCATAAAATACTACATTTAAATTGAAATTTCAAGAGAAATTTTGTAGAAAATTTTCGGGTTTATTAAACTTAACCTGAATCTAGTTACTAATTAGTTGCAATAAGAATATAAGTAAAGCTTAATTCTACACCTTCTTAATGTATAACATAGACCACATCCAATTTATTGAATTGTCAAATATTTTTTTATGTGAAATTCAACCTTCATTGTTAGAGAGAGATGCAATTATGAAGAGATATTAAGTCCAGTAAATAGAAAGAAAATATTATATATCTATTATATGAAATTTATCAAATAATTAATTAAAATTTTTGAAGAGAATAAATAAAATAATTTCATTCTTTCTTGTGTATAGTATAAGTTATGATTAATGTACAAAATGTTAATTATCTATATGAAATACTAAATTGTTTGAGAAAAATTTATAATCTTGCGAGGATTTAAAATACTAAAGTATTAAGCTAAAATTGTAAAGTAATAATTGATTTACTATTGAATATTAACCATGAGTGCAAAAATTATTCTAGGTGTCTCAAAGAACAAAACGAACAATCATTAAAGAGAGAAGATTCAAGAGAATTCACACTAATTAAGTATGTTCCTGCATTTATAGGAAAAAAAATATGATTGATTTTCTTAGAAAAGGATATTGAAAATAGGTGAATCAGGTATTTTGATAAACTTTTCAATGAAAAATCTAAAAATACGATTGATTTTAGCAACCTTAATACCCTAAACAAAAATAGAGAATTTTATTTTTAACGTTGTATTAGTAAATTTGAAGTTAGAGAAGTTTTAAAGAAAATGAAATGTGAAAAAAACAATAGGACCTGATAATATTTTAATAGAAATGTGAAAATGTTTAGGAGATCAAGAAATTTCTAGGCTTATAAATCTTTTTAAAGTTATTTTAAAGACTAAAAAGATGTCAGATGAGTGGAGAGAGAGTTTGTTGGTTTCTATATTTAAGAATAAAGGTGATGCAGAAGAGTGTGTAAATTATAGAGGAATTAAGTTGATGTGTCATACATTAAAATTATGAGAGAGTAATTGAGCATAGGTTACGATGTGATACAAAAGTTTCTCACAATTAGTTTGATTTCATGTCAGGTAGATCTACTATCGATGTTATATATTTGTTAAGAGGTTTGATGGAGAAGTATAGAGAAAGTAAGGAGGATCTACATATGATATTTGTTGATTTAAAGAAATCTTATGATAAAGTTTCAAGAGATGTTCTTTGGAGACTTCTAGAAAAGTAATGAGTTAATATTGATTATATTCAAGTCATTAAGGATATGTATACTGGAGTTGTTACTTGTATCCAAACACAAGGAGGATTGACAAAATATTTTTCTATTTTAGTTGGATTACATCAAGGATCAGCTTTAAGCCCTTATCTTTTTGCTTTAGTTATGGATGTTCTTACAAGGCAAGAATATGTACCTTGGTGTATGCTTTTTGTTGATGACATTCTTCTTGTTAATAAGACTGGAGAGGGAGTCCAAGAGAAACTTGAATTATGGAGGTCAATCTTAGAGTCTAAAAGTTTTCGTTTAAATAGATCTAAAATTGAATATATGGAGTGTAATTTTAGTTGTAGAAGTTCTAATGGTAATGTTGTGATATTGGGTGAACAAGTTATCAAAAAGAGTGAGCAATTCAGATATCTAGGCTCTATTGTTCAAAATGATGGTGAAATAGATGGAAATGCTTGTTGACCTCCACATATGGTTCAGAAATCAAACGAAGCACAAAAAGTTAAAATCAATAATTAACAAAAGTAGCATCACATGAATCGAGTTTGAAATGCCCTAATCGCGATCGAATTAGATCAAAATCATCTCGACTCGAAGAATTTGATTGCATAAACATGCTTGAAATATTAAAATTAATCAAATGAAGCTCATTCCATTAATCAATAATCAATCAATCGATCAAAATTAATTTTTAATAAAATTACACGCATATCGAGGTCGAGAGGCATCAACGACTTCCAAACGACCTCCGTTCGCTAAATTGACTCTGACGTTTTCACCGAAATGTCAAAATCTATCAAACGACATCTTTCGCGATCGATTCAACAAAGTCTACGCGAACGTCGAACGATTCAAATATAACGTCACACAATTTAAGCTTTTTTTAGCTCTGATCGTCGCTGATATGGTCCAAATGACCTCGACATTTAAACGAGCATTCGCGAAGGACGCGACAAAAATTACCTAATATTGATACCCATATTGTTAGAGTTCATCGCACGAAATAATTTCATAAGAATTTTCGTGCGAAAATGTTAATAATAATATCATTATTATGTTAAATTGCAATTAAGTGACTAATGGCTGCTTAAAACCCCTCTTATACCTACCTAATCAGCCACCCGAGCTCCCAATTAGAATTAGTCGCTCATATGCCCAATTAAACTAGCCACTCAACTCCCCAATCGGGCTTGCCGCTTAATTAATCCCATTGGTCGCCGCTTAGCCCACCAATCAAATTAACCGGTTTACCCTAATACCCTTTCTGTTCGGCTCGACTCTCATTCGCACAAAAGAAAGCTCCTGAGCCCTCCTCTCTCGCGTGACTCTCGGCCGAGCTCCCTCCTGATCTCCCTCTTCCTCCCGAGCTCCTCTCGTTCTGTCCTACCCGAAGGAACGAGCACTTGTTTTCCTGTGCGCCTGTTTCACACAACCAAACGAGTTGCTCCGAAATCCAGTACCCAATCTTGTGATATGGCTTGATAGATCCCCTTCTACATACTTAAGCTGAGATTAAGGGTTTAAATTGAAAGCTTTAGATGATGTATGACTCAATGCTTTATGTTGTTTACAATCATTTGTGTGTTTTTAGTCTCTTTTTGGATAAGATAGAATTGGTAGAAATCCCTTTCATTTATGTGAATGCTTTGGTTGTTCTCTCATGCAAATGTAATAAGCAAAAGGGATATGATGTTCAATATGACATGGCTTAAGTAGTTTGGCTTTTTGATCTTCAAGTATTCACTTGTGTTTTTCTATAATGCATCTACTTAAGTTATTGATGAATGCAAAGAAAAAAGAAAAATCAGTAAGTAGGTGAGCTCCTCATGAGGTCTACCTTACTTTGCTTCCATTGCTTGATTGGTTATTATTATGAAGATGATGATTTAGGTAAGATTTAGTTTCAGATTTTCTGAATTTGTCAAATCTAAATGCAATTGTTTACTTCATGTGGATTAATCTTTGTTTAACTATCTTGCTAAGGAAAGAAGGTTGAAAGTATAGTCTTGATTTACTAGCATTGTCCTTCTTCTTCCTCATTGTTATTATCATTAAATTGGTGAGCTTTTGAAGTGCAATGTGAAGTGAGGTTTTATACGCACAAAGTATAAAGGTTGCCATCCTTTGTTGCTTGAATAAATGACTTGGCAAAATTTAGAATGACTATTTATTATCTTGCTTGATTAAATCTTGCTTAGACCTTGCTACTATCTTGAAATCAAATAAGAAAGATGAGTGCATGTAGCTTACCATCAATTTAAAATCCTGTTTTTGCTTATTGGAATATATTTTGTTCCGTTTTGTGATTTGGTTGAGTAGAATCTTTTTATATCTCTCTATCAAATTGCTATCTTGCTGTCCTCAATATAATGCATGCTTAAGGTCATTGAAATTCATATGTTCATTATCTTTCCTTACTTCAAGTGAATGTGAAGTGGGACTAGTTGAAATTTTTTAGATTTTTGGAGACCTTCACATAGTCATTTTCTGAAATTTGAATTGGTTATTAATTTATTATCCCATTTGCTTCGATTTGGAGGGGATAGATTGGAATTTTCTACTTCATGCATATTCTCTTTGCTACCTTTATTACCAAGTCAATGAACTTTTAAAATGAGATGTAAAATGAAGCCCCATTTGCATGCAACTTAAGATTGTCATTCTTTGGCTTCCTAAATAAGTAATATGATAAAATTTTCAATTGTCACTTGTTGTTTGACTTGAGTATCTTACTGAAATTTGGTTACCCTTAACCAATTATTTGTCTCTTCTTATCATTTAGCAATATTCAATTTGATCTCCATTCACGTCTTTTGGTTTTGAAGATGCTTTGCTAAATTTGAAATTTTCTTTTGGGTTTATGTAATATCAAGCCTAATGTGATTATTCATTTTAAGTGGCTTAAATTCTTTTGGCTATCATATTGAAGAAAGGGGAATGAAAGGGAGGGTAAAGTATTCTTTGAGGCCTCTTTACTTTTGTTTTGCCTATTTCATATTTTCAATGTGATAAAATTTGTTTAAGCCTTGCTATCAATTATGCTATTTCACTTGTTGGGTTTGAGGTGAGCAAAAGAGAATAGAATTTCAATTTTCCTTCATGTGAACATAAATCTTGTTTATTGTTCTTACTTTAATGCCTCTTTAAGTTTATGTGAGCTGAAATAATGATGAAATTTCAGATTTATGAAATTCTCATATTTGTAGAATACAATATTGCTTTCTTTTCAGTGCAAAAGGCCGAAATTTAGCTATGTTCTGCCATAAGATTCTCATTTTATTTGCTGAATTTTTAGAAAGCAATGGCATTTTGATGCTTAATATCAAAAATAATAAAATATGGCTCATGTTTATTGGGAATTTATACTATAGTTTGTTGTTTGGTGTATTCGAAAGGGCAAATTTTGAATAAAAGGTGAATGTAGCCACAATATGATAGCACAACTTCACTTATATCCTAAGTGTATCATTTCAATGCACATGTAAAGATAAAAATACAAAAAAATATTAAAATTACTAAGTACCTGTGCACATTATTCCAATGTAGTAAGAAAATCTGCTTTAAATTAAATATCCGTGCACGTTGTTCCAACGTGACGAGAAAATTTGCATTAAAATAAGTACTCGTTTGCATTATTCCAATATAACGAGAAAACTGGTTGTAATATAAGTACCCGTTCATATTGTTCCAATGTGATGGAAAAATCTGCTCTGAAATAAGTACCCGTTCACATTGTTCCAATGTGGCGAAGAAACATGTAATATAAATACTTATACACATTGTTCCAACGTAACAAGAAAATATGTTTTAAATTAAGTACTCATACGGATTATTCCAATGTGATAAGAAAATACTATGTCATACCATTAAAGCTTAAAAAAAATCTATGCATGCTTTTCTTGGTGTTGTAGGTAAACTATACTTTCGGCCACAGTGATTTATGACACCTACCATGCACGCCTTTCTTGGCGTGGTGGGAAGGCCTAGTCTCTCAAAGTAGCTCCCTATGCGAGGATGATGTCGGTAGGCTGCCAAAATTTTCAGCAATAAATAAAATCTACAAAGAGCTTAAATTTGATATGATTTCAACCGTACTTTTAAACTTGACATGCCACGAAAGGTAAGTGAATCAAAACTCAAACTATTTATGAAAATATTGATTAATTGATTCAATCATAAATATTTAAGTTGAATGAAATCTATATCATAAAGGATTTGATAATTTGTTCACAAGCAGAAGATATGAGTTGATATCTTAATAATGAACATGATTGGGCATTTTCAATTACTATTTGAAATATAGCATGTGCTTTATTGAACGAATTAAAAGGGAGGCTTAAACTAAGCTTGAATGCCCTTAAGTTTGCCAATAAATGCAAACTAAACTTTTTAATACATACGTTCAATTCTATTGTATTATATCATGGATTGAAAATGTGAAAAAAAATTGAGTTCAAATTAGTTTTCTTCTTCGGAGGAGAATTGAATACAATTTAAGTTGAAATACAAAGACTTGCAAAGAATAACTCCTTTATGAGCATAAGTAAAGTTTGATAATTCGTCAATGAATATGAATGAGATGCCCTTCATTAAACATTGATGTAAAACTGAACATTTAATCTGAGACTTATTTAAACATTCAAATGAATGAAATTCTACATATGCTTATGGGTCAATTTTACATTTAAGTATAATGTCTAATGATCTATACAAGTATTCAAGCAAATTAAATCCAAGCATGAATCATGAACCATTCTTGGAGCACCAAATGTTTAATAGAATGGTTCATTGTGCATATTCAAATGGTCATGGCATTTCATTCAATTTGAATCTCTTTAATATGCAAATTAAATGAATCTCATACTTACTTCATAGAGCAATGTTTTGATTAATCGTTTGATTCATGTAAACATTTGAAAGAGTCAAGCTCATTCCATTCAATTTGAATGTCTTTAATATACAAATTAAATGAATCTCATGCTTACTTCATAGAATAATGTTTTGCTTAATCGTTTGATTCATGTAAACATTTGAAAGAGTCAAGCTCATGTTGGAACGAATTCTCACTTAATTCATGCAAGTATTTAAAAGAGTCAACGCATGTCTTATAGAACAGATGCATGACTTATGACAAGCAGTTGAAAGAATCAAACTTATGTCTTATAGAACAGAGCTCTACTTGATCTATGACAAACATTTGAATGAGTCAAAATTCTCATATTTGACAAAATAGAGCTACACTTGATTTATGATTTTTGAGTATTGAAAACCCATACTTGCAATTTGACACATGTCATGTCAAACATAACTACTTCAACTTTAATATTTCAATGTACGCACAATATTTAAAAGAATAGATACTTATATGTGTGTTAAAGTATTCACTAGATCAAACACTTAAGAAAATTTGCAAGTCATATGCAAAATAAGAGAACAGATACCTACAGTCATCCCATGACCATTCAATTACCTGCATGTGCCTCGACATATACGCTACAAATCTAAACTTAGTGTATGAGAATGTTGCACCGGTCAAACCCAGTTAGATTTTAGGACCGGGTCCGGGTTAACAAAACCTAAAAATATAATGAAGTTATTATAAGAATTTCAACTTAATAAAATCTGAGAAACTAATTCTGCCGTATAATTACAAAAGATAAATCCATTGACATGACTTTTCAAGTTCAAGCTCCCACGAGGAAAGCTCCAAACCTAATTCTCTATGCTCGAGTTAGAGTTGACAAGATTTGAAAGACTATAAATGAAAGAATGACTGATCAATCTACAAAAGTTGAGAAAGATCTACTAGCCAACAACAATCATATGATCAAAAAAACTATCATTATTAAGACTTTAATTATTAATCATTACATGTTTAAATTTAAATCAATTATAAAATAATCATATGTTCAAATAAAAAAATATAAATTCAATGAAATTAATTATTTAAATTTAAAGTTAAATCCATCCATTCATCCGCAACTGTTTGTCAGGGATGTCAAATTAAGAAAAATTTTACTCACAAAGAGTAATGCCAATCAAATACATTATTTTCACACTCAAATAATCTTAAGCAAGGACGTGACTGTCCTCCGTCTCGCATGATTCGCATAAGACCATATAAATCATAACGACAGGTCCTTGATCGAATGTCACGAATATGATAATAATTACTTCACCAGTATGTTCTCAACAACTTTGCTCTAAACTATAATGTATTTGATTGGGAAAAAAAAATCCTATGTTAGTTAAGGTTGACTTATATTTGTCCCTTTAGACAAACTCCACCCCAAGTCTACATGGACACCTTGGACGACGTAACCATAATTGCTAATAAGGATACTTCGATCAGGTTGAGTCGACTATCTCTTCTGACTAAGTGGGCCAAGGACCACGACAACCCAGCCCGAAATGATGGAATTGTGGGATCTTGATCGGGCGCATCATCGTTCCCCCAAGCATAAGCTTTAAATTGAAATAATAAATCATGTAAATTTTAAACTTCACTCACTGCTACTATACGTTCGCATTTAACGATTCGTCGACTAGCCTTAATCGAAAGTGCTCTCTCAGTATTAAGAGAGATAATTAACTATAGGTGCTTACGCTTATAGGAAACTTGGAACCAGATCTAAAGTCCTCGCAAAATGAGAGTGAAATCTTTGAGTAGTGTCTTATCTACTATTTGATCTGCCTTCTAAAAATTTCACCGACACATTTTAATCACTCTCTTAACGCGGAGAGGTTGGTGGCGAATTTTTGAAGCCCACAATATTTTTAGTAGAATTCAAGTTGGATGGTTGAAGTGGGGGAATGCATCTAGCCTATTGTGTGATAGAAAAGTACCGCTTAAACTTAAGGGAAAATTTTATAAAATGGTGGTAAGACTTGCAATGATTTATGGTGCAAAATGTTGACCAATAAAAGAGAAGCATAAGACTAAGTTAAGTAGGATGCTCAAGTGAATGAGTGGCTTTTACTCTTAGAGATAAAAATGCAAAATGAATATGTTCGAGAAAAAGTTGGAGTAGCTCCGATGGCAGATAAGATCAGAGAGAGTCACCTATATGGTTTGGAATAAGCGTAGTCATCATGACCAGGTTAAAAGAGTAGATGCATTAAATTTATCTTATGTTAAGAAAGGTAGAGGTAGACCTAAAAAAACTTGGTTAAGATGTATAAAAAATGACCTTAATATACTTGAATTAAATGAGAATTTGACACATAATAGAACATAATAGAGAGGAAGGGTTCATGTAGCCAGCCCACATAGTGGAATAAAGGCTTGTTGTTGATTTATAATAAAAAATTTACTTTTTTCTTAAGATTAAATGCATTTGTATATTTATCTACTGAATATATAATTCAATTGCATGTTGTGGCAAATTTTCAGGTAACCATCCAATTTAAATGGAAAATAGAAGGAAACAACATATTTACAATAGTAGAGAAACTTCAAGAGATATGTACTGATTTAGTTTATGTTTTATATGACTTTAGTTTATGGATGTTTGTACTTTTAGACAAAATTTAGTACTTGTGTATTGAATTTCTTTTAGTTGCCACATGAACTTGGACGATGTTTTGTATTTTATACTTGCTTGGATGTGTTTAAGTAAATATAAGAAAAAAAATTATTTTTGTCCGGACGTCTGTTACTGCCTTTATATTACAAGCTTCCGAGCTGGATCATGACAATTTCTCATTTCATTTTAACAAAAACTCCTTTTATTTTATATCATCAAAATAGGTTGTGATTTGCAATAAAATGCATTTTAAAAATTCCTCACACAGCTTTGTATACAGCAACTAGGCAATTATATAAGATTGATAATTTTACTTCATGTTATAAAGCAACTGACAAAATATGACACAATTGATGTTTTTAAGAGCTTTGGTTGGCAGACCAAAAATCGCACTTCGATTTTTTTTTAATTGTCTTGCTCTATTCATGTGAGATTAACCATGTATGCTTCTCCATTTTTGCCAAGTACCTTTGTATTCCTTTTCCAACGACATGTTTATAGCTTATGAGAAAAGATTTATTGTATTAATTACTTTTATATAATATATCTTACACACGTGCTTGCACACAAAACTATGAAGAGAAAATAAAAAAACTTTTTATGTGAAATCTAATACAAGATGAAGCAAGTGTTGCATGAAAGAGAGATGTGAAAATGGTTTTTATGGAGTTGAAATAGTTCAGTTGGGAATACTGAAGGAAGCATAATGTGAAAACATCGATGTCAGGGCCGGGAAGCTCGCGTCATCCCTCTCCGCGCATGAGAAGCTCGCGTCGTTAGAAAGAAATCGCGTCGTCCCTCTCCGCCGACGCTGACGTCGACGCAGGTGTCCGCACCGGTAAGACGATTCGCCGGGAAGCTCGCGTCGTCCCTCTCCGCGCGTGAGAAGCTCGCGTCGTCCCTCTCCACGAGTGAGAAGCTCGCGTCATTAGAAAGAAATCGTCGTCTCCTCCCGACCGACGGACGCAGTGTCGCCGGAAGACGATTCGGCCGCTCGCGCCGTCCCTCTCCGAGAAGCTGCGTCGTCCTCTCCGCCGACGCGACGCCGACGCGTCCTACCCGACGCCCTCTCTCTCTCTCTGGCGCGGAAATCGACCTTCTCTATGGGGTGTGCCGCCTCTCCTCACCGGGACAAAGGATCAAGAAAGGATAGCAAGCTGGTTATCGCTCACTACATGGAATTCTTGTAGATTACGCGGGATCTTTGGCAAGGGAATTGGCGGCTGGCACTGGGTGATTGCGGCGGATCTATCCATGGCAAAACTGCGATTCTGTTCATTCTGAGGAGAGGAAGACAAGGTCAGTGCAGATGCACTTCTTGATATCCAGGCGGTTCTTGATCAATTCAAAAAACTATTTCTGTAGAGCGGCAAGGAGTTCTTGATCGGCCTCATGGAACTCTGCGGACGTGATTTCAAATGCGTGGCAAGTTCTTGATCGAGTCTGCCGTTCTTGTAGACTCTGGACAAGCGGGGATGCGTCTGAGTTGCGGGATTCTTGTAGATCTGCGGGTGGCGGTGCACACGGTGGCGTAAGCCTTGAAGCGGCGGCGTCGCGTCAGCTTGAGGTGGGTGTACTATTGCGAGTGGCCGCCCATGGGACATCGCAGTTAGCAAGGCATTGCCACACCAGTATAAAGCCAGCAGCCTTGAGAGGAGGCTTAGCAGATCTGAGATCAGCATTGCCATTTGGACAAGGAGGTGATCAAGCCGAGCAAGGGATGGACATTGCGGGACACCATCTTTGCAATGGGGCGGCAAGTGACCTCCATATGGATGATCAAGATGCTACACGGCACACAAGGTGTTTGTGGAAATGTCCAAGCTATCCAATCAATTTTTTTGGGGAGTTTCTCATGTTCCGACCAAGGGAGGTGGATCCACTACTAACCCTCTCTTTGAGCATCATAGCCCATCTAGGGGGGGTGTGCAAGGTCAAACTCATTCTCGGCCAACTCAAGGACAAGGGAGCTCCATTCCTGCTAACCCATGGAAATGGAAAGAGTTTGTGAAGCTTGCTCACGTGGATAAATCTTGACTCCCAATGGAGGATGGTTCTCTATTAGACTAGATGATGATCTTGTGATGATAACCAGGATAAAGCCCTTGTAGGGGGAGAAGACCTTCTTCTTACTTCACAAATGGTGATTTCATGAGGGATGGGAGCCTTATGGTAATGGTCTCTCACATTTGTTTGTGTGCCTCTTTGACGGTTGAAGCTAGGGATCTTTGTCCATGAATGGCCCTTGGCTTGGACAAGTGGACCCCAACCTTCAAATCTCTTCATGGGTTGTCTTCTCCTATTTGGGTCAGATTCTCTAATCTCCCCCTTCTGTATTGGGACAATATCAACATTGCTAGGGTTGCTTCCTTCTTTGGAGAGCCATTATGGGTGGATCATCCCACCAATTCTTTGGGGCAAAGCTTATATGCTAGAGTATGCATCGAATGGACCTTTCATAAGCTTCCCACAGAGTTTGGATCAAGGAAGAAATGGAAGGTTCTTCCACCGGTGAGTATGGGGATTTCAATGCTTTACAGTGGTAAGGTTGGCCATAAGGCAGATTCTTGTCCTACCAAGACAGGACCTCCAACTGCACCAAACTGGGTAATTCTAAACACCCCTCTGGGCTAATAGCAACTTCACTGAAAAATCTCAAACTTCAATGTTTGAGAAAGGTGAAAGCGACTCATACGATCGATGGCTATGAATAAGGGCAAATGCCATATTGACCAGCTACCATACCCTTAGCACCATCGATTATATGGCCCATGGGTGCTTGTTACCCATAAGAAGAAGACTTGATTGCTCGAGACCACAGGTCAAGGTGGTCTAGGCTGGGGAGCGAGGGCCTCCACCAGCTACTCCTTCTCGAATCTCCTCCCGGTATTGACATCTCAAAACCTCCTATTTTTCAAGCCCCTACAAATCTTGGAAAAATGCTAAACCTCTCAGGGATAAGGGAGGAAGACCACCATTCACCAAGGGTCTCCAAGGCACACTTTGAGGAGCTCCAAAATTTGGGGCTAGGTGAAAATCTTCCTAAAAGAGGAAGAAGGCTCACTCACACCACCGGATGGATGGATCCCATGGTGGTGATGTCTTCCATCTTATTTGGAGCTGTGCAGAAGAAGACCACGGGCTACACCTCATTGGTGGCCATGACCTCTGTCATCGGCTTGGGACCGGATCGGCGACTTACGGAGGTGGACATCTGAGCAAGGTGGCAATTTCTCTGCCACCCTTCAGCGGGATATTCAGGAGGTATGATTATCTTATGGCGGCAGGACCTGGTTGATTTTCATCCCCTTATCCTCTCTGATCAGCTAGTGCTGGGGAAGGTTTGCATGGTTGATAACTCTCGGTGGACGCTTGGTTGGGTGTATGCCAACCTATCACAGCGAGAGTACTGCAAGACATTAGTGATAATGTTGATCTTACTATCATGAGGTGACTTCAATTGTATCTTATCTCGGGGATAAGAAGGGGAAGAGATTCACCTATTCCAGGGAGATGGAAGCTTGCTTGACCACTTACATGATCTTGACTTCATTGGGGCTGGTATACGGACCAACAACAAAGCAAAATCAATGCAGTGGATCGAGTTTTGGTGTCAATTCTAACATACTTGGAGAAAGGTTCATCATCTACCCGCATTGCTTGAGACCATTGCCCATTACTTCTTTCGGTCTCTTATCCCATATACTCCACCAGTGATGGATCGCTTTGAGGACACTTGGTCTCTATGTGGAGGCTAGTGTGGCGAGAAGTGGAGCAAGGCGATTACGGTTCTAAGGTGATGTGCTCCACGAGCGGCCCCGCGCTCTTCTTATTGGGTAGAACCTCCATTTGCTCGAGGAGGAGTTGGGCGGGACATTGAAACCCTCCGGCCGGTTGTTTGATTCGGGTCTCACTACTGATGGGAGGGTGAGCTTGGCTCCAAGGTTATTGATCGAACTCTACATTGGCTAGGCTCGTGGGTAGGCAGAGGGCAAAGACTAGAGGAGATGACTGGGGATGGTAACACTCATTTCTTCTGTTGCCTCCTCTGAACATCGCACCGAGGATTAGCTATGTTATGACGGATGATGGGAGGCAGGATAGCCGAGGCTATAGGCGAGATCTTCACCACTTATTTCCGAAGAAATGGGTTGAGGAGCGGTCTCCCAGAATTGGCCTTCCCGCCTCTTGAGCGGGTACCTTCTCATATTTTTTCCCTTCTTGATGCATGGGTGGATGAAGTTTGGGAGGCCACTTAGCTCTTTGGGGCAATCGGGCCCCGAAGTCTCGATGGGATTCGCTTCCTTTTACAAGCGTTTGGAGATGTGGCTGATGTCTTGGCGGCTATCCAGAGTTCTTTAGTACCTCCCAAATGGATGACTCATGGAAGGATACCCTCATTGTCACGATCCAGGTTGTTGGAGCCAATGTCCCAAAGTCGATGCGTCAGCATCTATAAGCATCCCTGCCAAAATCTGGTCAGCAGATTGAAGCATCTCTTACTCTCTCATCTCAGCCTTTGTCCCTCAGTGGAACATCTCTCACCATTGTCTCCTTGCCCAAGAGATCTTCAACAAATTTCAACATTCTACCTCTCAAGTTGGGTTCATGGCAATCAAGGTAGATATGGAGCAGGCCTATGATAGGATGAGTTGGCAAACCTTGGAGCAGATGCTCTTTCTTTTGGGGTTTCCCCGGTTCAAATGGGTCATTCAGGTGTCACCCATCCCCTCCATTCTTCTTTTGAATGGTAGGAGTGGGTTAGAGCTGGTGTAGCTTAAGGGTGTCCTCTCTCTACCTCTTTATTTTATGTTGGAGGCTTACTCGGGCCTTCAAGCAACAGGTGCCAACTTAGGCATGGGTGACACACGGAGGTACTCGTATCTCCAACTTACTTTATCTTGACTGACATTTTGATTACCTCTCGCTCAAGCTCAGTCGATTTTGTATGGCATCCCGTTGATGCTTGTATCTTCCCTTCTGCTTTTTCTAGCATTTTAGATATGGACCGTAAGCATGTCGCCTAGGCTGATCTTTTTTCCTTTCTAGTTTTGCACTTTTTGGTGCTTTTATTTTGTAACCCTTTACTTTCCTTTTAAATGCAAAATGCAACTTTCGGGAAAATGGTTTTTATGATCTATGCTTAAAGAAGGTAAAGTTAGGCAACTGATCAATAATTCACTTTAACAAAGAGAGTAGGCAGAATATAGCAAAGAATTTTGAGAAGAGAATTGAAAAAGAATAGAAGCGAACATAACTAAAAAATAAATTGGATCAACTAAAAAAGAATTTAAAATTATGGAAGAAACTAAAATGAGTATTAACAATTTTGGATTGAGATCCAAGAAAAAAAAAAGTTAATGCTTCTGAAGAATGAGGGCAAGAGAAGCAGGTTAAGTATTTATATGCACTTGGATTTTCATTTTGCTTTACAAAAATTAATGTGTACAAAATTATTATATCATGTTTGATGAATTGTAGGTAGTGCTAAATGCAGAAAAAATTAATTATTGTGACATTAATCCTGAACTATAATTGATGTTTGGAGGCATCGTTGTTACTAGTACTCATATATGAATTACAAACCAAGAGGTTGAAGATTGATAATTCTAAGCAAATAAAGAGTTCAAACAACTCTATTGATGAATCATTGTATGCCGCAGATGCCCGTACCAAATCCAGTCAGTCTAAGTGTCTACCATCTCTAAGGCCTAGAGGTATAAAAAAGATGGAAGGTGGTGTTGGATTTTTATAAAATTAGATTTCATAGTTAGGTATTGCATGCACAAATATGAAATCTGTATCAAATAAACCACATGCACCACTATCTCTTTCTGATCCTATAATGTTGTTAGACCATAACACCGAAGTATCCCTCTTTATTTACACTCTATAAAGTTACTTAAAGATGTTAACATGAAAGAGGTTTTTATAGCAATAGTGTCTGCGCGAAAGGTTTATTATCTTCATTATTATTTTGAAAATCGTGATGTATAACAATTACTTTTATGTTGTTTTGTTAACTATAATATCTCAAACATTTTTAAAAAAAGTTAACAAATGAATTGCAAAGTTTATTTTTTTTGTAATCTATATTACTGTTAAATGTTTTGCTTAGCTTTGTTATTTTTATGGGAACTATGTTTTTGTTAACTTTTTATTTCAATGGGAACAATTGTAATCTTTATTAATGTTAAATGTTAAGATTTTATTTCTTAATATTTGTAGTTACGAACTATAATGATACAGAGCGATACAGGAATATTATTGTAATCATTATATGTTTAATAAATGAATATTATGAGTCATATATTCATGAGACTTCATTCATAAACTCAACATTTATTGAAGAGAAATGGATGAATAAGTTACGGATCACTCAAAGTGATTTTATAACATGTTTCGCATGTCACAATCAATTTTTGTTGATCTCTTGCAAGAGTTAGAAACTTATTATGAGCTTCACGAATCTTCTAGAACAACAAATAAAGAAATGTGTTACTCATGAAATTATATATTTTATCTCATAATGAATCAATAAAGGTAGCAAATGATTGATTTCAATAGTCATCCAAAATAATTAACAGATAATTTTCTATTGCTCTAAACACTTTGGTGAGTTTGTCCATTAAAATTATAAAATAATTCAACATTTCAAAGTACACAAGTGAAAATATATTAAGATTATCAATATATGACATACTTTAAGGTACATTTTAACTTTTATTTGCCTCTATTATGTCACAGAACTTTCACAGAACTTTCACAAGCAAATGATTGATTTCAATAGTCATCCAAAATTATTAACAGATAATTTTCTATTGCTCTAAACACTTTGGTGAGTTTGTCCATTAAAATTATAAAATAATTCAACATTTCAAAGTACACAAGTGAAAATATATTAAGATTATCAATATATGACATACTTTATGGTACATTTTAACTTTTATTTGCTTCTATTATGTCACAGAACTTTCACATAATAATATACAACTATCTAATACAGGATTATATTAGAGCGATTAATGGAACTCATATGGATGCTCGTGTTCCCGCAAGTGATAAGGTGATATGCATTGGCTATTGCAGCTCACCCACACAAAATGTATTGATAGTATGCCACTTCAATATATGCTTCACTTTCATAATGATTAGATGAAAAGACAGTACGTATGATAGTCGCATCTTCAAATTTGCCACAAGATATAGTCGATATAATTTCACCATGCCTCCTCTAGGTTAGTTCGTGCTTAACCATTACTAATTTAAGCTAAATATATATAAACTCATTATAGCAAATTTAAACAAAAAAATATTATCTTCTGCAATGAGAGCATTTAAATTCTAACATAAAATATCATATACCTGATTTTGAAAAGACCAACCAAGTGCTTTGAGATAAGAAAAAAAATTTCAATAAGTGCTTTGAGATAAGAAAAAAAATTTCAATAAGAGACACTCATTATTATGTAATATCATTAAGCGAGCATTTGGAGGTTAGAAGAAGTTATCCTACAAAACATGCCAACATAGTCTTTCAAATAGCAAGTTAAAATAGTGGTGGCTACAATGATTCTAAATAATTACATAAGACATCATCTATCACATCATAACATTGAATTCAATATTATAGATGAAAATTAATTATATGTGTCACCTGCAGCCTTGATTATCAAATAGACCGATCAATGTTAGAAATTAACCAATGATATAGTGAACTCTGACAAACATGATGAGGAAAGAGCCGATTAAATGAAAAAATAACGAGAGCAAATTACAAATTCTTTAGTTAATAAGTGAGAGTGATTAGTGTCTGTTATTGGCTTATAATTCTTGATGTTTTTATTACATGTTTTAAACTCTACATAACAATGTATGAAGACCTATTGAAACTAACAAGCTCTGTTGTATAATTACTTTTATGTTATGTTAATATTTTTGTTGATTTTGTGCTCGATATTTAATTTTCTAAATTTAACTTATGCATGCTAATATTTTTTGTTGCTAATAGCAATGCCTCAGAAAATATGAGTTAAAGGATCTCAAGTATATTAAGAATTGTCTATTGAAACTGTGATTTACTATGTTGTATATTGTAACTACGGTTATGGGGATTATTTTATAAGTTTCATAAAAATCAAACACTAGATGATTACATTTTTTTCAGTTAAGCAAATGAATTTGAGAAGACAACTTCATATAGTGATTATACGTGGAGAATAACATTAGAGGAAAAAAAAATTCAGTAGATTTGTCAATTTGAAGACCAAGTTTAATATTATGATAGCATTAATTATTGCAATTATAATTTTAATGTTCATGTTATTCAATATTATGTGATGTATAAACTTCTGATGTAAAATAGTAGACTTATAACCATCTATGAATTTCAAAAAATTTATTTTTTGTCATTTTGTTTGATGTTACACTATTGAAATTTAGCAAATGAAACCTTCAAAAATAAACAAATCCATATTTTAAAGTAAATTATTACACTAAATTCAATCAAAATTTGCTATTTAGAAATAGTTAAATATTTTTGAAAAACTAAATACAATGATTATTGAAATATGAATACTCCCTATATTTATTAGCTCATGCACATAAAAGTATTTTAATCTTTTATCCACAAACAACTACGTTATTCACAATTGAATTTTCTAAATAGAAACAGAGCTTTAGCAACATCAATTTTCTAATATCGTTTTCTGCAATAGCTTCACAACTAATTTTCATATAGTTGCAACTACCCCAAATGCACCATAAGTATAAAGAGTTGTAAAGGTAGGTTAAGAATTTGATGTCCAAAAGATCAGTTTGTGAGAGTACCAACCCATGTACTATTTCAACTTTGATTATGCCGAAAAAGGATAGATCTTGGTGACGTGTATTGATAGTAGAGTTGTGAACAAAATCACCATTAAATATTGATTCTCCATTTCACAACTAGATAACTTATTAGATTAATTGCACAAGAAACCACTTTCTCCAAGATAGATCTTCGTAGTGGCTATCATCAAATTCAAATAAGACCTACAGACCAGTGGAAGACAACATTCAATACTCAAGTTGGGATATAGAGTAAACATGTCTTTTGGCTTGTCCAACACTCTAAGCACCTTCATGTGGCTAATGAACTAAATTTTTCAAGCATTTATTAAAAAATTTGTGGTTGTTTATTTTGATGATATTTTGATGTACAATCATTTTATGGAGGATCACATTTGAAGCACTTGGGATTAGTTTTTGAAATTCTTATAGCCATGCAAATAAATCACTTTCTAATGTCATAGAAGTACTTTATGGTATACATTATTTCAACAACTTCCATTGAGATGGACTCAACTAAGATTGAGGCTATTGTGAACTGAGCCAACTCACAATCTTTCGTTCAAGTGTGTCAATTTTATTGATTGACATCTTTATGTAAGAGGGTCATTAAAAATTTCAATCTTATAACAGCAGCATTGACTGAGCTTCTCAAGGCAAAAAAGTTCTCAGATCAGATAAAACATGGACAAGTTTCAATGCATTGAAGAAGATGGTTACTCAAGCCTCTATTCTAACCTTTCCTGATTGCAACCAGGTGTTAATGTAGAGTGTAATGCATCTAATACAAGAATTAAAACTTTGATGAGCCATGTTGGACATCTCATCGCCTTTTTTAGTAAAAAGTTCAATGATTCTAAGCAAAAATATTTACTTATGATAAGGAGTTCTATACTATTGTGAGAGTCTCAACCATTAGAGTCATTACCCACTAGATAGTTAATTCACTTTTACACTAATCATAAAAGCTCTCAAATTCCTAAGTAATCAAAGCATGTTGAATGGTAGACATGCCTTGGGTGGAGTTCCTCCAAATAAAGTAGATGATGCTTTGTGCAAACACTATCGATTAATCACTACAATGCAATCGAAGATTGTAAGTTTTGAGATGCTGAAGCTCTATTCTACTAATGAGGATTTACAGGATATCATTATCAGGAGAGACCACATGATTTGTTTCATTAGGCCAATGATTATCTGTTCGTTTAAAATAAGACCATGTTCACCCAAGGAGGTAATTTATAGGTATGTCACAATGGTGGAATGACTAGATGTTTTGACAAAAATGAGAATCTTTCCTTGATAAAAAAGAATTTATATTGGCCTAAACTAATACGAGATGGAGAGATATGTCAAGCAGTGTAGAATGTCATATAGCCAAGATCAGAGTACATGTCTATATACTCCACTTCCTATTCTGGAGCTACATAGTGTGAATGTATGAATTTTGTCGTGGGTTACTATAGACCCCAAGGAATAAAGATTCTATTATGGTGATGATAAATCACTCCTCCAAGATGATACACTTTGTATCATACCACAAGATAATGGGTGTCTTGCACATTGTTTATCTATATTTCATGAAGATAATTTGTCTTTGTGAAGCCAATAACATCACCTCAAATAAGGCTATCAAATTGCTGAGTCATTTTTGGAAAATTCTGTGGGATAAATTGGGTATGAAACTTCAGTTCGGCTTAATAGTTCACTCTCAAACAAATGAACAAACATAAATAGTGAATTAAAGTTTGGTGAACCTCTTTAGATATTTTGTAGAAAAGAATATTAAGTAGTGAGACTTGATTCTTCCCCAAATTGAATTTGCCTACAATCGATCTAATAGCCAAATTACAGGTCACAATCTTTTTGAGGTAATTTATTGGCAAAATCCACTCAAACATGTGGAATTAGTACCTATCCTACCAACCATCAAGCCTAAAATGAATGTAGAGACTTGAATCAATGAGATTCATATCCTGAATGAGCAGGTAAAAAAAGAAATTGCTAAAGAAAATACTAAATATCAAAAGCAGGCTAAAAAGTTTATGTTCATTATTTTCAAAGAAGGTGATCTAGTGTGGATTAGATTAAAGAACAATTTTCTTGTAGGATCATTCATGAAGCTCTAACCTCAAGCTAAAAGATTGTTTAGATCCCTTAAATGGATTAATGACAATTCCAACAAAATTGACTTGTTGGTTGATTTTAAATACCATTGTCAGTCCCAAATTCGGATGTAAAAAGTGGAGGGTTGCGTTAGGTAGTCGACAACCAGCGTAAAACTTGTCGAAATAATCATGACATGCATCCTTTAAATCATTGTGTTAATGCTAGGGTGTCCCCTAGAAGCGATGCGCTGTATGGGCTTGAATAAAGTTAAAAAATATGCTAGAGCCCATTGATTGGCAGTCTGATGTTAAATAAGCAAGGGTATAGATGGATGCGCAAAGTTAGTCCAACTAATTAGGTTAGGATCTTGGAATATAGTTTACAAGTAAATTAATGGAATTAATAGATATTATGGTTCATAGAAAAATAAATATTTTATGTGTTCAACTAAATGGGTTGAGGAGAAGGCGAGATTGATAGTTTAGGTTTTAAACTTTGGTATTGATAAAAGTAGAATAGAAATGATGTAGATAGATAAAGTTTGAAGGATAATGTTATAAATATTAATAGATGGAGATTGAATTATACTTTAAAGATTATTGTTGATCTTAAGATTATCAATGTTATAAGTCTCATCTCTCAGTAGGTTTTGGAAAATTAATTTAGAGATTATCTGAAGAATCTATGAAAAGTATTGGAGGAGATTTAAATGGGACGTTGGTAGAGTGGTAGAAGATTTTAAAAGTATTCATTATGGTTAGGATTTAATAAGAAGGTAGGATTATATTATCTTTACATGATTTTAGATTCTTACTTTATTTAAGAAAGAGATGACATATTATTACTTATAAAATGGATCTAACACGATTGATTATTTTCGATAAGAAAAATAGATCGTTTAGATTGTAAAGATTGTAAGGTCATTCAGTGAAAATCTAACACGGCGTCGATCGTTAGTTTTAGATTTTAAGATGAAATGTTGTAAGAGAAAAAATAAATTATTATCAAATTATCTTTGGCCTTAAAGAACACAAATAAAAATATTTTTAAGAATAACTGAGATTAGAATTTAGGATATTCATGAGGAAATTAAAGGAAAAAATATAGTGAAATTAAGCAAATTGTTAAAGATGTCTTGGAGAATCAAAAGAAAAGCTTAATAAGAATAGTTGGTGGTGGAGTCGAGTGTGAGGAAAGATAAAAAATAAGAAATTTCTCTGAGTTTGGTTTCATGCGTAGATCTATGGATGTTATACATTTGTTAAGGGTTTGATAGAAGCATAGAGAAAGTAAGGAGGATCTACATATGATATTTATTGATTTAGAGAAAGCTTATGATAAAGTTTCAAGAGATGTTCTTTGGAGAGTTCTAAAAGCAGAAGGAGTTAATATTGGTTATATTCAAGTCATTAAGGATATGTATACGAGCATTCTTGTGTTCAAACACAAGAGGATTGACAAAATATTTTCCTATTTGTTGGATTACATCAAGGATCGACTTTAAGCCCTTATCTTTTACTTTAGTTATGGATGTTCTTCTTAGGCATTTACAAGAAGATGTACCTTGGTGTATGATTTTTCGATGACATTCTTCTTGTTGATAAGACTAGAGGAGTCCACAGAATGAATTATGGAGGTCAACTCTAGAGTCTAAAGGTTTTGTTTAAGTAGATCTAATATATGGAGTGTAATTTTAGTTGTAGAAGTTAGTGATAGTGTTGTGGTGGTGAGTCATTAATAAGAGTGAGTGTTTGAGATATTTAGGCTATTGTTCAAAATGATGGTGAAATAGATGGAGATGTTAATAGTAGAATTCAAGTTGGATGGTTAAAGTAGAGGAATGCATCGGCTTTATTATGTGATAGAAAAGTTCCTTAAACTTAAGAAAATTTTATAAGATGGTGGTAAAACACCCTTATGGCTGTTGGTCTGATAAAAGAAAGAAAAGTTAAGTAATTCTGAGATGAGGATGCTTAAGTGGATGAGTGGCTTTACTCTTAGAGATAGAATGCAAATGGAAGTTGGAAGCTCCAGGTGGTAGATCTGATTAGGGAGAGTCGCCTTAGATGGTTTGGCCACATAAAGCGTCGGTCAGATGATAGACGATGATCATTAGATTTCTTATGTTAAGAAAGAGGTGGACTAAAAGACTTGGTTAAGATGTATAAAAATGGATCTTAGTATACTTGATTTAAATGAGAATTTGACACATAATAGGACACAATGGAGACGAAGGATTCATGTAGTTGACCCCACCTAATGGGATTAAGGCTTGTTGTTGTTGTTGTTGTTGTTGTATTCAACATTGTGGATTTATCACTATACTATGAGGATCCAAATGCCTCTGATGATGCGTAAAGCCCCTCCTACTTGGATAGAGTGGCATAGGTGTGTCCTCAGAGCGGGGGCCGGGCACAACACAATAGTTGATCAAACACAGACCAACCTATTCATGGCAAGTTCACTAATTTGCTACCCTCCTATAGGCTAGCTGACCCCCATTGGGTCTTAATTATCAGCTTTAGATTAGAATTAGGGTTCTTTTTTTGGTTGCTAATATAAATATTTTGCTTAAGACTACTGTAAACACTCTTTGTTTTCCTCTTATTTAGAGAGCTATATCCTAATCTTTTAAGTGGTGTAATCAATATCTTAATTGAGATTAGATAGTGGATCACTCTTAATACTTCTCCTACCATAACGTTCGATTACCCTCCTAAACTATTGCTTAAAGATAGCAAGCCGCCACTAAATTCCCTTCACAATTCCATTATTTCAAGTTATTTCCCTACACAATCCCTACCACCACATCCTAAACTCTACTATTGAACTTTACCACCTTCTTATATCTCAAAAGATCAATGTCATAAGGGATACCATATGTAGCATGTTATGAGATGTGGCACAAATGATAATACACTACCTAAACAACTAAAATAGTTGCCTATAGAGTGGTATACAAAAGATTTTCATAGATATATGCTCCTATTAAACTTTACTTTGAATCTTTTCCAACAACAAATTTGCCCATCCTTTCCTTTTTCAAACAATTGATCTCAACCATTCATATTTTAATTAGCCACATGAGACCTCATTGCATCATACAAACTACAAACTATAAATGGAAGAATTAAAGAGTACAAAAGTACACAAAATAAAAAATAAATAAGAGAAGTTGTTAGGTCTAGAATGCAAGGAAGAAATTTTAGGTCCATCCTTGTTGCATTAAGGATTTTTCCAAGCAATCACAACTAACAATACCCTATGAATGCCATATAGAAGTAACATTTCATTCTTTATCTTCAACTTGAATTCTTTTACCTCAAAATACTATATGTATTATTGTTCATTCACAAGGCTATTTGGTTTCAAATCTTATCAATAAAAAGTAAAATGACTATGATTTAATTTTTTTGATATTCGATATGAATTAAAATAAATGCAAAGTACATTTCTAATGCATTTTAATTACCCCAAAATGTCCTTTTCAATACAAAATAAAATCAAGTGAAATTACTTTACATTGCTTCTCACCCTATGCTTGAGTGCTGAAAGTTTGGATCATGCAATTTTTTTATTGAGTTTTGCAAATCACATTCTATCACCTTGTAGCTATATGATCCTATTGCAATAGGCATAAGTTAGAATCTTATAAACTGTTTTAAAATGTCATGAAATTTTCTTTGTACATGACTAAATTTTACTTTAATAGGCCCATAGGAAATCAATTTTTTTACTTTAAATAGAAGGGCCCTTTAGTTCATCCTCACATCCCAAGTTCCTTTTCATTATGTGTGAGATCCTGAGCATTTATGTGAGTTCTAAAGGCAAAGTTTTGTTCATGCTCATGTGCAAGACTTTAGTTCATTGCAAAGTTCTTGTAAGTCCTTACATTCATATTCAATTCTAATTCAATATTGCTTGTACAACATATAAGATCTTTAACTTTCGCTCTAAACTTATATTTTATTTTATAAATTAGCCATGTTTATGTTTATAAATATTCTTTTAGGCTACATCCATGGTAGGTTTGTTCACTATCCATTTTAGCACCTTCCGACCTCCCTGCATAAGGCATCTACAAAGAGTGTTAAACCTTTGTGTCATGCTTAAAAAAAAAGCACATGGTTGATGTTTAAGACACTATAAGCGAAGGATCTCCTAACCCACCACACTTAAAAATCATACATAAGCTTTTAATACCTACACGAAAATGTACACAATAAGCTTTCCACACTACATTGGCACAATGCTGCGAGTAATTTTTTCCACCATGTTGAACTGCCATTTATGAGTATTTTTGCATATATGCTTTGTATTTTACCTTTGCACAAGAAATGAGACTAAGTCCACAACGAATAATGAGATTTTTCCAACAAGTTGGAACACACCAAAAGTTTTTTATCTGAACTTTTGCAAATACTCTCATTTTTTTTTTTGGAATTTTCTCATTTTATCTTCTTTTTTTTTTTTTTGTATTCTGACCTTTTTATAGTTTTTTTAATCTTTTAATAAAAAATATATAAAGATAAAGTCTCATGAACTTGTCTTATTCCTCACATGCCACAAACTCTTTTCGTTCACATTTTGCTAGTCACATCGAGCCTTCTATAATGAATATTCGTCATGCCTCCACAACAAGCTTTTGTTGTGTCTCTACAATGAGCTCTTATTGTGCCTCTATAACAAGCTCCTATCGTAACTTCCTTGCCATTACAATCATGGGCACCAAGTAGGAGCAAAGGGTGAAAGGTTGAGAAGAAGATGAGGGGAGAGAGACATGGAGAGAGAAAAGCCAACCCATTTTAGCGATTCACGCAAATTTGAGCCTGTAGATTTTTAGCTTTTTTTTCTCAACTAAGGCGAGAATGACAGAGATGAGACTTGACGTGCGACATGGACTTTATGAAGTAGAGGTCATTGGTTTGATAGGCGTATGGTGTTTTGATGGAATGGGCATAAAGATTTAATATGACTTTGATATTTTTAATTAATCATTTATTTATTTTAAGCTAATTTCCTAAAAAGAAATACAATTACCATTCCTTATGTGTCTCGCATTTCATGTTGTTGCCTTGCATGCGGATAATTTTTGTGTTTCACTTTCGTGTGGTGGATGATGTAACATGGGTATCATTCTTAGATAATTTTGATATTTTGGAAACATCGACACAATTTGTTTCATGAAATAGGTGATGACCGTGCAATTTTGCAATGATGAGTCCATAATCCATCGTTGGGTAGTTATTTAGCGATGCAAATCTTTCAAGTGTTTTGGATGCTCCAGACAGGCCTGTAAAGTTTGTTCTGTGAAACGAGTGATGTTTCAATGAGTTTGATTTGTCCAACACATTTTAAGATAGACTTGCATGTTGTCGAGTCCTTGGCTACCATTTTGGTTATGTTTGGTTGATGCAGTGGTTCATTTTGGACATTGTTAATGCTTTGAACATGTCAATGGAGTCTATTTCATGAAGCAAGTTCCTGTTTACAACTAAGGCATTTAATTATTTTGTGCAAAGTTGTGTTCAATGATGGCCATCAATGTCAATTTAGACGAGGCCTGATTTGTGTTATCTTGTGCATATGCTAAGGTCAACAAAGAGATGTAATGAAGATCCTATAATATGAGTGATTACACAAATAATACATGAAAAAACACCCCTTTCCAATCTAAATGAAGTCTTCTCTACCATTAACATTAAATTAAAGGCATGGTGTTATGTTACAAACACCGCCCATTGGTGAAAATGTTCCTTTACTGGTTGTCCCTACACAAAATGCAAGTAAAATCAAGCCATACAAATCTAAGTCAAGTCCTTTATGGACCAATCACCAAGAATGCATGTTTTCCAACTATTTTAAAAAGGCATGAAAACAATTTTTTGGAAACTCCAAGGGAAACCTCCATACAACAAAAATAAGACTGCACATCAAAACTAATCTATATATTCTTAAGAGAACACTACATCCCTAGAAAAAAAAATTGTGCCAACTATAGGACTAAATAAGTAGAAATAGAGAAGCTTACATTTTCTTGATGGTAGCTCATAAACTAATGATTATGAGCTCTATGGCTCAACTAAGTGAGTATTGCAATTCATCTCTCTCTTGTGCTTTTGAAACTAGTCCAAATGAAACTAGATAATAGACTCAAAAGCAACTAATCAAATGATCAACTCTTCCAATAAATTCTTTTCCTATATACCTTGCCCAAAAATGTATAATATAAAAGCAGCTAATAAAACCATTACTGCTACTGCTAGAAAATGATCAGTAAAAATCATAGATTCCTTTCTATAAAAGACAAACACTTTTAAATGCCTTCTGTGTCAAGGTCGAATGCTTCCCAAACTATGTCAAAGTCATTTAAGCATAGAACTTAATTCTAACAAAAGCCAACCATGGGTAGACACCGACCAAACATAGTTTGCACAAGAACAAAACACAGTACAAATGTAGGACACAAGCACGAAAAGAAATAAAATTGCGTGAAACCTATAAAGTAAAACTAAAACTAGCCATAACAACTTGCATGCCCTACCTATCCCGGCATCCTCTTCATCTGCGATATGAAACTCAACATAACCATCATGTAGTCATGTCTTAGGGTTATCTTTCACTAGTTGATGGAATCATGTGCATCCCATAGCAATCTCCACATCTTCCATGGCAACAAGCGCACGCATCCTCACCTCTTCCACAACATGATAGTTCCCGGCACATTCCCGCTTCATGAACCACAAACACTTTTTTATTTATGTTATGTGTAATTTATACATATGATTGTCAAAAATTTTATTACAAATATGACGAACTAGTTATTTTATATCTTTTAACTTTTAAAGCCCATCTTAAAAATCTATTTTGCAAGTTTCTCAAAAAATTTTAAGGTTCACCACCAACAAATTATAGAGAAATTATTATTTTCAGATGTACATAAACATCAATTTAGACTTATCTCACAATCTAAAATAAAATTAAATAATATGCATATGGAGATGTGATTTTGAGTACTATATCAACACATACAACATGTATAAAATAATAAAACACTTTAATGAGATACTAAGCTTGGTTGAAAAGTTTAAGCTTATGAAAAAGTTGAACTTATGCATTTTAGAATTAAAATGAATGCTTCATTCAATAACAACTACTAAAAGCCTTTATCCCAACATGTGGGGTCAGCTACATGAATCAGTTTTTTTTCCATTGTGTCCTATTAAATATCATATTCTCATTTAATTCTAATAAAATAAAGTCATTTCTTATACATCTATCCTTTTTAACATAGGCCAAATCTAATACATCTACTTCAAATTATGTGACCAAAATATCTAAAGCAACTCTCTCTAATCGTATCTGGCACTAGAGCTACTCCAACCTTTTTCATGCATAAATTAGTTTCGTATTTTGTCTCTAAGTATAAAGCCACTCATCCACCTAAGCAAACTCATCTCTACAACAATTAACTTAATTTTATGCTTTTCTTTTACTAGCCAACATTCTGAGCCATAAAGCATTGCAGGTCTCACCCTAATCTTATAAAAAATTCATTTAAGTCTAAGCAGTACTTTTCTATCACACAATAGATCAAATTCATTCCTCTGCTTCAACAATCCAACTTAAATTCTACAAATAACATCCTCATCTATTTCACCATCACTTTGAACTACATCCCCGAGATATTTATAAGTTCACTCTTTTTAATGAGTTTAACACCCATTATCATAATCCCGCCATTAGATCAATTACTACTAAAATTATACTCCATGTTTTCGATTTTAGATCTACTCAAATGAAAACCTTTAGGCTCTAAGATTAACCACCATAATTCAAGTTTTTCTTAAATTCCCCCTCTAGTCTTATCAACAAAAAGAATATCATCAATAAAAAGCATACACTAAAGTACATCCTCCTATAAATATCTAGTAAGAACATCCATAACTGAGGTAGAAATATATGAACTTAAAGTCAATCTTTGATGTAATCCAACTGAATTAAGAAAACACTTAGTTAATCCTCCTTGTGTTTAAACAAAGTACAAGCTCCAATATGCATAACCTTAATAACTTGAATATATGAACTATTAACTCTTTTCTTTTTAGAACTCTCCAAAACACTTCTCATGGCACTTCATCATATGTTTTTTTCTAAATCAATAAATATTTTATATAAGTCCTCCTTTCTCTACACTTCTCCATCAAACCTGTTAATAAATGCTTAACATCCATAATATACTTAGCATTAATCCAAACTAATTTTGAAAAATTTTTGTATCACGTCGTAACTTCTACTGAATTAATCTCTCATAATTTTAATGTATAACACATTAACTTAAGTCCTTTATAATTTACATACTCTTGTGCATCACCTTTATTATTAAAAATTGGAACAAACAATTTTTTTCTCAACTCATCTAACATCTTTTTAATATTTAAAATAATATTAAAAAGTTTAGTAAGCTAAGAAACTCATTAATCTCCCACATATTTCCACACTTATATTAGAATATAATTAGGTCCTATTGTTTTATCACACTTCATTTTCTTTAAAATCTTTCCAACTTCAAATTTATTAATACAACGATAAAAATAAAAATCTTTATTTTCATTTCAATGAATTTTTTATTGTACAATAAGAAAATAATTATTGAAAAAAGCACTAATACCAAAAAGGATTATTCTAAACCTTTTCAAAAATATATTATCAAATTGGAAAAACTAAAAGTTATTGGAGCAATAAAAACTATATATTTTATATTAATAATTTATAACATTCACATCAATGGCATGTTTTGTCCTACTTTTCACATTTATGTCACGTTGCTATGTTCATATTATGTTCATGCACTCGTGTTAGTGTTTGTACTTCATAGTTTTCTTTCCATTGTCATATATACTCTTCATATCAAAATTGTCCATAAACATATTATCTATTCAAAAACAAACACCTAACTTAAATTGCATTATCTTATCCTACTCATTTTCTATTTCAAGATTGAATATGAGAAAGATGAATAAGCAAGCTAAGAAACAAAAAAGACTCTGCCATCTAAACAAGTAATAATCACCCACCCAATTTCATTTATTTGAAAACTCGGATACAATAATAAGATTAATTTGGCACTTTCATGATCATGGTGTGAACTATAATCTATATTTTCAACATATTCAATAAAATAAAAGTTGAAGATCTCTAAAGTGAGGTGTGTCAAATGGCCAAACACTATAAAATTCTATACTCCCTACTCAAGAATCTCTATCTTTTTTTTTTTTTTCATTTTACATCAATGTTAGGGGACCATCTCACATCATTAATATCAATGGGGGATAGTTTGTTTTCATAGATGAATGCTGAAGCACCACTTGAACTTTTTCATTAAAAAATAAATCCATTGTGAATACAATCTTTCCCTTGTTCCATAAAATGATCCTTTCCCCTGTTTGGAAATAACATCAAAAGTATCATGTTCAATAATGAGAAGAAATATTTTACTCAAGTCTTATCTTTCTTACTTCATGAAACATGTCATCATCCATGAATCATCTTGTGTTGACACCTAATAATAAAATAATATCATAGAAAGGAAAAATCATCACCTCCCCAAGACAACGAGAGCCCCGCTCATTGAAAAAAATGGTCCAAAATTTTATTAGAGGCCACTTTAATAGATATATTCCTAATAAATCACCTTTCAAGTAGAATTTTACAAAACAAAACACCTATTGAATTCTTTCCAGACATTCAACACTTACAACTCCTAAAAACCTTTCAAAGTATTGCATATATCTATCAATACCATCAAAACACTAAAATAGATCCAATGATCATAAGATGCATCTTCATTGAATAATCAACTTAAAAAGGATATAAGTGTTATCATTCCAGTACCAAAAAGTCTTCATCATCTAATATATTACCTTTGCTAAAGATCAAGGGTGTCATAATCAAGATAATTTTCAAAGGAAGCTTGCGAATAAAGACAACTCTGATTACCTTGCACTTAATCTCACAACAACCCAACTATACCAAAAAATCTCAAGTAACTTTGTGACTTCCCTATGGATATAAGTAGCCTCCTTTGATAATGACTCCAGAAAAATCCTTTCCAATGAACCTAAACTTTTGCCACATGCATATTTAAGAGGAAAAAAGGAGTCCAACATTGAACCAAATCATGCTCAATCATTCAAATTCATACAAGATCAATCGCCAAGTGATGAAGGTGTGATCTCAACACCTAAAATTCAAATCTATCATGACATCAATCTTCTTATTGGATTAGAAAAGAAAAGCCTAACACACACCAAACATCCAATAGCTAACTTTATTTTACTTATCAATATTTTCACTCCCATAAAACCTTTTTTATTGAGAAAAACAATGTCAAAATTCAAAAAATATCAAAAAAATACTTCATAATAAAAAATGGGAAACGGCTATGATTGAGAAATGAGGACCCTAAAAGAGAGCCAAATATAGACATAATTGCTAAAAGAGTTAAGGGCCAAATTGATCCCTTAACTATTTATAGAGAACCAAAATAGTCTTAGACTAAATAAAAAAACTAATTTAGTCTCTTAACTATTTAAAAGGGGACCAATTTAGTCTCACCATTCAAATTAACGATTTTAGGTGTTAAAAATAGAGACATTTTGGATTTTTTTTTCCTATATTGAGTTATGGTTGGAATATTAATTTTGCCAATTGAAAAAATCATTTAAACCAAAGTTTTAATTTGAATTGCCATAATATTTTGAAATATTAAACTAGCTTGAATGTAATGATTGGAATATTAATTTTGGCAAAAACTTAAACTACACAGGTGCCTTCAAGGTGTGAGCCTTTAACATGCAGGCCTTCAGATGACATCAATGCGCAACCCTTTGCCACACGTCTTACCCTAACTGGCATTCTAACAACGGAATCATAGCTATCGTTCTCACGATTTCCTCCATCTACTACTGCTATAGTGCTTCCTACGCTACCAAAGCACTACTCTTCGCACAAGGCACGACTTGGTTAGAAGAACCCATGCTATCTTTGTGCAGACTGAAAACCATCGCACGCCTCTCTCCTTGCTTGGAATACATCTCTGTGTGACGTGTTCCTCAATGCTAACCCTCAACGTGAGTGCTCCTCTGTGCATGCGAAGCAGTAAAATGAAACCATCACTCGATTATGTTAACTTAATTTGTAATTCCAATATTACTCAACTTTCTCTATTACATGCAATGCTTTTCATCCAAATCTAAATAAGAGGATTAAATTGGTTCCTTTTCAAATAGTCAAGTGATTAAATTAATTATTTTATTTAGTTTGAGACTATTTTGGTCCTCCATAAATAATTGAGAGACCAATTTGGTCCTTAACTCATTACTAAAAAATAAAAATTAATTAGATAAAGGTTGTCAAATAAGATGCAAATCAGAAAATTGAAAATGATAAAGTTAGACTCATGGCAAAGGGCCATAGTCAAACCCAAAGTGGATAATAAAGAAACTTTTGCACCAGCCGAATAGTTGAACTCTCCCTGAACACTTCAATCCTTAGCTGACAACCTTAATTGGTCCTAACAACAATTAAATGTAAAAAAAAATAAAAATTCTCACATGATGGTTTAAAAGAAAAAGCTTTTATAGAACCACCATCGAGTTTAAAATAAGATTTCAATACTAATCATATATTCAATTTGAAGAAAAAAAACTCAATATGAGCTCAAAAAATCCGAAGACCATAACACCATGAAAAGGATAAAAATTTAAGCAAAGCCTCGGGAATCATACTTTATTATAAAATCCAAAAAAAAGATAAATTATAATTCTAATAGTGCATATGAAGGACATGATCATAAGAGAAGATGATCTTGAGAAATACTAAGTAAAACATCAGCTATCCAAAGAATTTGAAGTCAAATATTGAGGAAGACTCAAAAATTTCCTTAAAATTAAAGTAGTCACTAAAAGGATGGGATATTCATCTCCCAACAAAAAATAGCATTGATCAACGAAATGAGATGGATATGATGAGTTGCAAGTCCTCAAAAGTTGCAATTGACTACTATTACAAATTTGAAGAGATGGGGAATAGCCAAGAAGTTGATAACGAAGTTGTCAAAAACTATTTGGGCAGCTTATCTAACTAGCTCCCACAAAACCCAATATAGGCTACACTGTTCCAAGTCAAATGCATAATCCTTAAAAACATCTACAAACAACATACAAAACTCTTCATTACCTCAAAGCAACACACCAAGAAGAAGAAATTTTATTTAAAAGATATAAAAGGCTCAATTTAGAAGCATACATTAATTTTGATTGGATTGGATCCCTTACAAACAAAAAGTCTTCTAGTAGTTATTACACTTTCCTATGTGAGAATCTAATCGATTGGAGAAGTAACAAGCAAGCAATGTATGTTAGATCTAGCATTGAGCTTGAAACTTAAGCAATGGCATAAGATCTATGGATTAAAATGTATCAAAATTATCTTGGCTGAGTTAGGAAAAAATAATAGAATACTATAAAATTACACTATGACAAAAAACCAGTCATCAACACTGCATGCAATCCAGTCCAACATGATTAAACAAAAGAAATAAAGGTCAACACTTCATCAAAGAAAAAAAGTAAACTAATAAGTATCTTATATGTTCAAATACATAAACAGTTGGCTAGCATCCTACTCAAAAGAATACAGAGCTCTCAATTCTGAAATAACACGGCTAAGTTAGGTATGATAAATATCTACTCAATAGCTTGTGAAAAATTGGCAGATGCAATGGCCATGTTGGCAATCTGTGGATTGCAAAGCGGGATGCCCATCTTTCCATCCATCATTGGCAATCCATGAGCCTTAAAGGACCTCTCAAACTTACTGGAAAATAAATGTATGCAATTTGTAGAACATTTTCCTTTGTTGCCAATATAATTAACAATTCTTATATATAACAATTGTAGTATAAAATCATACTGCAAAAATAGAGGGAGTAAAATCCCAATGAAATACACATAAAATTCAAATCATTTCTCCTATATTCACCTTTGGAAAAAATTTATATTATAGGAAGCTCTAAAATTTTAATGGTTGTTACAAGATAGTTTATGAAAAGAGGAAATATCAATATTTTTGGTATGAAACAAACATATCCAAGCTTTAAAGGTTTTGATTTAAGTACATTTTATATAATTGATGAATATGCAAGGACACAAAACAAAATTCAATATAGTTTCTGTAGCTTATCCTTACTTCAACGAGCATCACAAATGCAGATGGAAAATCATTTATGAAACTGAGAAATATAAAAGTACCTAAAAGAAAATTAGAGAAATTAGATACCTTTGATTGATCAAGGTTCTTAGTCTAGAAGCCTTAAAGGGTGGAAAGGTCAGCTTGTCACGAAACAATGGGTTAGCTTCAACTAGCTTCTTAAGCTCAATAAGCATTATATTACGTGCAGACTTTGTATCACCATACTTCGAAAGCTGCTCATTTTGCCTATAGAATAAAAAAATATGTAAAAGATAAAGGTGCATAACACCCACAATTTGGCTGTCTTCACTATGTATGTCAGGGAGTTAAAAATTCCCCCAAAAGACAACAATAGTAAAAATTAAACAGAGCATACAACAAAATCTATGAAATGCTAAGCTGAGTTAAAAAGATAACAAGAGAGGCCAAAAAAAAAAACACCTGAAATTCTCAAGGGTAAGTAGCTGGGTAATCTCCTTAAAAAGCTCCTCATTGAATGAGGCAAAGGCCTTAAGATCTTTGACGAGTACATCTACAGCTTTAGCTCTATCATTCCTGCACAACGTACCAAACAAAACTTTCGAAAGTACAAATCAAGAGTATCAGAAAAACATACGAACTTCAGATGATAGCAAAACCACACCTATCAAGTGCTTCAAGATACTTTTGCTTCCTTATCTCAAAGAAAATTTTCATGGAGTATCGATTGTCTTCAACCTTAGTAAACCCACTTAGATACCGCTCCACTTCATTCCACTCACCGGCCAGGACTTGGTCCTCGAAATGCTTCATATTAAAATAAAATCCAGATTCTTGCTCCAGCCTAAAATCAAAATATAGGTTCACAATTGATATCAAAGATATAAGGAAGCAGAATGTGCACAATATTATGCGCACTGGAATGAGTGGGGAAAGCACTTACTTATGGACGGTTTCCTTAAACTTTTCCTCGTCCAAAAACTGTAATATGAGGAAAACTAGTTCCCTGCTCAACGATGACATGCTACCCGGAATTCCTAACCGCTCCAGCGCAAAAAATAGGACTTCCCGAAAATCAAAATTCTTCACAACTGGAAAAGGGAAAGCAAAACAGAGTAAACTATCACAAGACCGTAATTACACGCACTAGCCAATTCAAAAACGGCCTCTACTAACTGGTAAACCCTTGATTACAACTCTCTCTTAAAACGAAACAACAAGCGTGAGTTCTACAAAGGTCATCAAGGCAAAGAACTAGATCTTCCAAAACTATCTAAAGCCCAATCTGTGGCAACCGTCCCCTTCCCCCCACAATAAAAAAAGAACATCCAGAAAACAACCACTTTCCCGTTCATCAAAAACTAACTCGACAAATTTCTTACAAAATTGAATAACTTCTGCCTCACAAAGTGAACCAAACAAAACCAAAGAGAAAAAAAATCATCAAAAGAAAATCCCCTAAAACTTTCAGCCAACCCGTGAATCACTATCTAGTACCTGAAATAAGTCATGGATCCACAGCTCAGATTCAACCAGAAAGCAACAATCGCAAAGGACGAAAAAGATTATTACAATTCGGAGGAAATTAGAAAGAACTGCTCACGATATTTTAGGTTTTCTCGAACTGCCCTCTTACTCCGCTGTCTTGCCCGCCCTACTCGCTCGCCGCAGTGCTCGTTCGCTTTGCCTTTCTCCTTTCCATTACCTTCCCCTCTTATATAGCCCAATCCCAGCTCACTTCTCTCTCCTATCCGACGCTTTATACCAGAAGGAAATCCCTAGCGAATAGGTGGGTTACCCATTTACCACCGAACCACTGCCCATCCATCAAAATTACGATTCTGTACTTATGCATGTTCCGTTGGCATAATCCCTCTGGTACGGCCATGGCAGCCCCGTAAAAAGACTCCTATCATTTGTCACCTCGCAGGGGTAATTCAGGAAAGTCAGTGGTCGCTGTCGGTTTCGAGGACGACTGGGAGGATATAACAGTCATTTAATGCTTCGAAATCCTTGTTTGGGTATTTTTGTCATTTTGCCTTGCCACCACGTCAGCGTTCCTCGTACTGTTAACCATTCTGGTTCCCTCAAATCGGAGATATGATATAATTACCATCCATTTCTCTTAGACGTACTTCATATTTCCTTGAGAGTTGATTTCCTATGGAAATAATCCGTGTGTTATTTAACATAAAAGCTGTCCAATTTAAAATCCCGCAAAATGCGATCTATTAATAAACCTTTATAAAGATCAAAAAGTCACGCTGATAAGTACGACTACATATCACTGAAATGTTATAAGGCGTATCTGTTTTTATTTAACTGACGGAACTTACTTTCTATATTTAAACTCTATAATTATTAACGTGCGGACGTCGTGTTTACCTGCTAATTTTTGTTAGGAATGAGTCTATTGTTGATAAAACTTTTAAAAATTATTATGAAAATTTAAATTTTATTTATAATATTTTTAACAATTATATTGACACATTTTAACTAAAATTTTTACTAGAATATATTACAAAACCATTAATTTTTTTTTTATTATAAGTGTATACCCGAAGTAGTGAACTCACCCAAGCGGCTTGACAGATTTGGCTATCAAGATGAACATGCTCATTATAAATGGTACTCAACAATGAATGCTACCATAATCAACATACTCGCTAGAATGGGTATTTGACAATAAAGAATCGACGTGAGCTAACGAGTCAAGGACTTAGAGAATAAAATAATGACCTAAAGAATAAGTCATGAATCCACCCGTCGGCAGCAAACGAATACTCAAAGGGATAAGATGGCTACTCCTTTCAACTCAATCCTTACCCGCATACTTGCACGATGATGGGTTATCTGTCTTTACTATCTGTGAGGTCTATACCCGCTCACATGTACACCAATTACAAGCCTAGGCAGACATCCACTTGTACTCAATTTACCTTATATGTATATTTTATGTATAGTCACCCATTGGTAATATATGGAAGTTCATTGCTAGCGAGTCCTTAAGGAAGTTCATTACTTACTTCCAGTGAGAAATACTAGAAATTGAAGACCTAAAACCCGCAGTCTTCTAAGTAGCACTCACTCAAAGATTAAAGGAGGGGAACCCATCAGATATGCCTTAAGGCTCTAACAACCCAAAGCACTCATTGAATTATTAGTTAGAGCTTGCAAATAGCCATGTAAGTGATAAAGACTACAATGAAGTTATCCAAGCAGCATTGCTGACTAGGACTAAAGATTCGCTAAAAAAATCTTCGAAGCGATTCCCCAGGGATGGATGTCAAAAGCAAGGAGTGGATAAGAGGAGCCAACTAGAAGTACAAATACCAGGGTGAGGCTTCAAAAACCCGAGGACTCACTATCTAAGAATCGACTATACATAGCATGCCCTAGCAACTCCTCTTAGAGTGTCAATGGCCAAGCTAGTAAAGGTGATTCAAAATAAAGAGTATTTTAAATGTACTAACACCTATGAAGGCTGATGAAGTGTGTGATCGATTAAGATATTACACTTATCATCGTGACTATAGGCCACAACACTAAGGAGTGTCGTCATTTGAAAAGCCTAGTAGATGAGTTAATAAAGATAGAAAAACTCAAGGAGTTCGTTAAGAAAAAAAATAAAGAAACCGTCAAAACTAGTAATAAACTTGTACCCACACACACTCTTCATATTGTTGGAGTAATATTCGTCATCTTTGAGGGTAATAAGGGGTCCTCCAAAAAAGGCAAGTATGAAAAGATTGCAGTACGGAGAAGAATACTCAATAGTTTTGAAGCAAACATCATCTATGACCCTGGTCCTAGTAAGTTTTTCATAAAGTGACAAACCTATTATTGGAAACCCCTATAATGATGCAGCCATGGTAACAACCCTGATCGTCAAGTACAATGTGGAAAGTATTTTGATTGACATGGGGAGCTCGATCAATACTATTTTTAAATGTCTTCGATAAGTTGTAACTAGTGAATTCTAAACTCGATAGGAGGACCATTATATGGTTTCTTAGGAGAGTGAAGAGAAACTGAAGGAATGATCACTCTTCCCATCAGTTGGAGAGAGGGAAAGAAGCTGTTCACAGCCATGGCCGATTTCATCATAATAGAGACACTTGCTACTTATAATGCTATCTTTTACTGGCCTATACTCAACACATTCAAAGCATTGGTGTCGACGTATCATGCAGCCATCAAATTTCTTGACGGAGGAGAAAAGATTACTATTTAAGGAAACCTCAATCAATCCCACACATGCTACTTAAAGGCCATTAGCGGGTTGAGCAAATAAGATGATATTACAATTAGATATTGCACAAACAAAAATAGAAGTCCTTGAAGAGATAGAGGAAATTTTGATCACGTAGGCAAATGGACAAGTATTAAAGGCTAGCTCAGCTTTCTGTCTTGAGCATAAAGAAACCCTCATCTGAACTCTCGTGAGCAATATAGATGTATTCATATGGATGATAGTTGAGATGACAGGCATAAACATCAATATTATTTGTCATCGCATGTACATTTGTAAAGATGTGCAACTTATTAAGCAGAAGATGAGAAAAATAGTTGTCATGCTCAAAGCTACTCAAAGCCCATTAAGGAAGAGTTCACAAAGCTGCTCAAAGCTAACTTCATCAAAGAAGTTCAATACTCGAAGTGGGCATCTAATGTGATCATGGTGTAGAAGTCAGGAGGAAAATGAAGAATGTGTGTTGACTTCACCAATCTAAACTTGGCATGCCCAAAGGACATGTATCCTCTCTCATGGATAAATGCGCTTGTCGACTCGACAGCTGGTTACTCTATGATGAGTTCTCTAGATGCATTATAGGAATACCATCAAATTCAAATGCACCCTACGGTGTTTGAAAAAATAACCTTTATTACTATGGAAGGGTTGCACTGCTATTGAGTTAGGCCCTTTAGATTAAAAAATGCAAGGGCGACCTATCAAAGGATAGTGGATTTAGTATTCAAGGAGCAAAAAGAAAGAAATATAAAAATATATATGAGCAACCTAGTAGTCAAAAGTAAATCACCAATACATCATTGTTGATCTCATTTTTGGATGAGTTAACATCATTTCTGAAATTAGTAATTGTGATACATAATTCTAGATTAGGAGCCTCCTAATTAAGCACTTAGAACACTACACCCAGTGACCTAGTGCATCTTCTTTGGGTTTGATCTAACCTAATGGGTTAAGTAGAATCAACCCAAATTCCAAGCATAAATTAAATCAAAATATAAACCACTTAAAATCGGATTTAATTAGGATTAGATTAAATTTAATTTAGGGACTTAAATTTAAATACCTTGTTTAAGTTAAAATCATATAAAACGAAGAAATTCAAATTAAATCAAAACAAACCCAAAAAAATTAAAACAAAATTAGATCAAATCAAATAAAAGAAATCCAAATCCAAATCAAGGTAAAAAATGGTCAACCCTTTTAACATAGCTTTGACTTATGTGGGTCATACCAAGTCAAATGTTAACCCATCAAAATTTGATCAAATAAAATCATTCCAAATAATCCAAATGATAAATAAACATGTTTTAACATTAATTTAAAGAAATATAATTTTTATGGCCATAATTAGGCTAATTAGATCATTTGATCTAAATAGGCCTAAATGAGCCTTATTAGGTTCAAACCCAAATTAAATTGAAATCAACTCAATTTGATTATTCAAACTCATTTGAAAATGATTATAAAATATAATCCAACTAATCATTAGGTCTAATTTGATCAAATTGGTCATTTGACCCAAATAAACCCAAGCTTAACTTATTAAGCCCAATTTGAGCCAAATGGGTCAAAATTAAAATTAACTTCAAACTAATTGAAATCAATCATTCTAAATCACTCCATATATGTAATTAAGCATGATTGGAGTCCTAACAAAATTCAATTAAGCCAAATGGGTCATTCGAACTCAATTGAAATCAACTTAACATATTTAAGCCTAAATGTAAATTGAAATGAAATGCAAAATCAACTCAAAACCTAAAGAACTTAATCAAATTAAAACTTAATAAATCATCAATTGATCAAAATAAACACAATTAAAACACTTTGAATTTAAGTCAAATCTAAATGGCATGAATTCGGTTCAAACCTCCATACAACTAAAATGGACTCGGGTTCAACCTAAAATACACATTGGGTTTGATTTGGGTAGCCAAACACTAGCCTAAGGGTTGTGGTGATGAGGGCAAAAGCCATAAAATGAAGAGTCAAAGGGAGATGAGGTGGAGTATGCAAACATAGTTCCTCCAAGCCAAGATACATTTATGATTATTCCTCCCCTCTACATTCTATTGGCCTTGGACTTTATCCAATTACTTGACCACCTCTTGAAAGATGTTTCCAAGAGTTTTGAATCAAATGGTCATGAACTTAACCAAAAGAGATTTGGCTTCCTCCATAAGATCTCAAGAGAAAATCAAGAGAGAATCTAGCCAAGGAGAGAAAAGGGAGGAAACAGATTCCTCACTTCAAAACTTTTATCCAAAAATCCTCACAAGTCTAAGAGGGACTAAACTGACCCGCTGGCCAAGACTCTCGCTCAGGTGGCTGGATTCTAGCCACCCAAAGGCTTGAAACATGGATTTTGACTATGTATGGAATGAGAGGAGAGAGGCCCTCTCCTCTCCCTATTTTCATCTAATACATCCACAAGACAAAGAGAAGCCAATTTGAAGCCTCCCTTGGGACTTCCGTCGCTAGCAAGCCAAAAATCCACCGTGGCCAGCGACAAAGCTCTCTGTCTCTAATGTAAAAAGGAGAGGGAGATCATTCTATGCCAAATTGACTCTCCCTACAGATTCCATGGATGGTGGCAACCTCGATTGAACCATCATTGAGGTCTGTCGCCGTCGGCTAGCTAGAGAACGACCAAAACCTATAACAAACGGTCAAGAGATGATCTCCATGGTGTTTGGCGAGGAGGCAAGCCAAGAAATTTTCTCCATGGCTTTGACACATCGAGGTGAAGGTGCTTAGAGCATGGCGACTGCTGGGGATCGCCACCGATGAGGTCTACTTCAAAATCGATGCCTTGAACAATTTTTTTTTGGGACTTTCCAGAGAGAATTTGATCTCCAGAGAGATGAAACCTTATGGATCGATTACAAATCGATCCTTGATTATTTTGTAATCAAAATTACATTCAAATTCCCCTTATATTGCCAGAAATCCATCTAATTCGATGGACTGTATCTATTTCTCGTCCACGAGAACATGTTCTGTTAGGAATAGACAACCTTGATCTAATCGTACATTCAATTTAATCCTTATAGAGAACCGTGGGCAAAATCATGACCATTCGACTAGCGTGGCTGTCGCTTTTAACGTGGGGTCCGCATGGCCCAATGACACCATGCCACGCGACAACTAGCGCCACGTCGACACCACGTTAACGCCGCCAATTAAAGGAGATTTTCTCATTTTTCTGAATTAAAAATATAAAAAATGCCAAAAAAATTCTAAAAATAAAAAATATATATAAATTCAAAAAATGCAATTGAATCTCAGTAAGTGGAATCTTTTAAACCCAAAATTCCTAATAAAATTTGGGTAATTTTGGATTAGTTTAGCTTTAAATAAAAATAATCAAACTCAAATTAATCATAAATCATTAATCCAATTAATGTGAAACTTTGGGGAACTGAAATTAGGGTTAAAATACACCTCAAAAAAAATTTTCATGAATTATTACAAAGTAAATCAAAAGATATTGAATTTTCAATCTCAAACTCTAATTTTAATGAAATAAATTAATATTTAATTAAAAAATCAATAAAAATTATGAAATCACCTTAAACCATAATAATAAACCCTAATGAACTTAAACACATCATTAAAAGTTATTGAAACTTAATAAATCATAAAATGACCTAAATTGACACTTAATTGAATTAATTAATCCAATTAATCAACTTGAAATTAGGAAAATCACAACAAATCAACTAAAATTCTAAAAATTTCAATTAAACCCTCTATATATGCATCTTTCAGAGAAAAATCTAAGAAAATAAAATCTCTAAGTAATTTCTTCTAAATTAAGTTTAATTTTGGTTTTAATGAAATAATTAAAATATCAATTACACCCTAATCACACATCTGATTAAAATGAAATTTTAAGAAAATCAAATTGGCAAGGAACCCCACTTGCCATAAAAATCTCAAACCTAATTGACCTTTGGATTGGGAATTATTGAATTTCCAAGTATCAAGGTCAATATAAATGAAATAATAAATTAGAAAATCACAAAATCATAAAATCTATAAAAGTAACTAGAAGTACTTCCATCAACTTCAGAACACTTAAAGAAAAGTCTCCAACGCTCTAAGTTAGAGAATTTGATTAATTATTAACTTAAGGTTTAATAAAAAATAATAATGAATGTTAAGTTTATTTAAACCTTAAAGCAAATAAATTCAAAATAAATAAATCAATATGACTTTACGACATAGTTAATATAAGCTAAGAATGAATTAAAAGACTAAACTAAAAAAATTAGGTTAACACAATTCAACAAATTGAATTCAGTGAACATAAACATTAATGAAACAAATAATAAAATCAATCCAAATCAAATAAATCAAATCAAATCAAAAATAAATTAAACCAAAAAGATTTAATCAAATCAAAGAAATAAAAAGAAGAAATAAATGTCAAAAATAAAATTAAAATATTAATCCAAATTAAATTCAAAAGACTAAACTAAAAAAATTAGGTTAACACAATTCAACAAATTGAATTCAGTGAACATAAACATTAATGAAACAAATAATAAAATCAATCCAAATCAAATAAATCAAATCAAATTAAAAATAAATTAAACCAAAAAGATTTAATCAAATCAAAGAAATAAAAAGAAGAAATAAATGTCAAAAATAAAATTAAAATATTAATCCAAATTAAATTCAAATCAAATCATCCAAATGAATATGAAAGAAGTTAATTAAGATATTTAAAGATCTTAATTAGGCCTTTGGAATGAACCTTCATCTTATGGTGAAGGCTTCATTTATTAGGATTTAGGATGTTGAATAGAATGAGTTTCACCCAAAGTGGAATCAATTTTACTCTTTATTATTGAAAACTTAGAATTCATAAAAATTAAATTTAAAAATGAAAATAAAATTTCAAATCAATAAATCATTTGATTTGAAACCATCCAAAGATAAAAATAAATAAACTTTAAAATTCAAATTAAAATTTGAACAAAAAAAGGCATAGTAATTTTTTGCCACACAAGCCTTTTTTCCTTGACACACTAGATCATTAGGTCACGGAACTTAGACTTAGGTAGATCTATGATAATTTGTGATGTATGTTTTGTGGTGTACTATTATAGCGTGCATGTCTAGGATTGTTTGCCTGTTATACTAGATGGTAGGACATTCTTTTAGAACTAATGTTATATTTTGTAGGGGGCTGTGCTAAAGATGACTGTCATCATAAATAAATATATAAATGCTATTTTCTTGTATGTATGCTTAAGTCCTTAAGCATAGCCAAATAAGAATGGTGGGCTTGGCAAGTAACTAATGTTAAGTCCATATGTTTGTAAAATATAACTGTTATTTACATTTTTCTGACATTTGTTTTAAAGGGCTTAGGATTTATTTTTTAATTTAAAATATAAATTTGAGCTTAGAATTATATTAGGATCTATGGGGTCAGGAATAGCAGGAGATGACCCTACCGGAAGATAGGTGTAGATGTCTCCTATGAAGCCCAATGGAGGTCCCTGAAGAAGGAGACGATCATGAAAAGATGACCCTCATAGATCTAAACTTGTAGTTCTAGGCCAGATTGTATAAGGGAAAAGCTCGACTGCTCATTCTCTCTTTCTTCCAGGGTGTACAATGGTACTCAACCGCATTGGCTTGTTCTTTAATTTAAATTGGCTTGATTTATTTTGGGTGACGAATAAAATCAACTAGCTTTTCTAGGTTTCTTTCTATGCTATATTTTCTGTGATGGATACCTTGACGATTATGCTCTTAGGAAAAACTAAATTTTCTACCCAACTTAAACTTAAATAATTTAAATAAAAATAAAAAAATTTCAAAACTTCACATTAATTAAAACTTTAGGAATAACCTAAAATTGATTAGAAATAATTAACTTTTGCAAGCCATGCTAACATATTATTCTAACTCCATAAATTGGGCACTTCACCCATTGCACAAAAGGAGCATCTGACATATGAGGATGACCACCTTCTTGGGGAAGTCTACCTTTTCTTCTTGATTCGGCCCATGACCATTTCTAATTGTATGTCATTTAAACATAAAATGCATACCCCAAGACCTTAAATGTATCATGAGTCAAAATATATAAAAGTTGGAAATGTGCTTTATTTAAGTGCATATCATACTCTATATGATCTTAGGGATTAGGGAGTGAGTCTAAGTTCTTAGTTTCTTTCCTCAAATACAACATCCAACCATCTTGCATACATCAGACTTGGCATCATGGATTTAAAATATGCTTAGTGGGTATTAGCTGATAGCCCTTCTAAGCGAGTTATAAGTCCAGAAGAGTCAAAGATAGGTTTCCTTTCTCAAGTAAGAGAAAGTGCTAATAATTTCTAAATGTGAGATTAAGTTAAGCATCTGACTTGTGCTAGAAGCACTTATAGACTTAGATTCTGAAGCATCTTATTGGAGTAAGTCTTCAACCTTAGGGATTTCTGTAATCTTGTGCTACTAAAATTTAAGTCATAGAGTTCTAATAAAATGTTAACTTAAAATTCTATTTAAATTCTATAATTTAAAGCTCAATGATAAGATCATTGAAATGATTATTGGGCATCCCAATATCAACAGACATTTCCTACTTAATCCTGATATACTTTCAAAAATAGGTCTTTACACTTTGCAAGGTTTGCAATTAAAATTCCAAATTATAATTTTCTTTTGAAAGTATATTAGAAATCCATAGAAATAATAACTTATTTCTTTCATCGAGAGTATTCTTAGGAAGAGATCCTTTATTCTTAAGATGTAATTAATTATGAGGGCTTGCCCTTATAGGAAACCATGAACCCACTTTAAAATAAACCTTGTTCTACGTCCCATGTAGTACAAAAGAAAACTCTCTAGCATATTAAAAACACATTAGCCTTATGAGTCTTTTATTAAATAAGTGAATCTATTATAGGATAACATGCTTATCTCTCGAGATATTATGTTTACTTCTTAATGATGCTTTTGATCATCCAAATAAGAAATTCCTAAAATCTATGTGGTGTCATAAATTTTTCCCACAATCACATTCAAGACTAGGGTTGCAAATTAACCGTGTTGAGCCAAGCATGTATGTGTCCAAGCTTGAGCTTCTTTAGTATTATTGAGTTTGAGCTTTTAAGAATAGTGTTCAAGTTTGAGCTTATTCACCATTATCGAGATCAAGCTTGATTTGAGTTTGTTCATGAGCTCGGTTCAAATTGGATTATCGAGCTTGTTAACGAGCAGCTCATTTAATGAAATAAAGGAGCTTTAATCAATCCTTAATCAAGCTTGTTCATGAGCAACTTGTTGAGAAATATACATGAGTTGTATCAATTAAAGCTTATTAAGCCTTAAAAAATAATAATTTGAACAATATTATTCACAAACAAGCCATAATCGAGCCGCAATCAGGCCATAATCGAGTTCCTTAGCAAACTTGTTCACGAGCTTTAAATGATATTGTTCATAAACATAAATAAATCGAACGACAAGCTATTCAAGCTTGCTTATTTAGCAGTTGAGTATTTCAAAAAGTTTTCATGCTCATTTGATTAGTTAATGAAATGAACATGAACGAGCTCTAATCGAGCTAAGCCATGAGTAGCTTGTTGAACGCTCAGTTCATTTGCAGCCCTATCCAAGACCTTGAAGAAACATTTGCTACATTGAAAAGATATAACATGCACCTTAACCCTCTAAATTGCATTGTTGGTGTAGGAGAATAAAAGTTCTTGGGATTTCTCATTATCATTGAAGGTATTAAAGTAAATTGTGATAAGGTGAAGGCCATACTTGGCATGCCCTAACCCAAAAATGTGAAAAAGGTATAGCGGCTTACAAGGCAAGAAGCAAGATTGAATAGAATCATCTCAAAGGTAGGGAAGTGATGTCATCATTTTTCATGGTTCTCAGAGGAGTAAAGAAATCTAAGTGGACTCCAAATTGTTAAAAAATATTTAATGACTTAAAGACTCTACTCACATCACTTCTCTTGTTGTTGTAACCAATTGAGAGAGAAGTCCTATTATTATACTTAGAAGTGGGAGAAGACTCAATTAGTTCAGTTCTTATTAAAGAAGAAGGTAGAAAATAATAGTCTATCTATTAAGCTAATATGTATCTATGAGGTGTTAAGCTAAACTGCCTAATCATGGAGAAATTCACACTCGCACTAATTACTTCGGCTAGATGATTACAACCTTACTTCTAAGCACATTTCATATAAGTTGTCACTGATAACCCACTCAAATTTGTACTTTCCAAGCCTAATCATTTGGGAAGATTATTAAAATGGTTTTTATAGTTGAGCGAGTTTGATATATCATACTTACCTCAAATTGCGATCAAAGCACTAACACTCATGGATTTTCTAGTTAATTTCAATAACTCACATGAAATCGTAGTTAACTTGAAACCTTTATTGCAACTACACATTGATGGTTTTTTGACCTCATTTTTAAGTGAGGTTAACATTATCCCTAAACTAATGATTAAGACATCTAATTTTGATTAAAAGCCTCCTAATTAGACACTTAAGACACTACTATTAGTGATCTAGTGCATTCTTCTAGGGTTTGACCTAACCCAATAGGATTGAGTAGCCCTAAACCTAAACTAAACTAAAACTAAATCAACAGATTCAAATTGGAATATAGATCCAATTGAGCTTAAACTAGGGTAATTTAAATGATTATCATGATCATCTTATTTATGCTCAAAAAGACCTAACATTCAAAGAAATTTAATTAAATTAAAATGGATTCAAACTAAATCAAATAAAAGCTTGAAACCATGACATGAACATAAATGAAACTAAATCCAAATGAAAGTCAACCATTGAACATAAGGTTGACCTATGTGGGTCCCACCAAGTCAAAGGTCAAACCACCCTAATTTGACCAAATTAAAATATTCGAAAGGCTTAAAATCATTAAATAAACATGCTTAAATATAAATTAAATGACTTTAAATCTAATAAGGCCTTAAATGGGCTATTTAGATCACTTGATCTAAATAAGCTTAAATGGTCCATATTTGATTCAAACTTAAATTAAATTAGAATTAATTCAAATTAATTATCGAAAATCATTTGGAAATCATTAGGCCTAATTTGAGCAATTTGGTTTGACCAAATGAGTTCAACCTAACACATTAAACCCAGTTTGGGTTAAATGGGTCAAAATTGAAATCAACTTCAAACCAAATGAAATTGATCACTCCAAATCTTTCCACACATGTGATTAAACATGATTGGAGTCTAAACACACTTTAATTGAGTCAAATTGGTCATTTGACTCAATTGAACTTAACTTAACCCAATTAAGTTAAAATGGGTCAAATTAAAATAAAACCAAATTAAACTTAACATAGCATGGAGTAATTTAACTTCAAATTATCCACTAGATAATCAACACTAATTGGAACTCAAATCTAAATCCAAATGCAGTTAAATCACATTAAATTAATTTAAATCCAAATGGCATTAAACTAAGTCCAATCATGAAACCCATCTCAAATGGACTTGAGTTTGACCTATGATTCATCTTAGTTTGACTTGGCTAACCAACCACCACTCTAAATGAATGTTGTGATGGTGCCAAAAGTTAAAATATGTCATATAAGATGCCATGGAGGATGAGTTTTATCCATGGGAAGAAGAAATAAAAATAAAATAAAATGAAATAAAATTTCCATGCAAAGAAGCAAAGTCAAATTCTCTTTTCTTGATACCTCATCCCTCCCTTTTATCCCAACTGATTTGGACTAATCCTAAGCAGTTGACCACACCTTGGAGCTAGCATCCAAGGGTGAAAGTCACCATGAAAAAATGGAATTTACTTCCTTCATGGAGTGATTCTCACAGCCAAAAGGAGAAAAGAGAGGAAGGGGACTTCTTCTCTTAAGGTTATGCATCCCAATACACTCATAATGGGAGGAGAGACCAAACCAATCCCTCAACTGGAGCTATTACCGTCGGTGGTCGGATTCCCGCTATCCTAAAGTTTTTTTATATGGCTCTCGACCATATATAAAAAGAGAGAAAAGAAATTTCCTCTCACAAATCTAATCCCCCTAACATGCTTCTAAAGAAGAGATAAGAAGAATTGTGATCTTCTTCAAGCTCCCTGTCATCGACAAGCTTGAAATAGGCCAAAGTCGATGGCCAAGCTCTCGGCCAAAGGTTGAAATAGAGGAAGACTATTCCTCACCCCAAAGTGGGTGTCCTTACACGTTCTATGGATAGAAGTGAACTCAAGTGAGCTCTTCCTCGAGTATCCAATGCTGGTGAGCTGGAGAACCATCAAATTTGATAAAGGAAGGATGGAGCTTGGTTTGCATGGCGATCCATGGGGAGGCAAGACATGACACTTCTCCCAGAGGCTCGCCACATCTTCACGAACATGTACGAACCATTTTGATGGCCGAGGATCAATGACGGCAAGGTACGAGTTCAAATTGACCACCCCTGTGCATAGCTTGGTCTTTTGTGAAGTGGAATTGACCTATATTGAAATCAAGCTGTTTAGATGAATTAGAAATTGATCCTTGATTGATTTACAATAAAAATGGCAGATTTCATCACTCTGATCGTCAGAGATCATCCCTAAAGGGCGGATGGTCCTCGGTTCTTTGACAAAGGATAGGGAGATAATCCTCACCAAATGGCGATTTCATCACTGATCCGAGATCATCCCTAAAGGGCGGATGGTCCTCGGTTCTTTGACAAAGGATAGGGAGATAATCCTCACCGCATATTCCTTTTATTTGGATTGGATGGCTTTGATTTAGAAGCATTGCTCGATTTTATCCCTTACAAAATTCGGGATCAAATCTGGGTTGTCCTGCTCCAAATGATCCCACTTCTGCACTACCTTTTATCATGGGATCTGCATGGATCCCACATGGTCTAGTGGTGTTACGTCATGTGTAGAAGGTGCCTAGTCAGCGTCGTATAGGCGCTAACTGAACTAAGTAAGAAAATCAACTTCTTGAATTTAAAAATTATAGAAAAACCACTAAAATTTTAAAAAATCATAGAAAATAAAATATTAAAAAAATGCAAATAAGTGCTCTATAAATTTATATCATTGAGGAGAATCTATCAAACACAAAATCCTCAATTTCTATGGAGTATTTTTGGGTTAATTTAGGTTTAAATAAAAATAATCAAACTCAAATTAAACTCGGACCATTAATCGAATCAATTTGAATCTTTGGGGAATTTAAATTAAAGTTAAAATATATCTTAGATAAATGTTTCATGATTTATTGATAAGTAAATCTTAAAATACAAAATTTTCAAGCAATATGCCTTGATTTAATGAAATAAATTAATATTAAATTAAGAATATCATGAAAAAATTATAAAACTAACTTAAATAATCATAATAAACCTTAATGAATCTAAACACATCATTAAAATTTACTAAAACCCTAGAATTTCCAAAGTGACCTAATTATGAATTAATTGAATTAATTATTCTAAACTTAACAAAATCATAATAAATTAATCAAACTTTTAAAAGATCTAAATGAACCCTCTATGGATTTATATTTAAGAGAGGAACTTGAGAAAATTAAAACCCTTAATCAATTTTATTTAATTTAAGTTTTTTTTAAAAAATTTTAAAACCTTAATTAACCCTAAATTACACATCTAATTAGGATGAAATTTTAGGGAACTTAAATTGGCAAGGAACCCCACTTGGCATAAAAATTTCAAGGTCAAATGACCTTTCGATTAGAAGTTATTGAATTTCTAATCTTTAGGTCAATTTAAGTGAAATATTATAAAATCAACTTAAAATATTTTCATTAACATAATAGCACTTGAAGAAAATTTTCCAACCCTATGAAGTCATGGAATTTTACTAATTACATACTTTGGGTTTAATGAAAAAAAAATTTTCTAACTTTAAATTACTAATTTCATAAATTCTTAATAAATCAATTAATTAATGGAAATCAAAACCTTTTAAATTAAGCTTGAATTACAATATCAACTTAAATGAATTAAGCGGATTCACTTAGGTTAATGAACATAAACAATAATGAAATAAATAAAGTAATCTAATTAAAATAAAAAAAACAAAAATAATTTAAACACATGAAATTAAATGAACAATTAATCAAAACAAAAGAACTACGATATGAATGAAGTCTCTAAATTACATTAGTTCTAGCCTTAAAACATTAAATGAATCAAATCATTTGAAAATAATTCAAACTCAACTTAAAATAAATCACTCAAATGAATCTAAAAATGGTTAGATAAGATAGTTAAAATCATAGTTTGACCCTTATAATGAATCTTCATCTTATTTCATTTTATTAGGATTTAGGATTTTGAATAACATGGATTCCACACAAAGTGGGATTTATTTTATTCTTCATTCTTAAAAACCTAAATTTCACTTTAATATAAAATAGAATTAAAAATGGAAATTAAATTGCAAATCAATCAAGTCACTTGAAATCACCCAATGGTAAATTAAACAAACCTTAAAAATAAATCAAAACTTAAACTTAAAATGGCTAGTAAAGTCATACCACACAAGCCAAATTTTATTCACACACTAGATTATTAGGTCATTGACTCTAGACTTATGTTAGGTCAGTGTTCTGAGATATTATGTGATGTGATGTGGTTTGAAATATTTTTCTTGTTTTGTGATATACTAATTTAGACTGGATGGCTAGGATTGTTTGCCCATTAGTTTAGATGGTCAGACGTTCTTTTTAGGCTAACACTATTTTCTATAGGGGGCTATATTAAAAGGGATTATCATAATAAAATATATATATAAATGTTGGTTGCTTGTAGGTATACTTAAGTTCTTAAGCATAGCCTAATAAGACATGTAAGATTAACAAGCAACTAATGATAGGCCCATATATTTATAAATATAACTATTGGCATAATGTTTGAATTTCTTAATGTATATTTTGCAAAGTTTAGGAAATTATTTTTTAGAATTTAAATGTAATTTGTGCTTAGAATTAGGTTAGGGTTTATGGGGTATAGGAATAGTAAGAGTTGACCCTACTAGTGCATGACCTCAGTGGTCCCTTGTGAAGCCTGTGGAGGTCCTTAAAGAAAGTGACAATCTTTGAAGAAGACCCCCACATATCAAGCTTTTAGTTTTAGGCTGGGTGTATAAAGATAGAGCTTAGATGCCCATTTTTCTCTTTCTTCTCAGGTTTATAGTGGTACCCAACCACATTTGCTTATTTTAATTAAATTAGTTTGATTTATTTTGGGTGCACATTAGAATTAACCTACTTTTATAAGTTTTTTTAAGGACACCATGCAAATCTTTCGGGGTACTTATTAAAGTGATCGAGTGTGACATTAAGGTATGATGTTATACCTTGAAAAATAGAGACATCACCATAAAATGAACTCAATCACCTAACAAGAACTCCTAAGGCAGATAAGTCTACATATATACTAGAGACCATGTGAAGTAGGGTTTATTTTATGTCAGGTTCTTTGGTTCCTTATGGAAGCAAACTTCCATAGTTTATTACATCCTAAAAAATGGGGATTTCCTAAGAACACTCTTAATTAAAGTAGTCAATTAATATCTCCAAAGATGTCAAAGCTAGACTATCAAAAATTTGGTTGTTATTAGAAACAAAATGGGAAAAGTTCAAATAGAAAGACTTATTTACAGATTCCATAGGAAGATAAGTTGGGAGTATCCAAGATACTAGGAAACCTAGTGAATGTTGTAATCTACCCTATGACGAGGCTTTATATTTTTCAAAAGGAGAATTTATTTTTGTTCACGTTAAACTTTTATTAGAATGGTAGGACTTATAACCCAACAACACAAGATTATGGAGATACATAAGAAGTGAGGACTTATACTCGTGATAGAAGAGAAACAAGCTTCCTTAGAACTTAAGTCTAAAATGCTTTAGCACAAGCTAGAAGCATGACCTAAGTCTATTCTGGGAGAATGGGATATAGTGACCTAATAAGAGAGAGTGAACACATCCTGACTCTTATGGACTTACAACCGCCTAGAGTTGTTGCCAGCTAACACCTCCTACACTTTAAAATTATGTTAGTTAGTCTTATGTAGATACAAGATAGTTAGGCTGTTATTTAATTAGGAAGGAAGCTAAAATTCTAAACTCACTCTCTAAGAGACTAGGTAATGTTTGGTATGCAAACATGACTTAGACTGATGTTAAAAATTTACAAGCTTTTAAATCATTTTGACACATTAATTTGGACTACGACTTGGAATAATTATGCATAAATGCATGATGAAATTAAGTTGTGGGCTAAATTAGTGAGAAGAAGAGTTCTCCATTATAAGGGACTGTTCTCAGAGGTCAAGCTTGTCCCCTATCATGCAAGAGTGGAGATTCTTTAATTTCAAGAGTAGAACCATAAGATATGCATGTTGTTATAGAATACAACCATTCAACTAAGGGATTTCTAAATCTTTTATTATCTTATTTATATGCCTAAGATTTAGAGTGAGGTTATGAGTTGCATTAAAATTTAGTTATGAGTTATTTAGTAAGGATAGAAAATTTAATTTTATCCTGAAGAGTCTATCATATACCCAGGCCACACATCAAACATACACACTTTAAGAAACCTATAAAAAGCATGTCATTTTTATTGCACAATTTAAACATAATAATCAAACACTTATATTTTTATAAAATAATAATAGGCCGATACGGCCGGGTATCGCTGTACACCCTGGAAAAGAAAAAAAAAGGAGTTGGGTAGTCGAGCTCTACCCTTTTACAGCCTAGATTATAATTAAATCTTACAAATAAAATAAATGTTATGGGAGTCTTCAATTTTTGTTCTTCTTTCCTTCTTGGATTTGAATACTTCAGGCTTCATAGAGCCTCCCAAGTCTTTTCCATCTAGCCACTGCTCATCCTAAATCCCATAACACTAATCCTAATCCTAATACAAAAATAACATCTTTATAAAAAAGAAAATCTAACTACACTTGCAAAATAGATATTAGCCAAACAAACATATAAACTAAGTAGTTGTATTTCACATATTTGGACTTAGCACCCTGCACTTAGGTAACTAAGCCCACCTTCCCTAATTGGATTATACTTAGGGACATAAGGAGCACTTGCAAGAAAAAATAATTTTTATTCATTTATTATTATAGTAGTCCATCAAGCATGATCTCCTGCATAAAATATCGTTAGGCTAATAACAACCTAACATCCATCGTATGTACAAATAATTCTAACATCTAGTCTAAAATATTACATCACAAAATAGAACACATTATCACAACATACACAGGCCTAATCTAATACTAAGATTGGTGACTTAGTATTCTAATGTGTGTGCTAAGGCTTAGAGTGGTATGTCTTGATTGGGCTTTACAATTAGGATTCTCTAGACTTTAGGATTATTTAAATTACATATTAAGGGTGGTTTCACTTTAAGTCTTTTAATAACTTGATCGAGTTTTAACTTATGAATTTCACTTCTTACTTAAAATCTAATCATTATGAAGAGAAGAAAGAGACTTAACTCTTTCATCCATAGCCTAAGTTGATTTCCAAAGATAGATTTTTATTTCTTTAACTTTCTTAATAAATCATTTATGAATTTTATTTTAGCCTAAGTTTAATTAGTCTTAATGAATCTTATTCAAACATGAAAGACATCTTAAGACCAATGAAATTAAGTCACCGTCATAACATCCACATTCTTTCATTTTTTTTAGTTTCTTCAATGTTTGATTTAGTATATATATACATGTAATGTACTCATATTTTTTCACACTTAATGAATGTTGATGCATGAATTTGATAGAAAAAGGGATTTCATCTCATAATTAAGCATGTGTAAACATGAATAAAGAATTTAAGAAAGTATGTGCCATTGTTAAACCAGGAAAGTGAAATTATCTAAGACCTCCTTGGGGTTACTTAAAATCTCATGTTCCTGAGATGTCTAGACTATATACTTATTCATATATATATATATATATATATATATATATATATATATATATATATATATATATATATATATATATATATATATATATATATATATATATATATATATATATAAAAAAGCATATACATAAACATAAAAATAAAATCATAAAAAAATTGTCTATAAATATCTATTACTTATGTAAAGCTTAATGACAAAAAGAGGGTTTCACTCTATATTCTAATATATGCATGCATATAAATATATAAATGAAGTTAAGTAAGCACATGACATTGTTAAACCAGGAAAGTCAGATTATCTAAGACCACATCGGGGCTACTTAAAGTCTCATATTCCCAAGATGTCCAAACTATATACTTGACAATTCAAATACATGAATACATAAGTATAAACATAAAAATAAAATCATCAATTGCCATCTTTTGATTATAAGTAAATGAACATTTTATTTTCATATAATTAGTTGTTTGTAATAAGCATTGATTTAAAATTTATAATTAGCATATAGTTTTAAAATAGTTTGAGATCTATTAATGATAATAGCCAAACCATATGATAACATTTATCCAACTCATGCAATTTAAATGCAATTATATTCTTTTAATTTTAAAACATGAATATATGAAGCACATGGTATGCATTTACCAATGATAATAGCCACACCATATGATAACATTTATTCAACCCATGCAATTTAAATACAATTATATTATTTTAACTTTAAAACATGAATACACGAAAGACATGGTATGCACATTTATGATAACTGAAAGGAAGTAATTGAATATCACCACACAACATACTTGATTTTATTAGAACCTAAGGACAATCAAGTTAGAAAAATATCCTTCAAGTCTAATCAATGTTTCTTTAATATTTAATTTTAATATTCAAGTTGTTGAAACCTAAAGAGGAGAAATAATACTTAGAATTCACTCTATCTCATGTTGATTATTTAAAGGAAAAAAATTAAATATATTTTATGGATTAATTAAGTTTAATCCATTAATTATGCCAATTTGATAACCCTTCCCAAACTTTATTAATTTAATTAATCGCCTAAACATGAGCATTCAATGATATGCTATGAAAAATTAAAATTTGCAATGCACCTAAAGCAATCTAATGTAATTAGGCTCATGCTTAAGATTTCTTTAAATTAAAGATGGAAAAGATTTAAGATAAATATTTTTATGATTTTCCCCACACCAATAGAAAAATCATACTTTCTTTAATGGCTTTATGTTATTAAACACATAAATGGATTAATGGGTTGCACTTGAGTTACTTAAATTGATTTCATTTACATTTCATTATTAATTTTCTCTAATTTACTTTTAATTATTAAGCATATTAATTAAACTCTTTAAGAGAATATATATAGAAAAAATTAGGAGAGGAGGTCTTAATTAATTCTCATATTATCAGCCACTAATTATAATAATTAATTAACATTAATTACTTAATTTAACTATTCATTAATTTTTAATAATAATTAAATCATTTAAAGAGGATAATTAGGATTGAAATTTTGGAATTTCCCAAACCACATGGAAAATAATTCCAAGAAAAATATAAGAGGCAAAGGACATCCCATAGAATCAATATGCCAAATTTGGAATTAATTAGCCAAGTAATTTAGCCTTAATTAAGGTAATTATCCTAATATTCAGATTTTAATTAAGCACTATTCATTAAATATTAATTAGGGATTTTATTTTTATTAAATTCTTCTATGTATGAGCTTTCCAAAATGAATTTATTTATATTTTTTTGAATTTTTCTATAAATAGTTATAATTTTTTTTTAAAGTTTTGGCTATTTAATTACATTTTTAAACATAATTAACTTGTTTTAAATTGTCAGCACCACGTGGATGCTAATGCAACAATGCTTTTGATGTGGCACCGTGGTATTGGTAATTTAAAACGTTCGACACAGCTATTGACTCAGCCGTAGCGGACATGATTTCATCTCGGCTGTCTGATCTTAGATCAGACGATCGAGATAAATCTCATGATTATGAAAGGGTTAAATCAATATTTCTAACATGATTAATCATGACAGTTCATTCTAATCACATGGAACGGACAGCCGGTGATTTGTCATCCCACAAGCACTAGTAAATAAACACTATTCGCCTTCCATCACTTGATTCATGCTCAATGGAGCTTGTTTGATGACAGAAACAAATTCAAAAGGATTAGGGAAGAGATCTAAGGAGATCCTATGATGGAAATCGTATAAAATCATAATTCATTTAGAAAAATACCAACACCTAATGGCCAATTCTATGGTTGCTTGATTTTACCTAGTCAGAGCTAAAGACCGACAGTTCATCAACACTGGTAGCTTCATCTTGATGAGATGAATCCTTTTTGAAAAGATCTCAAGCTACGTCCCTGTCGATTAGTCTGTGGACCAAGCACCGCCATGGAATTTGCCAAAATTGGTCTAGGGATGCCTTTCGATGGTTGAATCGATCAAGAATCAATTCATTTTTGTTCGTCAAGGCTTGAGGAATGCATGGGAAGAGTTTATTTGGATTTCATGGAGTTTTGATGAGGTTGAATGGGCAGGGCTCTCAGGTTTGGGTGGAGTTTGGTCTTGTCAGCGATGGGATGCATAGAGAGCTCAAGGAATACATGGGAATTATTTGGAATCCTCTGAGGAAGGTCTATGGTTAGTTTGAATGGATGGAGAGGATTATACTCTCATCCCTAATTGAACCAATGGCTGAGATTGGCTCAACCTTTGATAGTCATCCAGCCAGACTAGGTGGCTAGAGATGGTAGGGGACTACTGAGGTGGTTGTGTATAAGAGGCTGAGGAAGTGTAGTGGGCTGTCATAGAGTGCACACTCCTCCTTAGGTGGACCAATGATTGCCAATGGGTGAACTCACCCTCTATTGGCCAAAGGTTGAACCCAATAGCCTTGGGTTTGGTTAGGCCAATGGTCCTCTATCCCAAAAAGGCCAAAGATGACTGCTAAGAAGTGGGGAGGTAGAAAACCCTTTTAAATAGGAATTTTGTTCCATTTGGAGTGCTTGGTTCAATGGGTTCGACCCAACCCAGGTTCACCAAGGGTTAGGCTTACTTGCACAGGCCCATGGCGACCCAAGAATGAGTCATGCCAAGTTTGGTTTGGTTTCAACTTGATTTGGTTGAGTTAGGCTCAATTTGATTCATGTAAGTCAAATGGGTTAAGTTGACTATTTTGATCAAATTAGGTTAAAGTAGGAGTTTTGTGAAGTTTAATTGGTCATTTGGAATGAGTTAGTGCATTTGTTTTGATTCAATTTTGATTAGATTTGGATTTGGTTTATATGGTTTAATTTGGATCAAATGGGTCATGTTGACCAAATTGACCAAATTGACCAAATTGACAAAATTGGCTTGAGAATGGGTTAGGTCCATGTTTAATTAATCATTAGTGATTAATTGGAAGAGTTGATTTGAATTAGCGAGTGATTTGGTTCAATTTGACCTATTAGGTCAAATTAGGCTAGGTAGGTCAATTGGGTTGGGTTGACTAAATTGGGTCTAATTAAAGGTTGGATCATGTCCAACATCCAATTGGTGATTGATTAGCATTGGTTTCAACCAATTTAATTTGGCCTAATTTGGTCCTTTAGATCAAATTTGGCCAACTTAGGTCAAGAGGCCAAATTGGGTCAAGAGACCAAATTGACTATATTAGATTCAATTAGCTTCATTTCGTGGTTGAGTCATGTTCAATATTCAATTTGTTATTGATGAGACTCATTGGTTATAATTAATTGGGCTTGGAGCATGATTTAGCCCAATTTAGCCCTTTAGGTCACTATGGGTCAACTTGGGTTTAGGGGCCAAATTGACTTAGTTAGGTTCAATTGATTGTAGTGGAGTGTTCAATAGTGGCCTACAATCATCAATGAAGAGATTGGATAGCTTGGTTTGATCCAATGGGAGTTTGATTGAAGTTTAGTCTAATTGGGCATTTTATGTCACTTTAGGTTAAGTGGTTTGGTCAAGTCATTTAGACCAATTGAGGCTATGAATGGTTGGAATATATTCAATGATAAATTTGAAGTTGATTTGTGGCTTTGAATTCAATTGATTTGGGTTCGATTAGGTTTTGGCTCATATGAACTTTTTAGGTCAAATAGACTAACTTGTGTTATATAAGTCTAATTGATTTAATTGGCTTGATTGCAAGTGTTGGAATAGTTAGAATGAGTGAAAAAAACTAAATTTAGTTTGGTTTGTATGAAGTGATTTGAATGGAGTTATAGAATTGAAGTGGGTTAACATCGGTTGAGATTCAAGTTAATTTGCCTTGGAGCTTGGATTGGAAACCAAGTTCAATCAAGGTCAATTAAATTTAAATGAGTTTGGGTTTATTTGGCTTTCATCATATGAGCTTGGGTTTAAATGAATTGATGGGTATGAGTGTCAGTTTAGGCACTAGGGTGGGTGAAGCCCACTTGTCCTAAGGTAAGCTCTATGGCGAGGGTTATGTCCTACAACTTTCTAGGCCTGGGTTTAGTGTTTTCTTAATCAGTAGAAGTGTCGAAGAACTAAGAAAATCTAAGTGTCTAGAAGAATCCTAAACCCAGGATGGAAGTGATGAATCCCCACTCCAAAGGTGAGGTCAATATTGTGTTTCTGTGATGAAATTCTTGCAATGTTAGGCTATTAGAAAAAAAAAAATTTAACTCAACTTAAACCTAAATAACTTAAATATTAAATAAATAAATCCATAAACTCACATTAACTAAATATCAATGCATAACTTAAAAGTAACTAAAAATAATTATCATTTGCAAAACATGATAGCATATTATTCGTACTCCTTGAATTGGAGCCTTCACCCATTACACATAAAGGGGTATCTAGCTTTTGAGTATGACCACCCTTCTTGGGGAAGTGTGCCTTCTCTTCTGATTTGGCCCACACCCACTTCGAATTGCATATCATTGTAGGCATAAAATTACATACCTGTGGCCTTAAATGAATTATGAGTCAAAACATAAAAAATGAAATTTGTGGCATTAGTTAAGTGCATATCATACCTAATATGATCTTAGGGTTAAGGAGTGAGTTAAGTTCTTAATCTCTTTCCAAAATACAATAGCCCAGCCATCTTGCATAGCATGCAGACTGAACTCATGGATTTAAAAAGTGCTTAGGTGATGTTAGTTGGTAATCATTCTAGGCAGGTGATAAGTCCATAAGAGTCAGGGATATGGTCATTTTCTCAAGTGAGAGAAAGAGCTGATAGTTCTTAAAAGTTGAACTAGGTTGAGCCTATGACCTGTGTTAGAAGTACTTATAGACTTAGGTTCTGAAGCATCATTTTAGGAATAAATCTTCAACCCTAGACATTTTTGTTGTCTTATGCTGTTAGAACCTAAGCCCTAGATTTCTAATAAAATATCAATTCAAACTCTATTAAATCCAATCTCAAAATTATAAAATTTAGTGATAGGTTAGTTGAAATGTATACTGGGCATCCCAATATCAATAGACATTTTGTACTTAATCCCAATTGGTCTCCAAAAGATCCCTTTCCCTTTTGAGAGCATTCCTTATTGAATTTCTAAATTATCATCCTTTCAAGACAAGCTTTGAAATTCATAGAAAATAAAAATCCATTTCTTTAATCAAGAGTATTCTTAGGAAGAGATCCTTCATTTCTAAGATGTAATTAGCTATAGAGGCTTGCCCTTATAGGGAACTATGAACTTTTCAAAAAAAAATAAACTTTGTTTTACTTTTCTATATAGCTTGGGGGAAAACTCTCTAGTACATCGAAGACTTATCAGCCTTAAGATCTTTATTAAGTATTTAAATTCATTATTGGAAAATATGATTATCTTTTGAGATATCATTTAATAACATATTTGATTACTTAAATAAGTACCCCTAAGATTTGTGTGGTGTCCAAATAATAAAAATTCCAATAAATTTTTTTGACAGCTCCATTGGGGAACAGTTCTTCTCACCATCTTTTAAAATAGACTTTTATTTATATACATCTGCACAAAGTCATTTCTATTAGACATAATTTTGGGTCAAAAATAGATTTGATATCATGAAACAATAAAAGAGAAACAACAATTTCAAAAATATTGCAAATCATTAAAAAATTTTTAAATTTTTGAAAAGAAATTCACAAAGTACTCTTTGTCCTTGACTTTATCTTAGCTTTGTGCAAAAGCTAGAGAGAATTAGGACACAGTCCTTAAATTAATACCCTTTATTTTAATACATTCAAAGATAATAAATATCTGAGAATGTATATTGAAATAAAGTAGTTCTTTCCATTTTTGAGGAAAACTCATGAAATTAAAGGAAGTGGGTATAGTTTTACCTATTTCCCTCCTTTCCACCATGATTGAAGCTTGAGTTGCATTCTAAAATAATATAACTTTAAAGAACATTATAAAAGAGGGATAAGTATAATATCTAAAGAATGCCTTATTGACCCTGAGCAAAGGTCGACCAAGAAAATCAAATATGAGCTTTCTACCTCTATAGAAGGCATTTTTTTCATGCACATAAATGCAATTCAGCTTTATTATTCTTATTAGAATTATCTCTCAATGTATACTAGAAACTTGGAAATCAAATTGTTTGGGCTAATTAACCAGTTCTAGGGAGTGACTTGGAGATAATCTCATTTAGACCCTCCTGAAACCCTAAACCCTTATGAATTTAGGAGAGAGAGTCAAAAGGAGAATATGAAAAAAGGTGACATAATTCATTTATGCTCCTAATCAATACAATAGAGAGGGGGCAACAGAAGAAGATTCTAATTCTCTTGATAATGTTGAAATGAATGAAATTTAATCTTACAAATCTAAATTAATTTATTTAATGGGAATCTTTTCTTATTGGATGATTGATATTTCATAGATAGCCTTAATTGATTTTATGGATAACTTTTAAAGAGAAGATAAATAAAAACTTTGATCCTTCTAAAATAATTTTCAAATATCATGACCTTGAGATAATTACATAGATTGGGTCCTAATAGTGATGCTTCTATCTTTCAAAGTAAAAAATATAAAACATTAAACTAAAGATTTTAGCTCTGGTAAGTCAATAGAATAACACAAAGATTCATTGAGGATAGGGTTGCCCTACCCTCCCACCCGTTGTATTGGATTAAAATTAAATTAAAAATGGTAGAGTCTAATCATCTCAAATAACATTGAAAATGGCAAATAAGCCATCTAAAAAACAAAAGAAAACAATAAAAATCAATTAATTTCAAATTTTTGATTATAGTGTTTTTGCCCATCCTAGAGAAGTTACTTACAAAATTAAGCATCATAATGCTCTATAAAAAATAAATGAATAAAAATAAAATGAATCATTACTCAAGGCATTACATAACTTCATAATTTTTTTTCCTTAATTATAAGCAACTTTTTTATGTGACATTTTACTATAAGAAGTCTTAAGGTTATCTTCTGTGATGAAGATCTACTATTAGGGATTGTTGAATAAAAAAAAACTCTCATATAATAGTCAATGTGGAAAATCTTAAGAAATATCTAGATTGCATATTTTCAGAATGCAGAATGTTGATCCGGGAGCATCAATCAACATCAATTCTAAACATACATAAAAATGAATATACACAGGAGTAATTCTAATCTTATTCTGATGTGATGGTGTTGTGTGAATTCAAACAAGAAAAGAAAAGAAGTTTTAAAGTCAAAAAAATATAATCTTAAAAATTCATCTTAGAAAACATAATCTCAATCACAATGTTTATTGAGATTGATAATTCAAACATTGAAGTGAAATCTTAGGAATTCAAGAACATCGTTAATGCTCTTGGATGGTCCTATGCAACCTAAATAAAAAAGGAAGAAAATAATCATCATTATGAAAGGATATTTACATCCATTATGTATTCATGGGATTAGAGTCCTCAGGAATGTCATTTTCTTTTGTTTATCTTGTAAAATTAATGCACTACAAAAAGAGAGAAAAGAAGAAAAAGAAAGTTTGAAATTTGCTTAGTTCCATACAAAATCTTGTATTTAGCCAAACAGTAAGAAAATTTCTTGGTAAGTAATGTGATCACTTGAAACAAGAAAAGAATTGAGTATGTAAAGTGTTGTACCAAATCTTATAGTAAGATATAGAGTCAAATGCATCAAGTGTCTTAGGAAATATTGTATCTAGAAAAAATATCAAATGTACGATCTTACCAAAAGTTGAATTTCTATTGAAATGTTGATAAAAGAAATAAAGAAAGAAAGAAAAAAAGAAAGAAAGAAAGAAAGAAAGAAAGAAAATAAAAAGGATGGAAGGACTATATCCAAGAGCTAAAGGGTGTTGTCTAATTTTTTTGAGTATGTGGACATTTTAATTTTAACTCCTCTATATCAAAAGTCAAAAGTATCCCTTAACTTAAAAATGATAAAATAAAACAAATCAATTTTGCACCTTCATCTTCAAATTTGATAAAAGGTGTAAACCTCGAAGAAATAGATAATGGATTAGCCTTTTCAGGTATCCTTTTATCTATTAAAAATTCAATCAAATAAGAACCAATCCCTTTCAAGTGGCTTTAACATATGAGCCATAAATAAGAAAAGCTATAAAGCATTAAAGAAATTCAAACTAAGAAGTCAGCATAAGGTTCAATATTTTGGAGCCATTGTAAGATGAGAATCGCTTAATAGTCAGGATTCTGACTTTCACTTCATAGGCACTTTAACATATTAAATAAGAATTATTAAGATGGGTCAAATACTTAAATAACCTTCAAGTTCAGGATGCACCCCACGAACTTGAAGAGGAACTCAAATCCATAATTAATAAGTTAAGAGGATGAAGTTCAGAAATAGAAATAAATTTACTATTGATATTAATAAGCTCATGCTTTAGCAACTTAGACATAGATGACTTAGTCAAGCTATTCTTAGAGCTTAATAACTATTTTATCTAGATTAAGCTTGATGTCATGTCAATAAACTAAATCCCTTGATATATGCAGTCAGACATTAAAGAAAAAGCAAGATATTGCTAAATTAGAAGCTAGTCAATGATGGATTTACAAAAAAAAGTATTCTTCTTAGTTAGCTAACATCATCACAACAAATATAATATAAAAAAAATGAAAGAAAAGGGTCAAATCTGCATGTTTCAAATCTTGAGACTCGAACAAGGAATAAGGCTTTATTTTGAAGATGCATTCTTATTGCCCATACATGGCTTTAGAATCGATAAAGCTTCTATACATAAAATTATCCCCATCCAGGGATGACTTATTTGAATATAATCAATTCAATACAACTCTTAAAAATAAAAAGCACATGACGTTCAAATTCCATGCAAGGATATTCTGCTACATGGTTGTATTGTTCAGTCTCAAAGTGTTAGTATAATTTACCAAAAGGTCATGATCAATATTTTCTTATATCCACACTCTTAATCAAGTGAAGTGTTATATTTAAAATCTTGCTAAAAAAGAAGAAAAAGAAGAAAAAAAAAGAAAATAAAATTTATTACTACTTGAAACTTATCCTATCATTCCAAGCGGATCCCTAAAATATACCTTTGAGGTAATTTCTGGAAAACTCTAGTAGAATTTACAAGGATCAAAAGTAAAAGAAAAAAGAAAAAAGAAAAAAGAAAAATAAGTACTAAAGCTATCTTTGAAAAATTGTTCAAATAAACCTTTAAAGAACGATAATTCAACTTATGAAAATTTATTTCAAAATTATCATGGGAATCTTAATCTCTCAAACAACTTAACCATCTAAATTTCTTTATTGATTAGGGGTAAAAAGAATAAAATAAATAAATAAAATCCCTTTGAGAGAATCTAAGATCATGTTTAATTTGATTCTAATTCAGACCTTAAGACTATGTCTATTATAGCTTTAAAGGAATCTCTTAACCTTTATTGAACTCAAATGAATAAAGAAATAAAGAGAAGGCCTTACAAGCTATACATTTTGAATTCAATAAAAATGGAATATATATATCATTTTTAGCTTGACTAACTTATGTTAATAAAGAAAACCAAAAAAATAAATACCATATAAGCTAAAAGTTCAACAAAAATTCAAAATCTATCATTTGAGAAGTATTGTTTGACTTTGGATTTTGCTGCCCAAGAACTAGAAAGTCACATGCAAGCTCAAAAAGTAAATCTCTCAGGTTGATACGATATGATGTCTTGCCTAAAGTTGATTAGACATATAACATGGCCATATGTAACTTTGAGATGATAAAAAAATGAATGATGAAGATTTATGCCTATGACATTTGCATATTATACGTTAGGTTCAAAATATGCCCACATTTTTCTTCAAAAATATACTTGAACTCTTTGTAATCTTCTTCACTGAACTTCTTCATGTGTAAGAAGCATTAGTGAAACCAAGGAATGAAACCAAATCATTCCAACACCTCTCACAAGTTAGACTAATCAGGTTAGGATTTAAGTCCATGTGTCTCCTACTTATTAGTCAAAAGACTTAAGGATTAAATATTAAGTCACTAAAGACCCCTTTTCTTCACTCATGTCATTTATAGGTTAGGAGCAAGCCCTTCGTGGCACCTTTCCTATACGTATCTTGAGTTTGGAGCAAGCCCTTTGTGGCACCCTTCTCATGTCTTTTTTGGGTTAGGAGTAAGCCCTATCCTGTGAATTAGACTATATAAGTTAGGATTAAGTCATTAAAACATCTTTCCTATTAGTAAAAATTTGATGTTTAGGATTAAGTCATCAAGACCCCTTTTCTCAACCCAAGTTATTTAGGTTGGATTAAGCTATTAAAGGCCCCTTCCTAATAGCTAGTTAGAAAGAAGTATGTCCCTCAATAAATTATTTTTGAAAGACAATGATATGATTAAGTCATTAAGACCCTTACTTATCAAATAGAATATTTAGGTTTGGATAAAGTCACCAAGACCCCTTTCCTACTAGTCAAAAATTTGAGATTTAGGATTAAGTCATTAAGACCCCATTTTCTCATTGTGGCTACTCAAGAAGGAATTAAGCCATTGAAGGTCTCTTCTTAATAGCCAATTAGATAGGAGTAAGTCCATTAGTAGGCATCCTAGTAAAAAAAATTTGGGATAAGATTAAGTCATTATGACCCCTTTCCTTTTCAAGCTACTTAGGTTGAAATTAAGCCATTGAAGACCCCTTCCTATTAACTGAATTTCACTAGATTAGGATTTACGTCCTTGTGACCTAATTTCTAGCTCAAAATAAAAGAGATTAAAGAGTGAAAATAAACATTGAAGACCCCATTCCTATGGAATACTCAGGTTAGGATATAAGTTCATGTGACCCCTACCTATTAGTCAAAATCTTAAGGAATAAGAATTAAGCTGTTGAAAGCCCCTCTTCCACAGCTCAGCTATTTAGGTTGGAACCAAGTTCTTAAAGACACATTCCTAATAGCTAACTAGATAAGAGTAAATCACCTTGTAGTATCTTTCTCTAGTTAAATTTTATATAGTTTGGTTAAGAGTAAATATCTATGTTGGCATCCGCTTCAACTATTATCTCTAGATAGGAGTACGTATCCATAGTGGCCTCCTTTCTAAAAATAAAAGAAGAAAGAAACCTTTAGGGCCTTCCTATAGATCCTCTCTTTGGAATTGGTTAGTCATTTAGAAAACATCTTGGCTAATCTCACTTAGAAAGATATGAGTCCTAGTGCTTTCTTTCTAAGTTAGATGTTGAAAATCTATTATAGTCAAAATGAAAATAAATCCCTTGAAGCATCTTCTTTGACTACCATGACTGTGTTAGGATTAGATTCCTCATCGAATATTTTCCTAATTATACCCCTATTCTTCTTAGATATTTGTGAATCTAAGTTTCTAAGAATGAATCAATTTAAATTGAAACAATTTTAGACTTATTTTTTCCCTATATTTTATAATTAAATTTAAAATTAAATTTGAAATCAACACCAAAATTAAATTTAAATTCCAAAATTTAAAACCAAATTCTTTCAAGCTTATGCTTGTAGTGATGTTGACTAATTCAGTCAATGCTAATATGTGTAGTGTACTTTGGTTAGTCCACTACACATATTAGGGGTCCATTTGTTGACATCATTTTTGAATGTGATTAATATTTTCCCTAAACTAATGATTAGGATATTTAATTCTAGATTAGAAGTCTCATAATTAGACACATATGACACTACTCTTAGTGATTTAGTACATCCTTCTAGGATTTGACCTAACCTAATAGGATTGGGTAGACCCAAACCAAAAACTAAATCAAAACTAAATCGAACATATTTAAATTGGAATCTTGATCAAATTGACCTTAAATGAGGGTAATTTAGATGATTATTGTGATCACCTATTTAAGCTCAAGAAGACCTAAAATTCAAAGAAATTCAAATAAACTAAAATGAATTCAAACCAAATCAAATAAAAGCATGAAATGACATGAACATAAATGAAACTAAATTCAAATGAAAGTCAACCAATGAACATAGGGTTGACTTATGTGGGTTCCATCAAGTCAAAGGTCGACCCACCATAATTTATTCAAATTGAATTATTCTAAAGGATTAAAATGATTAAATAAACATGTTTAAACATGAATTAAATGAATTTAAATTTAATAAGGCCTTAAATGGGCTAATTAGATCATTTGATCTAAATAGGCTTAAATGGACCTTATTAGATTCAAACTTAAATTAAAATGGAATTAAAACAAATTAATTATCTAAAATAATTAGAAAATTATCTTCAAACAGAAACTACCAATCATTGAGCCTAATTTGACCAATATGGTCATTTGACCCAATTGAGTTCAACCCAACTCATTAAACCCAATTTGGGTTAAATTGGTCAAAATTAAAATCAACTTCAAACTAAATGAAATTGATAACTCCAAATCATTCCATACATGTGATTAGACATGATTGGCATCTAAACACACTTCAATTGATCCAAATTGCTCATTTGACGCAATTGAACTTAACTTAATCCATTTATGTTAAAATGGGTCATATTAAAATAAAACCAAATTAAACCTAACATTGCATGGAGTAATTGAACTCCAAATTATCCACTAGATAATCAACACTAATTGGAACTCAAATCTAAATCCAAATGTAATTAAATCACTTTAAATTAATTTAAATTCAAATGGCATTAAACAAAGTCTAATCACCAAACCCAACTCAAATGGACTTGAGTTTGACCTATGATGCATTTTAGTTTGGCTTGGCTGACCAACCACAAATCCAAATGAATGTTGTGATTGTGCCAAAAGTCAAGAGATGCAGAATAAGATGTCATGGAAGATGATTTATATCCATGGAAAGAATAAACAAAAAATAGTTCTTGCAAAGAAGCAAAATCCAATTCTCCTTTCTCCATACCTCATCCATCCCTTTATCCCAACTGATTTGGGCTAATCCCAATAAGTTGACCACCCCTTAGAACTAGCCTCCAAGGGTGGAAGTCACCATGGAAAAATAGAATTTGCATCTTCTATGGAGAGATGCTCATAAACAAAAGGAGAAAAGAGAGGAAGGGGACTTCTTTTCTTAAGGTTATGCATTCTAATACACTCACAAGGGGAGGAGAGAACAAACCGACCCCTCGGTTGGAGCTATTGCTGCTGATGGCCAGATTTTGGCCACCTTAAACTTTCATTATATGGATCTCAGCCATATACTAAAAGAGAGGAAACAAATTTCCTCTCACGAATCCAACATCCCAACATGCTTTTGAAGGAGAGAGAAGAATAATTGAGATCTTCTCCGAGCCCCCTTTTATCGGCAAGCCTGAAATCGACTAAAGCAGGCAGCCAAGACTATTTCTCCCCCAAAAATGGATGTCCCTACACATTCTATGGATAGAGGCAAACTCAAACAAGTTCTTTCTCGAGTCTCCTGCAGCCGGTTAGCTAGAGAATCATCTAACCAAATGGAGGAGGGATAGAGGTTGGTCTACACGATGACCATGGGGAGGAAAGATGTGAAACTTCTCCTAGAGGTTTGCCACATCTTTATGAAGGTGTACAAACCATTTTAGCCACTGAGGAATAACTTCAGTGATACGAGTTCAAATCGGCGACCCCTGTGCAAAGATTATTCCTTAGTGAAGTATAATTGATCTATATTGAAATTAAACTTAGATGGATTGAAAATTGATCATTTCATCACTCCAATCATCAGAGATCATCCCCAAAGGGCAGATGGCCCTTGATTCTTTGACGAAAGATAGGAAGATAATCCTCGACATTTGTTCCTTCTATTTGAAATGGATGACTCTGACTTTGAAGCATCGCTTGATTTAATCCCTTAAGAAAGGCAAGATCGAATCCATGTCATCCAATTCATGATCGGATAGCTACAAAAGATCCAGCATCTGTGCCACCTTTTGACATGGGATCCATATGGATCTCGTGTGGTCCAATGGCATTATGCCACGTGTAAAAGGTGTCCAGCCAGCGCCTAATCTAGGCGCTGATTGGATTAAGTATGAAAATTAACTTTTTGAATTTAAAATTTACAAAAAATTACCAAAACTTTAAAAAATAATTAAAAAGAAAATATTCAACTAGAAGATGCAAATAAGGGCTCTATAGATTCATCTGTGTGAGGAGAATCCGTTAAACCAAAAAATTCCAATTCTTATTGGTTATTTTTGGGTTAATTTGGGTTTAACTTAAAATAATCAAACTCAAATTAAACTCAAAATATTAATATAATCAACTTGAAACTTTGGGGAACTGTAATTAAGGTTAAAACCTATATTGAATAATGTTTTAATTATTTATTGGCAAGTAAATCTTAAAATACAAAATTTTCAAGCCATAGGTCTTAATTTAATGAAATAAATTAATATTAAATTAGGAAAATCATGAAAATAAAATAAAATCAACTTGAATCTTTATGAATCTATGCACATCATTAAAACTTATTGAAACCCCACAATCCCCAAAATAACCAAATTTGTTAATTAATTGAATTAATTAATCTAATTTATTAATATGAACTTAAGAAATCTTAATAAATCAACCAAATTTTCTAAAATTTTAAATAAACCCTCTGTGGATTCATCTTCCAGAGAAGAACTCAAGAAAAATTAAAACCCTAATCAATTTTATTTAAGTAAAGCATTATTTAGGTTTTACTAAAATAGTTAAAACCTTAATTAACCCTAAATTACACATTGATTAGGATGAAATTTTAGAGAACTTAAACTGGAAAGGAACCCCACTTGCCATAAAAATTTTAATGCCAAATGATCTTTGTATTAGAAGTTATTTGGGTCAATTTAAGTGAAATAATAAATCAAAAAATCATAGAAAATATGAGAATTCATAAAATCAACTTAAAATATTCTCATTAACATCAAAACACTTGAAGAAAATTTTTTAACTCTTTTAAGTCCTGAATTTTTATTAATTATATACTTAAGGTTTAATGAAATAATATAAAGTTCAAACTTTAAATTAGTTATTTGATAAATTCTTAATAAATCAATTAATCAATTGATATCAAAATCTTTTAAATTAAGCTTGAATCACAATATCAACTTAAATGAATTAAGTGAATTCACTTCAGTTAATGAACATAAACATTAATGAAATAAATAAATAAATGTAATTAAAATCAAATAAATCAAATAATTCAAACACTTGAAATTAAATGAGTAATTAATCAAAATAAAATAACTACAATAGGAATGAAGTTTCGTAATTACATGAATTCTAACCTTAAAACATTAAATGAGTCAAAACATTTGAAAATAAATCAAACTCAACTTAAATTGAATTAGTCAAATGAATCCAAAAGAGGTTAAGTGAGATTGTTAAGATCTTAGTTTAACCCTTAGAATGAATTTTCAGCTTAGAATGAAGATTTTATTTTATTAGGATTTAGGATGTTGAATAAAATGAATTCCACCCAAAGTGAAATTTATTTTATTCTTCATTCTTGAAAACCTAAATTCCATTTTAACATAAAATGGAATTAAAATTGAAAAAGAAAAAGAAATTGCAAATAACCAAGTCATTAAATTGGAACCACCCAATGGTAAATTAAACAAACCTTAAAATGAATCAAAACTTTAACTTAAAATGCCTAGTAAAGTCATACTACACAAGCCCACTTTTTCAGACACTAGATTATTAGATTACCGACCTTAGACCTAGGTTAGGTCAATATTTTGTGATATTCTATGATGTGATGTGGTGTGAAATATTTTTTTGATTTTATGATGTACTATTTTAGAATGGATGGCTAGTTTTTTTTTCTTGTTATTCTGAATGGTAGAACATTCTTTTTATGCTAACACTATTTTCTACAAGTGGCTATGTTAAAAGGGACTTCTAAAATAAAAAATATATAGATATTATTGCTTGCAGGTATGCTTAAGTCTCTAAGCATTGCCCAATAAGACAAGTGAGCTTGGTAAGCAACTAATACTAAGCCCATATGTTTGTAATTATAATTGTTGAAGTGTTGTTAATATTTTATAACGTTTGTCTTGCAAGGTTTATGAATTTATTTCTTCAAATTTTAAATATAATTTGAGCCTAAAATTAGGTTAGGATCTATGGGGTATAAGAATAGTAGGAGCTGACCCTACTACTGCATGGTCTTAATGGTCCCCTATGAAGCTTGTGGAGGTCCTTGAAGAAGGTGATGATCCTAGAAGAAAGGCCCCCCATAGATCAAACTTTTTGTTCTAGGTCAAGTTGTATAATGGCAGAGCTTGGCTGCCCATTTTTCTTTTTCTCTCGGGGTGTAGAGTGGCACCCAACCACATTGGCCTATTTTAATTAAATTTGTTTGATTTATTTTGGGTGTGCATTAGAAATAACTTATTTTTTTAGGTTTCTTTTTGGGTTGTGTTTTTGTGATGAAATACTTAGAATGTTCAGCTCTCAGGAAAAACTAAATTTTGTACCCAACTTAAATCTAAATATCTTAAATATTAAATAAATAAACTCATAACCTCACATTAACTAAATCCCTAGGCACAACTTAAAAGTAACTAAAAATAATTAACTTTGGTGAAACATGATAGCATATTGATTGTACTCCTTGAGTTAGGTGCTTAACCCATTACACATAAGGGGACATCTAACCTTTGAGAATGGCCACCCTTCTTGGAGAAGCATGTCTTCTCTTCTGATTTGGCCCACAACCACTTCTTATTGCATATCATTATAGGCATAAAATTGCATACCTATAGCCTTAAATGAATTATGAGTCAAAACATAAAAATGGAATTTTTGGCATTAGTTAGGTGCATATCATAACTAACCTGATCTCCAGGTTAGGGAGTGAGTTAGGTTTTTAGTATCTTTTCTCAACCATCTCGCATAACATGAAGACTGAACTCATGAATTTAAAAGCACTTAGGTGGTGTTAACTGAAAACCCTTCCAAGCTGGGTGATAAGTCCAGCAGAGTTAGCGATAGGTTCATTTTCTCAAGTGTGAGAAAGAGCCGATAATTCCCAAAAGTTGAACTAGGTCGGGCCTCTAACTTGTGTTAGAAGCATTTATAGACATAGGTTCCGAAGCATCTTTTTAGGAATAAGTCTTCAACCCTAGACATTTTTGTTGTCTTGTGTTGTTAAAATATAAGCCCTTGATTTCAAATAAAATGTCAATTCAAACTCTATTAAATCTAATCTCAAAATTATAAAACCCAATGATAGGTTAGTTGAATTGCCTCCTGAGCATCCCAATATCTATAGGAATTTCCTACTTAATCCCAATTGGTCTCCAAAAGAACTCTTTCCCCTTTAAGAGTGTTCCCTATTAAATTTCTAAATTATCATCCTTTTAAGACAAGCTTTGAAATCCATAAAAATAAAATCCATTTCTTTAATTGAGAGTATTCTTAGAAAGAGATCCTTTCTTTCTAAAATATAATTAACTATATGGGCTTGCCCTTATAGGGAACTATGAACCCTACAATAAAATAAACCTTGTTCTACTTCTCCAAGTAGATCAGAAAAAAATCTTTGGTACATCGAAGACCCATTAGCCTTAGGGATCCTTATTTTTGGTCTATGCTTATAAAGAATGATGAAGAGTTTGTGAGGAGGATTGTGCAATGCCAAAAGTTCATAACACTCTAACAGTAGCCATCTCAACCTTTGCAACCCATCACCAGTCCTTGGCTATTCGCTATTTGGGGAATGGATTAGATAGGTACCTTGCCAATCGCTAGCGGACAAAGAAAGTTCATATTAATCATGATTAACTATTTCAACTAGTGGATCGAGGTAAACCCATTCAAAATGATTAATTCTGATGCAATAAGAAACTTTATTTGGACTGGCATTATTTATAAGTATAGGTTACCCATGATGATTATCACTGATAATAGGTCTCAATTCACTAAAAGGGGCCTAAGGGAGTTCTGTAAATCTCAAGGGATCAAGATAAATTCACATTAAAATATCACCCATAGTACTATATACAGGTGGAGGCTGCTAATAAGAAGATCCTTAATTTACTTAAGAAGAAAGTTGAAGGTTGTAAGGTTAAATGAGCATATAGCTTACTCTCAGTACTCTGGACACTTTGAACTACCCCCACTAATGTGAAGAACATTATCTATTCACATTATTGCATGTCATAAATGTTATCCTACCAGTCAAGTATGAAGTTTAAAGTCAAAGGGATGAAGATGGTGAGTGGGGTAAAATGAATTTAGAAGTTATGAAAGAAATGCTTGAAATCCTTAAAGAACTAAGAATTTAGGCGTCACTAAGAAAAAAAAATAAAAATAGGTGTATGAATAAATACTATAATCATTATGTGAATGAGAAGCATTTCAAAAGTGGTGACCTAGTAATTAAGAAAGTAGATGCCACTGTTCAATAGAATGTTCAGAGCAAACTTGCCCACAACTGGGATGGATCTTTCATAATCAATGATCAAGTCAGCCCTGATGCATATTGACTACAATCTCATTTAGACAAGAACATACCAAGAACTTGAAATTCTAGAGATTTGATGAAATTTTTTTCTTGAGAGGAAGTTCCTCTACTTTGTACTCACTTTTCTAGTTTTATGTATCTTTCTATTTTCAATAATAAAACTTTTATAGTCTGTTCCATAAATGAGTCAACTCAAGATTATGATAGTTATCAAAGGAGCATACTCAGATACTGAATGGTAAAACCTACACAAATGGAGTTGCATGATGACTCAAGACACTTGGTGTGCCATTTTTGTCCCAAAAAAAGGTGCCACTCGGCGAGTAGCGAAAGCTGAGGAGAAGATCTAAGTGCTTGGTTAACACTTCAGTCCTAAGAATATTGAAGTTGAACAAGCAACCCTCAAGTTGAACTTACTCTACAAAATTAAACGGTGTAAGATCGATACCCCATGAGATTGGTGGCTAAACTAAAAAATACCAACTCTCCCAGTTGGCAACTTAATGACCAACACTCTATGCAATTGATGACTATATTATAAGACTGACACTCCGTGAGGTCAATGACTAAACTCAAAAAATATCAACTCTTATACTTGGCAACTTAAAGACCAACATTCCATGCGGTTGGCGACTATAATGAAGACCAACACCCCATGAGGTCAATGACTAAACTCAAAATTAGACCAACTCTTCTAGTTGGGAACTTAAAGATCAACACTTCATGTGGTTGGAGACTATATTGTAAGATCGACACCCCGTGAGGTCGATAACTAAACTCTAAAATACCAACTCTCCTAGTTGGCAGCTAAAATACCAACTCTTCTAATTTGTGACTTAAGACTAATTCTTCTAATTGGCGAGTCAAGGTTAACTTTCTTAACTTACGACTAAAGAGTAATACAACCTCCAAAGAAACTGTGCAACCAATAAATAAGTATACTTAAGTCACCATACTATTGCAACAATCCAAAGAAGGTTCTCTCAATTAATTAGTGACTTAAAATGCTCTAAGTCATAAGCAGAGTTATTCATACATCAACAAGCATGTACTAATCCGATGAGTATATGCTAACTTGCCATACTAGTATGACTATACAAGGAAGGCTCTCTCAATTAATTAGTGACTTAAAATTTTCTAAGTCATGAGCAGAGTTATTCGTACATCAAGAAGTGAGTACCAATACAAAAAATATACACCAACTTGCATACTAGTGTGACTTTCTAAGGAAGGATCTCTCAATTTATTAGTGACTTCAAATATTCAAAGTCATGAGCAAAGTTATTCATACTTCAATAAATGAGTAGCAATCCAATGAGTAAACACAAACTCTCCATATTAATGTGACTACCCAAGGGAGGTTCTCTCATTTAATCAATGCCTTAAAATATTCTAAGTCATGAGTAGAGTTATTCATACGCTAAAAAGCAAGTATTAGTTAAATGAGAAAACATTCATTCGATAATACTCAGCAAGAAATTAGACTTGATCATTATTTAAATAAGTACACTCAATCATAAGAACAGTTATATTCGATTATGGTTTTCATTTCATGAAGTAAAATTTTTTTTACAATAAAGTGAGTAAGATATATATACATTTTACTAGCCAAAACACACACACACACATATAGAGAGAGAGAGAGAGAGAGAGAGAGAGAATGAAGGAATAAAATGATGCATCAACTTATGCCACCCTCATTATTGTCATCATCAAAACTTATGAGTGTGAGCACATTAAAGAAATAAAAAAACTTGCCATCTAATTGGTCTTGCTTCACCAGTTTGGCAATAATGAAGTTTGTGCCATCTTTAAATATTTGTTGCAGTAGCTCTGGTACTAGTCAAAATCCAGAAACCCAGTGAACTCATCATCTTTCTTCTAAGACTCCTTAGTATGACGAGAGTGTTCCTCCACTAACTCTTTATTCACCTCCATAAGAAAAGTATGATCAAAAGTTAGCTCTCTTTTCCTCTTCTTGGTGAGCCTCAGCCTAAAATTCCTTATACTTGGCTTCAAGAGATGTCAATTTTTTTACATACTCATAAGCTTAGACTTATTAGTGTAGGCCTCCTTTCTCTTCTAAAAAAACTTTTTGCATACTCTCTAGGCTGACTACCACACCATTACTTGAGCGATCATAATAGCATATGAAAAGTGAGCATTAGGAATGTCATCCAAAAAGTCGTCAAGCTCTTTAGAGAAAATGGATGGGCTGAGTATGTAGGCTTCGCGGGTCAGCTCATGCAAGTTTGAAGTTGCTCTCCAAATTTTTTCCTTGCTCTTCATCCTCCTCAAACTATTTTGTTGGTGGCTACAAGGAGTTGAGCTCATGGCTCTTTCTCTAGACTTCTTTGGAGCTGTACTCGATCCTGCTTCATTAGCAACCTCAATGGGAGCCATGTTCAGCTCCCCTTCCTCTTCCTCCTCCTCTGTAACCTTTAGAGTGGTTGGATCTTGCAGCCTACCCCATGTTTTCCAATCTCATGCTCACCATGTTTGTGGGGTTGGGGAGCGGGTGCTGAGTTTTCCTCTCCTACGAGTAAAAAAAAAAGTAAAGAAGGTGAGTCATCAAAATTTATAATATATAAAGAGTAGATAAAGAAATACTCACCAATGATAGTGATGACCTTGCCAAAGTGAAGGTAGAAAGAAATATTCAAGGTGTGACCCTCCAGCCTTGTCATGTCCTCTTGCTCCTGGGCACTTGGCTGACTAAGCTTGGTCTCCTTACTCACCAAGTAGGGGAGAGAAATGGTCGACATTTAACATGACAACAGACTCTTTACAAGGAGTTGCAGCCTCCACTTTTGCACTTTATTTGATAAATAGTGAATTTTCAGTGAAGTTGTTGCAAATTGCATGGTTCCATCATGGTGACCCTTCACCATGAATGCTCATCAGAAGAGGCTTAAACTCCATTAGACACCCTCTTCTCACAAGAACAATGTGAATGTGAAGATACTCGCCATCGAGTTGGGGGGAATCTAGGCGAATGCTTCCAAAAAAAAAACTCTAAAATGTCCACACAATCAAAGGAGATAATAAACTTTAACCCATTCTTGACATGGGTGAGTGAGATGCACAACTTATTCATTATGATCAAGTTGAGACACTCCCTTCTCTCAGCCACTTGTATGGTAAAATTAGGGTTGCAATCATAATAGTCGTAGAATACCGAGGTCATAGAAAAAGGACCTAATTATGAGATCTCCATGATCTTAGCTTGATGGAAAGTCAAAGCAGCCTTCTTCAATAAAGCCATTGGTCACTTGTGAAAAGAGTGAGATCAAGATCTACTTGTTAAGGAGTTTTAATCACTTGTCATGAAGAAGCCAAAAAGTCTCAACTATCCTAACAAGAAGGAATTTATAGACATGATAACTGAGGTGTGGTAACATAATGTCACATCAAGCATTATGTGAAGAAATGATTACTTGCATCTCACAAACATCTCAAGAGACAAAAACTACTAGAAAAATAATTAATACCCATCAGTATTACAACTTCAAAATAGTGTTGGCGAGCATTAAAAATATAAAATATATTTTTTATTTTCATAAAATGAGTAAAAATACAACACACTCACTACAACCTTTATACATCCTTTTTAGTAATTAATTGTAAGATCTAAGTATCAGTCTTTAGTGAGTCTACCTATCTCGCACATATAATCAAATAAGAAATTTATGCTAGAGAGGAGAAGAGAAGTACTCTATGACTTGACTGAGTTGTGAAGTAATACTATCTCGACCCTTATGGTCGCAAAGTTACGCTAATACTCCACCTTTAAGGACCATTGCTACTGTGACTCTAGCTTTAATTATGATCATAGCTCTCTTATGTCTCATTGTGATGCATCTAGGGCTTCATTTAGGAGGGTGTTCTCTCCTAATCAAATGGTGACATTGTATGAGTCAACAAATATCTACTACTAATTTTCCATACCATCTCCTGGTCACTGAGTAGACTGGCCCTTCGAGTACTCACCACTGTCTGTATGAGTAGGAGAAAAAAACTGAACATCATCTCCTTGATGTTGGTTAAGGTGAAGTTGGTCATTGTGGTGGGAGCTTTGATGGCTGCTTCCTGCTGGTGCAAACTCTTTTCCAAGGTCATCCACAATATTGCCAACTTAGTCCATGGTAAAACTAAAGTCACTGCTAGTCGATGAGAAATGAATTCATTAAAAATAGAAAAGAAATGTTAATGAGGGAATTTATTATTGATTAACCCTTGGGAATGAAATCCATTTATTGAGTAAGTGGAACACCTCTTTACTTAGATTATGTCCTAGCAAATCACCCATGAAAAGTTGAAGTGACTTACCAAGGCTATCCGGACTGTTAGAGGAAATAACATGAAAAACTAGTGAGTGACCTTCACCATCTTTTGCCAATGCTTAAATGCTAATCATGCTTAACTGTGAAAAAAAGAAAAATTTAGAAACATGGATATTGTAACTCATAATGTAAAATAAATAGTGAGTCTCACCTCAGTGAGACAATTCTCTATAGCCACTTTTGTGGTAGTAGGTCCAACCATCTAGCTCACCAATACCGTCTTACATCAGATCAAGGGTTCGCCCTCTCTTTCCTTGTGCTCCCTATGGACACTTAAAGGTCAGACAAGATGAGGACTCACAACAATCACCTACCATTCAATAGGGTGAGTACTCGATCCTTCTTATGGATCCCTGGAGGAATCCAGAGCTAAGGTCACGCTAGTGGGAAGAGTTGGCATGCTTGCCTTGGCCGTAGAAATGATAATGACCTCTTCCTAGTTCTTAGCTTTCTTGGCCTTCTTTCAAAGATCTGTTCATAGAGTCACAAGATCAATATCGTTATGAGGCTTCTTGACATCCACAACAGTTATGTTTTTATAGTTTCATAGACTCAACCCTTAAACTTGAAAATTTTTATTCAAGCAAGTAGCTGAAAAAAATCATTGAACATGCTAAAGAAGGATAAAATGATCCATTTATAGCCTCAAGTGCATCAAAAAAAATTTGGTCAAAAGGTGATGTGACCTCTCATAATTGCATAAATTCTCTCTTTTGTTTAGTTCATTAAATATATAGAGTTAATTATTCTTTTCATTCTTCTATCCATTTGTGAGGTACCTCTATGAGGAGTAGAAGAATCAGAGCTATATATATATATATATATATATATATATATATATATATATATATATATATATATATATATATATATATATATATATATATATATATATATATATATATATATATATATATATATATATATATATATATATATTCCAAGTGGGGAGGCCTAAGCGACCTGACAGGTCAAGCTACCAAGACGAACATACTTGCCATAAAGGGTACGCAATAATAAAGACTACAATAATCAGCATACGCGTTAAGAAGGGTATCTGATAATGAAGGATAGACCTAAGATAATGACTTGAGGACTTAAGGAATAAGTCATGAATCTACTCACTGATAGTGGGAAAATACTTAAAGAAATAAGATAGCTATTCCTCCTAGCTTAGTCCTTACTCGCATACTCACATGACGATGGGCTACCCATCTCTACTGTCTGCCAGGTTTATACCCACTCACTTGCACACCCGTCAACAACCTAGGCGAGTATCCAGTTGTACTTGATTTACCTTATATGTAATTTTTATGTATAGTCACCCATTGGTATTATAAAAGGGGAACTCCTCTTTTATGGGGGAGATCTATTTATCTTTTTCATATACCCCTAGTCTTTGTACTTCAAATTTCTCTACTTTCTTGTCTTATTGTTAGTAGTGTTTCTGTTTGACCTTATTTTCCAAGTATCTCAAAATGTTCCTCCTCTATCCACAGATTAATTTGGAACATGAAGCTTATGATTATTTTAATCAGCATAGGTCTTTATATATATAACTTGAATTAAACATATATGATAAATCGATGAATATCAAGTGTGATGTCACACAAATCAAAGTTAAAAATACTTTGATCATGATTGAAATTGATCAAAATGGTCTCCATTTATCATAAAAATGGCATAAATGTGTTTGGAATGCTGAAATTAACTAAAGATGACTTCTTACATTATTTAATAATTGTTAGATGGAGAAATGACTTATAGGTTTTGCTTCATGCATATTGGAAGTCTGACGGCTTAGACATCATCCAAACTATTGAATCTACATTTGTTTGTAGAGAGATGTAAGACCTTAGTTTAGGTAGTTAGGAAGCATAACTAGATTAAGTAGGACAAAATAACTAAGAAAGTAAAATTTAAAAAAAATTATAAGAAGATGCTAAAAATTTCACTATGTCAAAATAAGAGTATAATAATCTTTCTCCCCTCAAAGTAAAAGTGACCAAAAAATCTTTACCCTTAGTGAAATTCCCTTTTATATAACTATTGGAGAGGGGGGCAACATAAAAAAAGTACACGTCAGTTATGTCAGTTACATAAAAGACTCATCAATGCTTTGAGAGTAAGCGAGTGACGTTTGCCAACTGGTGAATTCCTAAGTGTAGTTGGCTGTGTATATGGGGCAAGTTGTCTGACTTGAATGCTTAATTGTGTTATTGGTCATATGGTGGTGAATCTTTATGTGTGAAGTGAGTCATATGTTGATTCTGTGACAAAGGCAACTCCCCTTTTATTCACCCATTTAGGATGAGTGCTCTTAGGTGATTGTATTACTTGTTTAAATTCTACACTTCTTATTTGGATGCTATTATGTCGACCCTTTACCACTTGCTAGGTCCATGCATATTTAATGGGTATACATTTAGCTCTTTGATTCTTCTATTCCTTGTATGACAATTTGCAAAATCAATAGAAGAATAAAAGTATTTACTAATTATTAGCTTTTAATTCAAAATTTTGACCAAAATTTTTTTTACATCATATCACCTATGATTTGACTTATTTATTGGAGTTTTATCCATACTCCAGACTATAAAAGAAATATGAGCTCTAGAGCTAATTTTCTCTACATCAACCTTTATGAGATCATTCTTGCCATTTCTTGTTAAGACTTTTTTGTTGATAAAGTGAACATTTACCATGGATTCCAAAAAGCCTCACAATATTATAGATCCTAGTGCATTAATCGAGATTGTAGAGAAAGAAGAAAAGAGCCAAAAAAGATTGTTGGAGAGATTATTGTAACATCGCCTAATGAGGCTAGTTCTCTTGCACCAGTTATGAGTGGAACTACTTGCTCGACCAATGACTCATGCATATAGGCAAGTGTTGAGGGGAGTGTTGTTTACAATTGGTGGATCTTTTTCTTTAAAAGAGTGTAAAGACAACACTGAGTACTTAAGTGGATAGAGATGACTTGCTTCCTATTAGGTAGAGAAAGTTCTAATAAGTAGGTTGGAGAAAGCTCTTTAGCAAAGGGTAGGTGAAGACTATCTTGGCGTAGTATATATTTCTAGTATGGTGACTTTATTATTTATTGTGCAATCTTATATGATTTTTTTGTTATCACAATAAGTGTGTTGAGTGTTCGACAATTTATGGAAGGAGGTGATGTCCAATCATCATCCCATATAGATATTTTTTTAGAGCATATAGGTAGATCAGATAAAATTATTACTATTGCAATACGCGAGTTATTTGGGCATCGTTTGAATGATGAGGAAATTCATTTGATTCAATAGTGTCTTCCTTTCCTAAGGATGATGTCTCTAACCAAAGACCCTATAACAATTCATTTTTTTATATTTGATGATATCACTTCTCGATGTGTAGGGGAAACTTCAACAGAAGAGTTTCATTTTTGTCACCAATCTCCAGTGGCTCTATTGAGTGGTAATTCAGTGGTCTTAAGTTTTTTACTTGGGGTTAGATCTTCCATTATTGGAGAAGGATTTGGTAGCCCTAGCTTTGTTGACCACATAGCAATGAGCTTCAGTTAAATGGATATTCAAGAAATGATGGAAGGCTTTCCTTTGTCTACTCGTCATAAAAGTGATAAGTCAGAGAAGAATGAGCCTTAAATTCTAAAGAAGGTGTTGCTATAGGACCCTCATCCACTGACTTCTTCTATTGAGTTTATTTTCTTGAAGGGAGAGAGTAACTCTCCTTGAAGAAGGTACAAACTTGGTGGGACAGTTAGTGGCCAAGTTATAGGGGAAGTTGTCAACCATGGAAAAAAAAAGCTAGTGATTGTGGAAGTCGAGGTAAATTCAATTCACCATCATGATGAGTCAACTGAGCCTTCTCTCTTCATAATGGGCACCTATTTCATGTTCAAATATTTGTATAATAAAGGAGGACTTATTACTGAATGAAACTTAGGTTAGGTACTTCAAAAAAATAATGTAAGGAAGATAAGGGTGAGTGTACATAAAAATATTTTTACTTTTATTTACCTTTTATTTATACCGAATTTGTTTAATTGTTTTTTGTTGTGAGTGAACTCATTAAATGTTTTTACTGTCATATGTGTTACTTGAGATTATATGGGATTTGGTAATGATTTATGCATTAATTGCTTGACATGATGTTGGTGTTTCTGAGATATTTTTACCGCACCTATAAATTCTCTCAATCGTGGTTAGGTAAATTTTTATGGCATTCCTTATTTGGTTTTTAGAGTGTGTGATTTCTTATTGTGCAAGATATTTTCATTTTCTATCCATTTCTTTTGTTTCTCAAGAGTTGTCCTATGACTGTGGTTACAGTGGCTTTGAAGAATCCATGTGCAAACCTTATGGTAAATGTGGTGAATGAGTTTTCAACTCTCAATCTAAGAAATGAGCTTCCATAGATATTTCTGTGGCAATTCTAACTTCTTAGTGAGAGTCACTTGCAAGGATGAGCGAGTTAATATTTTGAAGGAAGAGGAGTTGTGTGCCACTTTCCACAACTTCTAATTCAACCTTCAATTTCCCTTCTATGCTGAGTGGAAAGAAATCTTGAATTTCTTTGGAGTGGTGCTCGCTCAAGTGTTGTTGAACTTCATAATGAGTGTCATGACTTTCATCTTGTACTTAAGTTAACAATGGTTAGTTTGGAGTTTGACACTTTTTTTGCCACATTTACTCTATTAAGGTCATAAAAATGGAACTGTTTAGTTCTCCATAATCAATCTAAAAATTTTTGGTTTGCCAAACAAAGTGAGGAACTGGTGTTCCAAGCTTTTATTTTATCAAGTAGTGGGTGAATACCGAGCCTTCAATGCAAACAAGGTAGTAGATCATTAGGCCAGTGCATAGAAGATTGAGATTTTGGAGAAGCTAGAGGGTAAAATGCTTAACATCAAGTTCTTTATTTAATTAGTCAAAGTTTACAAACAAATCTATAATAGATTCATTATTTTTTTTTACTTTCATGTTTTAATATTCCACTCACCTATTTTAGAGGATGATGTCTCTACTCCTTTCTCAACCAATCTTCAAGTCATCAAATTTCTTGGCAAGTTTGAGGAAAGCGATGAAGATAAGAGTGAGCCTGTACCTACTGAGGCTACCCTTGAGAAGTCAACTAAGGAGGCTGGGCAAGTTCTACTTTGAAGAAGTCCAATAAAGAACTAGTGAGTGCTATTCTTTGAGTTTTATTAAGAAAGAAGAGCAATAAAAAAGGAGCTAGCAAAAGAAGCTTGTTATACTTATCCCTAAAGTAATTATACTTCTGACATGTATGATCCAATAAGTGAAGCCTTTAAGTTGGGAACTCTAATTAATTTTTTTTTGACAAGTTAGATACAATTTTAAAAGATCTTCCTACAAGGTGACTCCCTTAAGCCATTATAACTACTCAAGTAATGGCATGGCAATCAACCTAGAATTCAATAGAGAGTTTATATTTATAATAAAAGCTCTTACAGCTACCAAGTCATAATGAGACTTGGTGATTAACTAGCGATGAAATGTTAAGTCCGAGTTGACCATTTTGTGGGGAGAGGCCAAGCAATAAGCAGAAGAACAAGAATGAGCATTTTTAGAATTGACTCATATCTCCAAGTTGAATAAACAACTAGAGGTGGAATTTTGCATCATATTAAGGAGTTTCATTAAAATGAGGCTGAGTTCTCTAGTTTTCTTGACTCTAAAGAGTACAAGAGTTTATTGAAATAGAAGGTTAAGGATAGCTCTAAGTTTGTAATGGACAAGTTAATAAAGCATGGTCAACTAAATGCCAAATTCTTGGACTTCGATAATGTACTCACTCTATCAGAGTCAAACTCCAACGAGAGTGATGAGGAAGGAAGTACCAACTATCAATTCTGCTTTAACTTTTGGTATTTTTTTCTTTGTTCCTATAAGTTAGAAGACCAATTGTATATTAAATTTTTGTAAGCTTGCTACTCACCTTTATACAAACATTTTTCTTAATGAGGGAAACTTTGCTCATATTATATTTGTCTTTCAAAATGTGCACATTGAGTTTAAAAAATATACTTGCCAAGTTTAATGAATGCACTTGGTGAATGAATATATTTGCTAAATAAACTTTTTAAAAGGGGTTAAAGGAATAAACTTGCTGAGTTTAATGAATGTACTCATGAATAAATGTACTCATTGAATGAATATATTCATTGAAGGTGTTCAATGAATAAACTGGCTGAGTTTAAGGAATGTACTCATTGAATGAGTATACTTGTTGAATATAGGTCCTTTAAATTACTCATTAATCAATTAGTTCAAATAATCACTTAATATTATTAAGAGAATACAAAGTAGCTAACTAAATGGAATATTGGTCTTTTTATTTTGTAGTCATCAACCACACATAGTGTTGGCCTTGCACTTTAGTCTCCAACTTCATAGAGTGTAAATATTTTATTTTAAAGTTGCCAACCATATGTGATGTTGGTCTTACACTTTAATCGTGAACTGCATAGAGTGTTGGCCCTTTATTTTGTCATCATCAACTACACAAAGTGCTGATCTTTTAGTTTAATGTCATGAATTATAAGGAGTGTTAGTCATATACTTTAATCACCAATCACATAGAGTGTTAGTCTTTTATTTTGAAGTTACCAACTACAAGTAGTATTGTTCTTACACTTTAGTCACCAACCACATAGAGTGTTGGCATTTTATTTTGTAATTCGTTAGGTGTTTATGAAGCATTTTTAGTTAGTGAGTTTAAGTCAAAATACAATTTCAACAGTTTGTCAAGTTCACCCATGTACAATCATGAGAAAAGTAGATTGCCAAGCGACTTGAGTCGACACACAACTTTCTAAGTCTTAACTCAACTTACCATGGCTTGTTCAACTCCCCGAGTCTTACCTTAAATCACTATAACTTACCGAGTATCCTAAGTTAACATATAGCTCCTTGAATCCTTTTGAACTCAGGTTGAAGGTAACTTACCAAATAACTTAGGCTAATGTAGCTAATTGAATTGCTTGGGCCAAAATGTAGCTCATCGAGTGGCTTAAGCCATTATGTAGATCACTAAGCCACTCAAGGCAATGTAGCTCACTAAGATATTCAAGCGAATGTAGCCATCAAGTTGATTGGAACAATATGCATCGTGCTTCAGGGATATCTTGTCTCATTTAGCAACTTGGGCCAAAGTAGCTCACTGAGAAAGTTAGGCCAAATGTAGTTCTCCAAATTACTTAGTCTAATGTAGCTTGCTAAGTTTAAATGGGAGTGATATATTGAATAAACACTATGTTTAAACTCTTTAGTTGTCATATTCAGATTTTGAACTATATATGTTTTTGAGTTTAGGAACCATTTGATGAGTGAGAATGAGAAGACTTAAATTAATTAGAATTTATCCTAAAAATACACTCTAATAACATCTCTTTGTTGAGTCTCTATTTTGACTCATTGTATGTGATTAGGTGACATTGTATTTTTTTGCCCTCATGTGGTCACTCATCAACTCTAACAGCTCTGCTAGTTTTATAAGTTGTTAAATTATGAGACCATACATGAATGAATCTTCTTTGAGGCCTTAGGTGATTGCGGGTTGTGCGACTATAGGCTCTAAATCTTTTACTTCTAATATTTCTCTTTGAAAATGAGTAATAAAGATCCTGATGGACTTTCCTAGTCTTGTCTTATCTATAAGAGGGTGTGTGAACTCTTTAATGATTTCTAGACACTAGTAAATTGTGTGAAGAATATTTTCTTAAATTTTATGAATGAAGTGCTGTCTCATATCAATATACATGAGAATCATCTAAGAGCCAACTCCCTAAAAGTGGTAAAAAATAGTTGGCACTTCATTGTGCCATCCAAGTCTAGCAACAATGTAATTGACTTAAAAAATGCTATATTGACGACAGGGTTAGTGCAACCTTTGTGATATTATGAACTTTAGTGGGGGGCAAGCCTTTTATAATTATCATAGGAAAGGCATTAGCTAGTGAATTATTCACAATTTCACCTTTGGAGAGTTCTTCTATACTCACTTAATATGAGTCATCATCAATACTCTGCATCCTGAATAATTAATTTTTGAGACATCGAGTTTGTTGAGTCACTAAACTAGAGGATCCTTCGATCTCCTTGACTCTTGGACTTTCATTATTTACTTTCTCCATAGCTAAATGAACTATGAGAGTGATCTAATCCTCTATAACCTTTAGATCTTACTATGTAATGAACTATTGTGGATTTGCCCCTATGCTTGCTGAGTTATCATGTGCTAATGGGTCAACTTCATTGGGAACCTAACTTCTTTTCCTTGGCGTTATCAACGCTCATTGCACCTAAAAAGATGTTGAATCCAAATTTATCTATATAGAGATGTAGGACTTTACTTTAGGTACTTAGGAAGCAATGCAAAATCAAGTAGGATAAAATAAGTAAGAAAGTAAACTAAAAAGTATAAGAAGATGCTAAAAATTTCACTATATTAGAATAAGAGTACAAGTAGGGGGTCCAAATATAAGAATCTCTTCCTCCTTAAAGTAAAAGTGATGTAGCACATCAAAGGAGGAAATGACTTGTCACTTGGTCCCAAGTCAAAGCTTGAATTTAGAAAGTTTTAGTAGACTTCACGTATGAAATTATTTTTCATATGTTGTATTATGTAATAATGGGTGCATTGATCTTGTGTAAGTATTATATTATAGTTGTGGTAGAAAACATGTGAGTTCATGTGTTTAATTTCATAGAAGTGGATCTAGCACCTCGGTGCTACCTTTCTAGCACTTCAGCGCTACACTCTGTAGGTTTTAGTGCTTGGAAACTAAGAAGCTGGAGCCTTGGCGCTGGGATATAGTGCAACGATGTGGACTATGGTGCCACGATGCTGGACTATGGCACCATGGCGCTAGACTATAGGGCCATGACACTCTAAAATGACTGTTCTGACTTTTATTTTAGTTTTTTTGGTAGTTTTCTCCCCAAAAAATGCATCTTTTGGAGTATTATACTTATTTAAACACCTATTTTGACCTAATGAAGAACTTTTGGCTTAGTGTGTAACATTTAGAGTAAAAACTCTTTGGTTGGAGCTTGGTGGCTAGCCGTCCAAGAGATTTAGTGATCTCTCGCTACTATTCTACTTAGGTGGAAGAATATTGGAGCATATCTTTCTCTGCATCCATTGTGACATCCTACTCTCCATGATCATCCCACCATCAAAAAGTGACCAAAAAAATTATCTCCCCCTCGAGAATTCTTCTTTCTATAGAACTAGTGGGAGTAAGGAAGGGGAGGGAGCAACATAAGAAATTACACTTTAGTTATGTTGGTTACATAAGGGACTCATTAATGAGCTAAAGAGTAGGCTAGAGATATAAGTCGAGTGACAAGCTCTTGAGTGTAATCACCATTATAGGTGGGGCGAGTTGTCTAATGTGAATCCTTGACTACATAGTCATTCGTATGCTGATGAGTCTTTATGTGTAAAGTGAGTCTTCATGTTCAAGGCAAGTCATTTGATGTTGGTATTTTCACAAAGGTGATCTCTCATATTCACTCACTTAGGGTGAGTCCTAGATGAATGAATTACTTCTTTAAAATTACGCTCTACTTTTTTGGATGCTGCTTTGTCGACCCTTTACTACTCATGAGCACTCACTGAGTCTATGCATGTTCTATGGATACACATAAACATCATCCATTTATAAAGCAGACTATGCTGATGTTGCTAAAATATTAAAACCTTTTAAGAGGGATCATCTACAAATCATTCAATCGACTATGATATAAATAATAAGATGTAGAGGCAACTTTATGTAAATTGGAGTTGAAACAACTCAATTGACATTTTAAATCATTCGATCAACTTTAAAGTAAACAAGTCAATCTTAAACTATCCAATCAACTTAGCTAATTATATGAAGCAAACCAACCAAATAAAATCTTAATTAAGCATTGAACCTCAACCATATGAAATCACTTAAATTCTATAAATAACAAAACTAATTGGAGCCCTAACTAATCATCAAACCTTAAATCGAATAGTTCACACATCATAATCAAATCAAATCAAATGAAACTAAAGTAAACATTAACCAATATATATCGATTAGGTTCAATTCAATCTATTTGAATTAGATGAATTAATTAATCATTAAACATGCAAGTTTAATAATCAAATTAAACATGAACTACCATTCAGAAATATTAATCAAATTCTAATAAATTAATCAAATTAAATGAAACTCTAAATGCAAACAATTAGATTTAATTGAACTCAAAATAAGCATTCACTTAACCTAAACAAGTTCATAAATAAATAAAATTTGACAAATCAAGTCAATTAAGTCAAATCAAAATATTAAATTAAATCAAACAATCCTTAAAATAAAACCAATATATAAATCAAATGACCAAATTCAATAAACCAAATGATCAAACTCCTAATTAGAATCCAAATAAAAAGTTGCTTTGAACCTTAATCAAATAAGAAGTTAATTAAACTAAAATATTTTAACTGAATCAAACCAAACTCAAATGGAAAGAGAGTGATTGGCCCATAATCAACTTCTCATGCATTTAGGCATACAAAATCCCATAGCCTGTGTTAAAATAAAGAGTCCCAAATTAAATAAAATTTCATAAAAATTTGCATTAGATTTAAGTCATTATTCATATCCCTCATGCTCTAGTCTCTTAGGGAGTGGGTTTAAGGATTTAGTTTCTTTTCTAATTAATAACAACCTAGCCATATTGCAAAAGCATATGACTTGCCTACATGGATTTAAAGCATAGGAAGAGTTAGCTGGCTATCACTCCAGGCGATAATAAGTCCAGCAGTCAGGTGATTTACTCTCTCTTGTTAAGGTAAATTACATATCAATTTTTATCTTATATTTAGGTCGTGCTTTGGCCCTCGCCAAAGCTCCCTAGATTTAATATTTATTTCATTAGTACTGATTTACAAATTACAGATATTTTTACAGAACCATTACCAGAAGAACGTTTTTGTGCTTTAAGATGCATGCTTGGAATGTTACATCCTAATATTTAAAATTATATGTAGTTTGTTCTCACTTTTTGATGTTGTCAAAAGGGGGAGAAGAGTAAAATATTGGTTAGTATTAAGTCTATTTCATGCATACATTTAGGGGAGCAACATTATTAATCTCTTGTGCATAATTTTTTTTTAGATGAGAAAATTTTTTTTTCAAAAACTATGATGAAAGGTCAATTTGCACCTTCATCAAAATCAATACCCAACATTTGTTTGTCATCATCAAAAAGGGGGAGATTGTTGGCTTAATGAGCCTCATGTTCAATTCGATCAATTTTGATGATAACAAACGAATGCTTGGATGTTCTAATGAATATTTTTATATCTTTTAGATATATTAATTGTTAATTACATATTCAATACATCTCATAATATGTTTGAGAAAATTGAAAGAATAGAAGAATGAAATATAGATCAAAATAGATAATGTGAAGGTCAAGATACAATATTTTAGATTATATGCATTTATAACTATTTTAAAAATTCATATGAGTTCATTGGCATGAATCAATTTGCTCACAACTTAATATATTATTTTAATGAGGTTAATTAATATAAATCTTTATCTAATTAACATTCAATTATATGTTTCATACATAGCATTTGAATTGTCAAAATAATAAATGATAATAAATTATGACTATTAAGTGTAATTATTTTATTTACTTAATATAATTAAATATTTTAATTTAATTTGAAAGTTATATGATAACTAACATATGTATGATTATATATAAATTATATCATAATATTTAAATATCATATTTTAAAATTAACAAAAATATGTGAAATTTTGTATTTTAGCCAAAGTCATTTTATTATCAATGAATTTATATCTGATTTTTATCTCCAACGGATACCTTGGATTTTTTTTCCTTTAATTTGATAGGTTACATGACCCATGTTTAATTAAAATTAAATTTATTATGACTTTTCAAACATTAGCTAATTTTAATAATGAATGCATGCTACATGCTTTGAATATATTAAGAGCCATATTTAATTATTTTTGGCTTGCCCATGTGAATAGCCAAATTTTGGCTGCTTGAATTTAATATTTATTTAATATAAATTATATTTTTATTGAATATTAAATTATTAGATGATAACATGTTGCTAGAATAATATATTTTTTTTAAAATAATTTAAAATGACCTTCTTGTCTATAAATAACCCTTATTCTCTTCATCAAAGAATTACTAATTCAAATTCAAAATCCCTCCAGCAAATCTAAGAGAAAATATCCTAGATTTTCCTTCCAAGTGTTCTCCAAATATTGCAAGATCAAATCCTTGGTTTGGAAGTTTCAACATCTTCAACTAAGCAAGCTTTCTCAAATTACTTGAGTTTGTTTTCTTGATCTTAATCCTTTTTTTGTTGTTCATGCTATTTTCACCATCTATTTATTCTTTCCAATTTATACTTTTGGTAGATTAGTCTTTGGACATTGTTTTTCACATCAAAGTTTCTCAATCATTTTTTTTTTTTGTGAAAAACTCTTGTGATAGTTTGTAGGATCTATTTCAACTTGTTGAAATTTTTAACTTCCTACAAATTTCTTTTGGTTTCTTAAAATAGTTCTTCATTAGTCTTATTTGAGAGATCATTTATTCTTAGATCTATTTTAGAAGTATATTTTAGCATTTTAAATTAACTTATTGTGCTAAAATTATTTTCATATTTGCTAGATCTCTCCTTTTAATTAAAAGCTTATTAGTTTACTTAAATCTATCATATACTAATTTTATTTAAGTATTTTGTGATCATTTTCATTAATTGAAAGCATCTTTTTGGTTAAAATAAATTATTCCTTGCTGAAATTTATTTTATTGTGCAAAAGAATATTGTGAATTTATTTTGAAATCATTTTTATATTAGTCTACAAATTATAATAACATAAACATCTTAGTAAGATTACTTTAAGATATTTATTTTATTATTTCTTATCAATATTAAGTGAGCATTTTATCTTGCCAAATTTTTAAGTTGTAAAGTGATCATTTAGAAGTTGTGAGATCACTTTTTGAATTGGATAGCATGGCATATTTGTGAGAGATTTATTTTATTAAAATTTATTATTTTATATTTTTCTTTTTGTGCTGTAAAATTTTTATTGGGGTTGTACTCGCCCCTTTATAGGAGAGTACATATTTGTAAGTTATTTTTCATTTAGTGGATTCCTAGCCATGGTGGCTAGGTGTGGACGTATGTCGATTTTGAGGTTTGGCCGAACCACGTAAAAATTGTGTGCCTATTGTCTATCATTACTTTACTGTATTTTTATTTTTACTACATCAAGAATTATATCTTGTCATTATAAAATCAAAAATTAATTTTCTATTAAAACTTAAAATTTAAGATTTAACTTTTAAAGTTTTTAATATTTCCCAATTCACCATCACGCTCTCTTAGTGCTATAGTGACTCACAAGGCAAACTTTTGGCTTAGGATTATGTTCTCTAAGTCTCTAAGCTTATGTTTAATGTTTCCTTAATCACTAGAAGTGTCTTAGCACTAAGGAAATCCAAGTTTCTAAAATTTTTCTAAGTCTAAGATGAGAAAGGTTAATTCTCACTCAAAAAGTGAAGTCAATAGCTATATGGCTTGGATGTAATAGGCTCTTTAGAAAATAAAATTTTTACTCCAACTAAATAATTATAATTAAATTCTAATAACTTATAACATTATTTTAAAGTCTAGGACTTTGATTAAAGAAATAAAATATTTAGTAACTTCTTAGCTATATGGGTGTATGTTATAACATCATGTATACATTTTTTTTCATCCTTGTAAAATAGGAGATCTCCATTCTTGCAAGATGAGAGATAGAGCTTGACCTACGAGAGTAGTTCCCTTATAGTGGAGAATACCTCTTCTCTCTTATTTAGCCTGCAATCTAATTTCATCTTGCATGTAGGCCTAAACATTCCCAAACTTTAGTAAAAAATAAAGAGTCAAAATGATATAAAATTTATAAATTTTGTTGCATTAGTTTAAGACATAATTTTTATACCATTCATAATCTAGTCTCTTTGGGAGTGAGTTTAAGACTCTATATTCTTTTCTAATAAACAACATCCTAGCCATCTTGCATTTACAAAAGATTGGCTCACATTATTTTGAATCATAGGAGGTGTTAGCTAGTAGCCACTCTAGACGGTTGTAAGTCTAAAAGAGTCAGGATAGATTCACTCTCTCTGGTGGAACTGAACTAACATATCTCATTTTTTTCCCAAGTAGAATTAGGTCGAGCTCTTGGCTTAGGCTAGACAACTTTAGATGTAGATTTGAAGGTTGCTTGTTTCTCTCTTACTATGATGTAAGAACTCACCACTTAGGCATTTTTATAATCTTGTGTTGTTGGAATATATATCCTAGATTTTAAATAAAATGTCAATTCAAATAATTATAATTCTCTTTCTCAAAAATATTAATCCTTATCGTTTGTTAGATTGAAACACACTTCGAGGTTCTTAATATCATGAGTGCTTCCTACTTATCTTCCTTTAGATCTTATTAAGAACTATTCTTATTTGAGGCTTCCCATTTGACCTTCTAATGATCATTAATCCTTTGATTATAAACTTTAAAAATCCTTAAAGATGCTTATTAACTACTTTAATCGATAGTATTCTTACAAAATCCCAATTTCTTAAAATGTTATTAATTGTGGGGGCGTGCCCCTATAGGGAACTTAATAACTCGAGTTAAAAATAACCCTACTTTACTTCATCCGTATAAAGTAGGGAAAAATCTCTAGTGTATGTAGACCCATTAGTCTTAGGAGTCCTTATTAGATGATTAAGTCTATTGTATGGTGATATCTCTACCTTTCGAGATAGTGTATCATTCTTTGATGTTATACTCGATTATTTCAATAAGTACCTCCAAGATCTATGTGGTATCCCTTGTAACATTTTTAAACACCACACTTGGCATGAAATCAAAACTCCCCTCATCAAGAGGGTGGACACAAATTTTTGGTGCTCACAAATTTTTAGGGATTCCATTATTACAAGTTTCTTTTTATATCTTTAGTTATTCAAATCTAAGTTATAAAGATAGTGAGGTTTAATAAAATTAAAACCTAAAATTAATAATAAAATGAAATCCCTAAAATTTTCAAGTATTTCTTAAGCATGGTTCTTGGTCATTTTAAACTTTAGAGCCTATTATTTTATTATGCAATTTTTGATCTATTGTACCTCTATATTTTGAAAGTGTGGGGTGAAATATAAATTATTGATTATTAGTTTTCAAATTTTATTTGTGTAAAATGAATCTTCAAAATACAAAATTCATTGTAAAGCTAGGTCATAGATCTAACATCCATTTGGCTAACATAATCATCAAGCACTATACAATTTGGTAATGTGAATTTTCCAGCAATTGCAACCAGAGTTGATACTAGATCCAATAAAGATGTATGTACCTGCATAATGTTCACCAAGAAAATATGATGTTGAAGCTTCATCATCTAAAGGAAAACTAATAATAAGGCAAAGGAAGAGAAATGTTGATTTATGAGCTCAATAATTATTATCTGAACTACTGATTACATAGCCAAAACTAATGCCAAAAGCAAGTGTTTCTACTCAAAATAAATTTAAGAACTTAAAATGTATAAAATGAAATAACCTTACTAACAAAATAAAATAATTTTTTTAGGCTCCATAGCTTTAAGCCCAAATTTTTCAAAAGAAAAGGCAAAGACCCTATCCATTAGAGTGCATTGAGTTTATAAAGGTCATCATGAAAAAGTAGCTAACGAAAAAAATATCAAAGATCTATTATCAAAGACACTGAAAAGCTTCCATTGAGGAAGCTATCATTAGTAGCGGTGACCCAAGACCAACCTAAATAAGCCCTACATGGTGAGCATCAAAATATGACACTTAAATCTTAAGTTTAAGAATTTGTCATAGAACATCTCCATAGAAAGGTAAACAAATTTGGAGGCTAAAGCCTAGAGAATAAGTAATTATAAAAAATGGTAAAAGTGTGACATACAATTTGTACTCTTAGATATCCACTAATGATATAACCTAACAAGAATGTTTTTCTAAGAAGAAAGTCTCTATTAATGAGAGATGGTCGACACCTTAGAGAATCTCCTTGGGGATCATATCAATAGTTAGATAGATCTCTTCAAGGTAAAGTTAATTTTGATCATTAACATCTAATTGAAAAAAATGTTTGCCCCACATTTTTAACTAATGATCAAATGGAGATAATGACTAGAAATCATGCTACAAAAGATGATGATGAGGACATTATAGAGGTTGAAGTGATGTATATGGTACAACATGTTGGAGAACCATTTAGGATAAGACAATACTAACATAAAGGGCATGATACCACACCTTCTATTCACATTAACAAGCTAGTATAAGGGCAATAGAAAGATAATCTTCAAGTTCCTCATGCAAACAAGAATAGGAATAGGGAGAAGAAGAGGATAACTCTTTATTCATTGACACTAATACATTAGTCTAAGTATAGAATAGATACAACTATATATGAAGGCAAAAGATAAAAAATATCTCTTAAATGAATCCTATAATAATTCAAATTATAACATAGATGAACATAATGATGTAGTGATATGCAATAACAATGTCAGCATTTTTTTTCTTTTGTTAATCTTCAGATAGTCGGCATTATGCCTACCAGTCCACCAACTGATCTAGCATCTTGAACTTCCAGAGTGTAAAGTACACCTAACAAAAAAAAATTTGAAGTTAATCAATTGACTCTTTAGCCTATCTCTCAAAACATGCCTAACACATATGAACCCATGATAGTTTCCAATTGGAGACTATTATAAATGAGAAGATCAAAGTTGTCATGATTATAAACTAAGAAGAGAAATTGGTAAGCCCATACCTAGCAGAGTATGATCAGGTGCCATTCCTGAATATCTACTTAGTGTTAAAATTTAATATTTTTAGTGGCATTAGTAACACCAGATAGCACCTGACATAGTTAAAGATGACTTGTGGTAATATAGGAGATAACAATGCATTGCTCTTTTCCTATTTCATTACTAGACTAACTTTAGTTACTTTTGAATAATACATTGAATTACGTAACAACCTAGTCAAAATTTTTATTGAGTTAGAAATAATGTTTGTTAAAAGATTTGCAAGTTCAATAGAGAAGATAATCGTTGTTGATCTCATCTTAAAGAGAAAAAAAAGACGAGTCAGTAATTAGATATATAATGTATTGGTACAATATGAGTATGAAGCATGAAAAGTAGCTAGAGAAGGAACATGCAATTCAATTTTTGATGAGTAATATTAATAATAATATGGAATTATATCTATTCATAGCTTTTATTATGATATTTCATGAGCTACTAAATCAAGGGAAAAATTTTAAAAAGTTGAATCATTCAAAGTCTAAAAGCTACTTAGAGAAATAAAGAAGTGCAAATTCTTAAAACCAAGAAATGAATCGCACATAACTTGTTTTAGCTCAAGCAGTGGAAAGCGAGTAACTTATAATATTAACAAAGAAATATTGTATGCTTACATTGATGAAAGTGTAAAACAATCACTCAACCCCAACCCCTAGCCAAAGAAATCAATGATAAATAATGAGTGAGCATGCCCATCTCTTAAAAAGAAGATAAACAAAAAATACATTTTTGGAAGAGAAAGTGTCGCTAAATTATTCTACTAGGTTTTTAAAGCATGGTTGGATTTACCATAATGTAAAATGCCTGAAGAGTCAAGTCAAATTGATGATCCAAAGTATTGTCTATACTATTGGCCACTCTATTTAGATTGTTGTCTTCATAGCCTAGCTAGAAAAAAAATATAAAAATGGAAAATACACACTATCTAATAGTATTCTTGCTTATCTTAAAAGGGAGTCTGCTATGTGGTTACATCATCTTCATACTCCCAGAGAAGAAGTAAAAGGAATGATAATACAAGATGAGTAATAAGAACTGTGGTCTCAAAGAAAACTATCAAGATGTTGAAATAGTTAAAAGACATTCTTAATATCAAGTGAAAATTACTGCATGAACCTATATTCAAGCTAAGAGAAATGCCAAAATTGACTTCCTTAGTTTTTTTTTTGGAAGAATTTTAATAATTCCAATTCATCGAAGTATGAGAAATGGTTTACTCAACATACACTGAGTACAACAAAGAAGCCAACCAAGTAGAAGAAAACTAATAAAATGACTACAACTCAAAAGATCATTAATAACTTATAGGAATATCTTCAGTCAATAAGATAACCTATTTGACTTGTTGATTTCATGTTGGGACTCTAAATCATTGAGTCAAATAAGAAAGAAGATGATCATGAATAGTCATTTTCTAGGAAAATGTGTTAGATTATCTCAATGTCATCAAAATCTTCTAGCAAAATTCATATTAAGATGACAATTGGACTCAAATAGCTCTAAGAAATGCAATGAGTAGGGGGTGAATTCAAAAGATTTATTCTAACTAGAAAATGAATTTTTAAAAATATTAACATCAATATTTTGCCTAATGGTGTGATAGACAGGCAATAATTTAGAAGAAGACTTGCTCTTCTCCAATGGGGAAGAGTCTAAATCTTTGAAACATCTATGTCGTATGGAGCATAAAAATCCGGGTAGTGTATTTGAGGCCTCCTTCTAGTCCTCAGGGATATATAGTGAATTTGAAAGGGTTACTTCTTTAGAATAGTGTAAGCCAGATAAAGTGATCTAGGTGCAGTTAAAGAGTGGCGAAGGTATTAATGCCTCTATCAATGAAGGGCCTATCAAATAACTATAAAAATGAAAATATTGAGGTTAATAAGGACATCATTCTTAAAGAACCTTAGAAGAAAGCAAATTCAAGTAGAAGAATTAATTACAACATCTTATCACATATGAGAAAAATCCTTAAATATTTATAAGGCTCTCTTGATGTCTAAGGACATCTGAGAAACTTTGATACATTATCTAAAGAAACATGAAGTATACTTCGCCAAATATTTTATCACCAAAGTTTTGAAACTCAGGATCTATTGACGATCACCTACTCTGAGGAAGATTTTATACTCAAGATATCAGAACATAATTGCTTGTTGTATATTGCTACATAGAGTGATGGTGTTATAATAAATCAAATTTTGATCGACCCAAGTTCATTAATAAATATCATGAATATATGGGTATTGAGTTGGTTATCCCTTAACATTCAATATTTTGGACAAGATAGACATGGCTTATATGAAAGGGGGATGAAGACTCTTGGATCTTTCATCACATTGCTTAAATTTTAAGAACTTTACAAGCCAAAAATTTTTTAAGAAAAATTATAGAGCTAAATGATAGTGTGCAAAACTTACGCCAAAAATTTCAATGCATATGGGCATGTATCTTATGACTAAGTGTATTAATTAGAATTTCAATGACTAGTAAATTACTCTCAAAAGACCCAACACGAGATGAGCTTTTAATTTTATTGAATTCCTCTATATTTGTTAAACACAAAGAGGGGTTATATATATTTTTAGAGTTTTGTGAAATTAATTATGAATTTTTAAAGTTTTAGGTGATTTAATTAATCAATAAAAGCTAATTAACACTTAATTTTGATACTTTTGAGTTTTAATTGAAATTATAGAACTTAATTATTTTTCCTATGTGTCTTTATGTTAAGTGAGTGTGTTTAATGATAAAGATATAGTTTATATTTTTTTAATAACTTTCTAATTGATTATTAAGTTAATTTAGTTATTGACGCTTCTAAAATACATAACTTCTAATTTGCCCACTTAAATCTCATAAAGTTCTATGAGAAGTAGAGAATGCCACTAAAAATATTCCTTAAAAATTTCAAAACATTTGAATGAGTATTTTAAGATTAATTTAAAATTTTAGATTTTTAATTAAACCGTCATTTCTCTTTAATCATCCATTAAAAAGTGAAATTTTCATTTTCTTAGAATTTTTTCATTTTACTAATTCTAGAGAACATTTATTTAAATTTTTACAATTTTTCTACAATTGATAATGATTTTTCAAAGTTTGGTCTAATTAAAATAAATTTTAAACTCAATTTTAAGATTTATACATGCAGTGTTGACTTGGCTCGAGCTTTATATGCTTCAAGCTAGAATTCATCTTAACCTATGGTTCACAAAACACCTATGTGGATGGTGATGGATGCAACTTCCATCTAGGGTGATTGACCAAAGATCGAGCAGCTTAGATTAGAAATCATGATTCTTAAGTGATTAAATAATGAACTATAGTGGAATGAGATCACAGTCATCCATTATAATTAAATAAAATGGACGATGTGTGATTCATCTATTACCTTTAATCATTGACGGAGATTGCTCACCTTTCACCGCCTAACTTGGGCCATCTAAGCTCGAATTTTCACACCAAATGATTGTAAAAGGAATAATAAAGAAATGCAATATAATTAGATTCTAATGAATTGCATGATCACTTCACAAATTATGAGGATCTTAGAGATTTCTAAGTGTTTTGAATGATCACCTCACTAGAGAAAATGTTTAGTGGCTCCGTCGATTGAGGTAGCTTGTCCTTGAAGAGGCAAAATCCTGTTGTGAAAATCCCCAGTTGCTCCCCATTGGTAAATTCTGAGATTAAAGCATTGTTGTAGGTTAGTCAGCAAAGTTTGATGTTTCTCTTCCTTCCCGAGCTTGAATCGAGTGAGCCTCAATTCATTTAAGTTTGCTTGAGATTAGGGAAGGTAATGGATTTGTTAGTTTGGATTTTTACTGGCTAAAAATGGGTGGTGGATTTTGGGACGTTCAATTATGAAGAGCTTTGATGGTGTTTGGGGTTTTTTTTTCTAGAGGGAGCATTAGAGCTTATGGCTCTATCTATAGGAGTAAAGTCACTATTTTGAGTTCTTAAGGTCCATTTGATTCAAAGTGTGTGAAGCTCCCCATGTGAACCCTTATTTTAGATTGGTATAGCTATGGGGAGGTGGTGGTATAGTGGCCTAAGAAAAAAAATGGATGGGGATTGATGAGGTGGAGGTGCTCCAATGGTTAGAGAAGTTTGAGGTAGTGGGGTGAGAGGGACAAGATGTGGGAGGTGAACCAAGTTTTGTTTGATTGTGGCCATGACTTAATTGGGCCAATGGCTGGGGTAAGCTTGAGGGATGCTAGGGTGGTTGCCTAAAAGAAAAGAAAGGTTGGACTTTGCCAATTTGGGAATTTTGTCCTCATATGAACCCTTAGTCCACCTTAGGTGTGTAAAATTAGTTCACCTTGGTTCAACCCACTTGGTCAAACCCTTGGTGATCTAAAGATGATTCTATCCAAGTTTGGTGGGATTTCGATTTGGTTTGGTTGGGTTAGTTAGGCCACTTAGGTCAATTTAAGTGAAGTAGATCAATCAAAATTGGGCCTAGAAGGCTACTGGATTGAGTTAAAATGTCAATTTAGAATGTGATTGAAGAGTTGGCTTAGACTAATTTGGGTTCAAATTAAATTTGGTTCAATGTGACTTTATTAGGCCAATTTGGGTCAAGTGAACCTGAAATTGAGCCTAAATTTGGCATGTGTTGTATATAATTTTGTGTGTGTGATGATTCTAAGGCCTTTTATTGGTCCAATTTAGCCTCGAATGAGTGTAAATTAATTTTGGCCCTAAAGGATTCAATTGTGTTAATATAGGTTAAGTGAACCACTATAAGAAAAATAGTTATGCAAGCAGAATTTCTGGAAGACTCTTTTATAAGAAATAATTGATGAAATCATCTATGGATTTTTAGTCAAAAAAATTTCTAACTGAAGTTCTGAGAAGAGAAACGTCATGGCAAGTGTCACTTAAAGTTAATGGATTTTCTAACAAAATATTTGTCAAAAAAATTTTCTATAGAAAATCTGCCAAAAATTGGTTTAATTAATGATCGAGGATCCGATGCCTGACTCCATTTCTCACTTTCTTGCTCACGCGACTTCAGCTCTCTCTTCTCAGGTAGTGTTGAGATAACCCTAAGGCACACCAATTTTTTTTTTCTAAAACACTTGTTTTTTGTATGATTTCTTTGCAGAATTGAAGGTAACCTACTTTCTCTTGCTTGTATAACTATTTATTTGTGATTTTCATCTATTCGTTCTTGAGAAATGTGGATTTGAAGATTTAAAAAATTTTGTAAATTTTAGGTTAGATCTTGTTCAAACTTATTTAAAACTCATTATTCTCAAATTAAGATGTTTATTTGGAGTTAGATCTATGATTTTATATGTTAGGGTATACATTTTTTTTGAGATTTTTGGGTTATGCATTCCGTAGTAAATTTAAGGTGCTAAATTACTCATTATGTACTTCACAAGTTTTATATTATATTATATTATATATATATATATATATATATATATATATATATATATATATATATATATATATATATATAATTTTATAAAAATTTAATTAGGTGATTATAGGCTAATATGACAAACTTCTTAGAAGACGTAAAAATTTTAAAATTAGAATTTTACAAAATTACAACTATACCAATCATCACAATTATCTGAAAATATCTCTCTTGTTAAGTGTTTAGGGTGATGTAAATTTTGTTTGAATTTTAATGCCATCCCAAATTAGCAGCTAAATTACACTTTATGATAAGCTATCTTCTTCTCATGGTGCATACCATTTGATCACTCCCTTTGCCTGAGCTCCCCCTCTCCTTCTTCCTCAATCCTGTTGAGAAGCCTTAGATTGGACAAATCACTAAAAGACTAATTAAGAATTTCAATTAATTTAAGATCTAGAGGAAAAATAATCACATCCTTATTATAGAAGTCATAATCTTGGTATGTTATATTGAAGGTTTATAATACATACTTAGACACTTAGGCACTTATTATATTGGGCTTTGATTATGTTGTCATTATTAATTCTATAATTAATATAAAAAATATGAATTTAGTTCTTACACTTCTTAATTTATACAACATATGGATATCCATAGTGAGCGATCATGGATGTACAATATATTGCATCTAGGCAAAAAATAATTAAATGATGAATTTTTGAATGATGTTAAGTAGTTTATGCACATAGCATCTCAACTTTTTACTTATCTTTCTAAATGAAAGTTTTATTGTCCATGTGAAAGGAAGAAAAATCATGCCTTCTTAACACCCGATGAAGTTAGATTAGATTTTTATCATAGGGGTTTCCACCCAAATTATTAGTTTTTGACTTTACATGCTGAGTTTGAGTCACATATTGATGTTGACACTAGTACCTAAATGAGTTATGCACACTCTTTAGTTGAATATGATTCTAGATGAAATTATGTAGAAATAGTTTTTGACATTGTAAGAGTTTTGTTTGTAGAAGTAATGGTAGAAAAACTACTTAACAAAGATGCTAGAAAGTTTTACAACCTGCTAAATGCAGCACAACAACCACTATGGGAAGGTTGTACAAAACTACACTATGTCATCTATGGCTGTAAGAATGCTAAGCTTCAAAACTAAATATAATATGCCATATAAATATTTTAACCATTTTGCAGGGCTGCTTAAAGAGATACACCCACAGGAAAACTTACTTTTGGAGGACCTATATAGAATAAAGAAATTGATATCAAAGCTAAGTTTGAACTTAGAAAAAATTGGTTGATGCATCAATAATCATATGCTATACTAGAAGGATAGCACACTGGATGAATGAAGATTTTATGGAGCACCTAGGTTTAAGCCACAGAGTAAAAAATAACACAAATAGAATGTTGTTCCTGACAAGAAATTACACTACTTATCATTTACTCCATGTCTCCAAAGACTATATGCTTTTATGCATTCATTTAAGCACATGTGATGGCACCACCACAGAGAAAGTGTATCAAATTTTTTGAGCCATCCATCAGACAGAAAAGTGTGGAAGCATTTTAATCGTACTCACCCTGAATTTGTAGTTGAAATATGAAATATTAGATTTGGTCTATGTGTTGATGGTTTCATACTGTATAGTTAGATTGTGTCATCTTAATAATGTTGTCCTATGATAGCTACACTTTACAGTGTACCTCTAGAGATGTGCATGATCACACCTTATATGTTATTGACTCTAATTATACTTGGGCCACATAATTAAAGCAAAATTTGATGTCTTCTTCTAGACATTGATTGATGAGCTAAAAATCTTATGAAAGAATGGTGTACTCACATATAACATTGCTACAAAGTAGAACTTTCAAATGGAGGCAACACTTATGTGGAGTATAAATGACTCTCCTATGTATTGAGTGTTATCAGGGTGGAGCATTGTTGGAAAGTTGGCCTGTCCATTCTACATGGATTTATTAAAGGAATTTACTCTTAAAGTTGGTTGGAAAAATTATTTGTTTTATTGTCATCATATGTTCATACCTGATGATCATCCATTCGGAAAAAATAATGATGCATTTATAAAAAAAACTCGAGTTGAGAAGTCCAAACCTCCTCCAAGATTAAGTGGGGATGGCTTATGACAAATTATTAGTTCAATTCCAATTATAATTAATTCTCTTATGTTATATGACTTTCATCTTTCGGGTCATGGTGCAAAACACAAATGGACAAAAAGGAGTATTTTCTAGGATTTATCCAATCAAAAGTTTAATCTGATTAGGCATATATTTTATGTGATGCATATAAAGAAAATTTTATTTGATAATATATTCCACACTATGATGAATGTTAAGAGGAAATGTGAGGATATTATGAAGGCTAGATTATACTTAAAGGAATATTGTAAGAGAAGAGAGTTAGAGCTGAAAGAGAGTACTAGTGGCAATCTTCTAAAGCCTAAAGCCAAGTACTACCTCATAATAGAACAACATAAAACAATTTATGAGTGACTATAGTCATCGAAGCTATCATATGGGTATGCATCCAATTTGAGCTGATGTGTTGATTTGAGGATATTAATAATATGTGGAATGAAGAGCTATGATTTCCATTTGCATTGATTATTGTAAGTTGCATTCAATAATTTACCTGATCAAATACTAAATCCTTTAATCAAACTCAACCTATTCACTAAGGAACTTTCTTTAGCTTGAATATATAAAAGCTTTAAGGCAATTAGAAGTCAACATTTTAATCATACTCTATAAGCTTAAAAGAATTTTCTCCTGACTTTTTTTTTACTCAATGGAGCACCTACCAATACACTTACCATATAAAGCTATAGTGGGAGGACTAGCACAGTTTTACTGGATATACTCTTTTAAGAGGTATCTATTTTATTGAGAAATAATATTAATTTACTATCAATTTATGCACATTTTATTATTAAAACTATTGTAGATTTTTCAATAAACTCAAGAAAACTATGAAGAATAAAGCAGGCTCGCTAAGCTCAATATGTGAAGCTTACTTGGTCTAGTAGGCTACAAATTTTTGCTCTTACTACTCTGAGCCACATATATAGAAGAATGATTTTAAAGGTGTTGGAGTTTCACTAAATATGCTCTCCATTTTTCAACATTCTAGAAAAACACTAGGTAAAAGCTCTTCAAGATATTTGAATAATAAAGAGTAAGGGTAGTCTACATTCTTATAAATTCTGATGAAGTTAAACCTTTTTTAAAAAGATTGTCAATGAAATGATATCTAATTTTGGGTTGTAGCTTATATATGATAATTATCTAATGTTATTTTGAATTTTGAGTTCAAGTTATTTGTCAACTATTTACACTTGTATGATGATGTTATTATTAATAAGAAGGTTGAAGATGAATTCCCTACATGGTTTAGATTACATGTAAGAAATTATTATTATAAACTAAAATTATTTTTTTAATTTAATAGCTACAATTGCTTATATAGCTCAATATAATAGGTTCATAATTAAAGGGATAGAGTGGTGAACCAAACATTCATGACCTTGCTTGGGGACCCATGTGAATTGTGAATACATGGCCGATTTATAATGTAAATGTCTATAAGTTTTACACAAATTTTTAGTATATATATATATATATAACTCTAGTGTTTACGTTAAAGGAAACACACATTCAAATGTTGAGATAGATTATTATGGGGTTTCACAAGAAATTATACAATTATATTATCCTGGATCAAATGAGAGAAATATTATTCTATTCAATTATGATTAGTTTGATCCTATTTGTAATAAAAGAACAAAGACACATAAGTCATATGAAATTATTGAAGTAAAGTTGACAAGAAAATATGCTAAGCTAAATTTATTTATTCTTGTGCATCAAGTCACTTAGGTATATTACCTTAGATATCCTAGAAGAATAAGAGAGAAAATAGATTAGGCAGTGGTAATTAAGATCAATCCTAGAGCAAGGCTTGAAGTTTAAAATACTAGTGAACTTGCTTATCAAGATGAGGAGATGATAGATTTTGAACTTCTAATTGATGATGTTGAACCAGGAATAAGCTTACATGATGCTAACACTAATTATGATGATATTATTCAATCTAGAGATGAGGACAGTGAGAATAACAAGGAATAGGATAATTTAATTTGAACTTCTAGTGATTTATCATAGTAAACTACATAACATATATGTTAAAGGTAGAATATTTTTTTATTTTTCTCTCACTCCTAGTAAAACATTAAATTATAAATTTTTTATTTAATATATAGGATGTACTTATTTCTTTTTTTTACATATTGTAGTTTCACACTAATTTTTTATGTTTATAGTGTTTTGTTTATATTTATTCAATTGTGTACTTCTCTTTTACTTTTTTTAACATATCTAACCATTATAATTTTTTTTTGTAATAGATAGCATCAGGTGGTGGTAATAATCTTCCATGTCGATTGATTACAAGCATCTTCAAGAGGAAGAAGAAGATTATGTCCTGATTCAATGTTCAAGCTACCACTATGGTCACTACCTGATCGCCATTTCGATCTCGTCACCTTAGAATACTGGCTTGCTTGTACACATGCCTACCACTCTCCAGAGCCTACTGATACTGTGTCATTTTACTTATATCAGGTACACACAGGTCATAAGGAGTGTAGGTATTACTGTACGCCACTTGATTAGGCATATCCATCAATGCCTACTGAGCACTATAGAGCTGAGTTGCCTATGTCACACACTTTATTGAGCCGAATGGTGACACACAAATTTATTTTAGAACTTATAGTTTTAATTTTTTTTGTGTGTGTTAATCTTAACTTCAGTTTTTAGGTTCAATCCTTTAAGGAAAGTTATACACAAAATGTGGGACATAATAGGTATCCAATTAAATGATCCTTATGTATCATGGAAAAAGGTGTCAATTGAAGTGTATGATATGTGGTTCAAATATTTTGAGGTATTATCATAGCTCTTTACACATATCTCATGGAATATACTAAAGGTCTACTAATTATCATTAATGTGGTTTATGTAATAGAAATCTTTTAGGTGGCATCTAGAGCACAGCTAGAATATTAGAATAAATATTAAGTTTAGAGGCATAGTCCATTTACACGATATGTTCGCAGACATACATCTGGGTAGAGACCGCTTTGAATTTAAGAGGATATGTGGGCAGAGCTCTATAAAGCCAAAGTCTCATGAGATTATATTCATAAGAGATAGTAGACTAAACAAACTAGCGCATTTGATTATGGGGACATGGGCAGCTCTCTTCATACTGGAGGCTCAGTTCCACACACTAAGTATCTAAGAAAGATGGTGAGTCATTTGCTACTTGTAATAATTAAATTTATAATCATGCTTAGTTAATTTCATTAGTATGTTTACATGCAAAAGTTTTTGGAAGGGATCCCACTGTTGAAGAACTACATAGCATAACACATTAGCTTCAGGTGGACCACTAGTGGGTTAATATTTGATCATGGAGAGCTTAGATAAGTGAATATTTTTATTAAAAATATATTCTTTTTAAATAATATCATAATTTTTTGTTGGATGATTACATAAGACTGAAGAAGATTATTAGTCAGAGCTTTACTGGTGTAGGTAGTTCTAGTATATAATTTGAGCAGTTAAAATGTGTCATCTAGAAAGAGGTTGTTGGAGGTAGAAGAAGGGAAGGATATATGGCCTAAGTTCATAAGGATTGGCCTATGATACTCATCATTCATTCTCTAGAACAAGTAGTGATTTTATCGATGAGATTGTTAGAAGGCATGTTGCTACAGTGGTGAATGATATAGAGACTCAAATGACTACTTAGATGGAGTCTCAAATGGCTATTCATATGGCTGCCATGGAAGTAAAAATGACAAAGATGCATTGAGATAGATTGAAGGAGAAAGAGTCAGCAGTAGAGGAGGTGGAGGATGGTGATGATGAGGAAACCAATGATAAGTAGGTCTATGTTTGTACTTCTAGTTTGAGTATTATGTTAGCATCATGTTATTTTCAATGTTTAACTTTAATTAATGATCAATTGGTCAAATGTTAATGTTTTATAACTATTGTAAAAAAAATTTTGATTGGACATATATTCTTTATTGGTTATGATTATATTAGATACAATTGTAAATTTATTATGTAGTTATTATATAGTTTTTATAGTGTAAGAATCAGAATATATGCGAAACTCTTTCAATTTTTTTTTCAAATCTGTATAAGTTTTTAGTAGATTACTGATGGATTTTCCATTTTAAGATTGATATGAACCATTGCAAATGCCATTCGATGGACAAAAAATTTTCAACAGCAAGAATTCCATTAGATTTATGGCGAACTACCACCGTTGGAAAATTTTAGCAGAAATTCAATCAAAAATTCTATCAATGAATTTCTTATAGAAATTCTCTCCTAACAGATTTTTTCATAGGGATGTGTGTCAGTTCTTTGGGAAATTATTTTACAGGAAAATCCCTTAGAAATCTAACAGAAATGCTTTATTGACAGATAGGTTCACCACGGGAATGCAATCTCAACTAAGGTGTTATCGACGTGAGTAAATTCATTAGAAATGTATATTTTGGATGAATTTGTCTTGATTTTTGATGAATTTTTTCATCAAAAATTGGTAGTTTTCATGTAGTGGACCTATTAAGGCCTAGATGGTTGAGTGCGGTTAGTGTTTTGGTGGTACTTGGGTTGATTGGTTTGAAAACAATTAGGCTTTAGTTTATGTTTAGGCCAAAGTGACCTAAATGGATCAAATTGGTTACATTGGGTTAAGTGAACCAATTTATCCATTTAGAGGACAATTTTGTTAGATTTGTATTCAAGGATATGGGATTTGGTTTGATTTGGCTTAGCCTAGGAGAGCCTAGGTTAATTTGGACAATAAAAAGGCTAAGTGAAGTCCATTATCCTAATGCAACTAATGGAGGTGGGTGTTCTTTCTTTTAGTGAGATTGAGAGAATTAAATAGCCATGGATTTTTAGATTAATATCTAAAGATATTTTGAAGTTTTTGTGGGATAATGAAAGGCATAGGATAATATGATAATGGGATGACTTAAACTAGTCAAACTTGGACTAAATTAGGCTGATTTGAAATGCAGCTATAAGGAATGAGATTTAAATGAGTTAAATGGCTAAAAATACTTGTGAAGATTTAGGTTAAGATATATATTTATGTATGGAGTAGTTGGTTAGAAATTATAGGGTTCTTAAGAAAAGGTCAAAGTGAAAGGGCAACCATTTTTCTATTTTGATGAAAAGAGTATTAAGTTTCCCATAGCTTAAGTCTAAGGCTAAATAAGTCCAAATATGGCTGAGTCATTGATACTCTTCTCCCTCATCAAGACACAAGAAAATGCCATAATGAAATAGATCTTGCTTATCAGTCTATTTGTCCAACCCCAAATCTTTTTCAACTTAACATGTTTGAGTAACCTAGATCTAAGAGATCATCTGATCTGACTGACGGATTAAGTCATAATCTAAGGAAGTGACCCTCAATTTAGAAAAGTTTCAAATCAACCTTTATATTACTAGTAAGTCAACATTCTAACCTCTTTTTAAAGGTTTGATTAAGCATGAAGCACATACCAAATTAACTTCTTCAACAAGTTCGATAATGTAATATGCACAAGATCGAAGAGGCCATCCCATAGTTTTTATAAAGCCCATGATTGAAGTAAGACAGTCATGTAGTCTTCCAATTTGCAAAAGTGTTAAGTGTTAAACTAATTTCTTTAGCCATAGACCTAACATAAGCTCAGAGAACTAGCACACATTCATCATCAATTTCACCAAAGTAGTAAGCATATGAAAGAAAGCATACATATTTTTAGTGACAAGTTGACATGGAAAAATTAGGCCAATCCTTCACCTAGTCCATCAAGCACAAACTTAGGATAGAAGCAACTTAAAATCCCAAAATAAATAAAATCAATTCCTTCATCTAGCCTACCAAGCATAAAGCTATGGCCAAAGGAAGATCGAATCTACAAACCATGAAAATGAGAACTTCTTTAGTCCATTGAGGACAGAAGGCATTCTTATTTTCCTGATAAGTTGATGATGACAAATCAGGCTATTCTTTCATCAAGTTTAACAAAGCATTAAGCACAGGGCAGAAGGTATCCTCATTTTCACTTGATAAGTCAATAAAGATAAAGTAGGTCAATCCCTTCACTAAGTCCATCAAGCACAAAGTTAATATAAAAAGAAATCTAATTTACCAAAAGATAAATTATCATCATCAAGTCAATCAAGCATAAAGTACCAAATTGATGGCAACTTTGACTAGCTCAATAAGATATTATAGTCAAAGTAAGAAAATTCAAATCTGACATTATTTTTAAGCATCAAGTCAAGTTCTACATATGAGCAATTATCAAGATTTAAGAAAGTTCATTGAATTAAAACCTAATAAGCTTTTAATATAACCTGAAGCATCAATCAAAGATTAGTTTTACATTATTGATTTATTGTGAGTCAAAAGTGTAACTCATCCTTTGCATCAACATTTAGTAATATTCATGAAGATCTACAAAAAGGCTCTCTTAGTATGACATCTAAATGAACATTTGGAGATTCACAAGATCAACTAATTTACAACAAACATGATATGTTTTATATATATACTATATTTTTTGTGCAACATTTGTTGACATATATATGTTTTCTAAGTTGAATCAAGCATATATGATCAAATTGATGAATATAAAGTGCAACATTTCATAAATTGGAGTTGAAATATCTTGTTCGTGATCAAAATTAATCGAAATGTCCTTTACTTGTAAGATAGATGGAATCAAGGAGTTTGAAATGCAAAATTGACTAAGGATTGCATCTCATATCATCTAATGACTGCACTCAAGCAACCTTGTCTCGAGCATCAAATAGATTTGCATATCAAAATGACCTAATTACATTCTCTTTATGCTAGTCAACTATAGGGTTATGAGCTATCATAACATCTAAGTGTGTGTAAGAGTTGGTGTATTCTATGGTCAACTCATAAAATTTACTAGCTTACCAAACTAAATTGTTTATATATTTTAATTGTCTTAAAGCTTATCTTTTTTATAATGAGTAAAAGAGATAAGCTTTATGATAATTTTGTTTGTTAATTGATAATATGAAATATGATTATAATTAAAAGCTTTTTATTATTATATGAACTATCATCTAATAATAATTAATTAATTAATCATAATCAAGATTTAGTCTTAATTCGATAGAACATATTCTAACATAGAGTGTTTACATCACTTTATAAGCTTGCAAATATATTAGTATTATAAAATTAATTTCAAGCATCAAATATCTAGTACAATAGTCAAGCGTTCAAGTGGGGTATGAACACTTGAGGATAGATATATTTTGAACAAATAAGAAAAAATTGACAATCATCTAAAGTGTAAAGTAGGGTTGAATAGAAACTATCTATTTAAAAAAGAAAGGAATGGAACAAATTATAAGTGTATACTTAGGGCCCATTAGTGTTCCAATCATGGTAGACTCGTGTGCAACTAGCTGTCTCAAACGTGTAAAGGTTGTTCAAAAAAAAGTTGTTGTAGTTAAAGCGAAGATGAAGATCTAATGGATGATCAAATTCATGAAAAGGAATTAACATAGTTGCAAGAGTGTGACTATACTATGAATGGATTAAATCACTATCCATATAATTAGTCAACAAGATTTTCATAATTAAGTAATACAATCCAAGAAGAAGTAGTGAACATTATAATCATTAACTAAAGTATTTAATCCATGATAAAGATGTAATCATGGAATTAACTCAAGAAGGAGAAATGATATGCATATGGTTAATGAATCAAACCATAAAAATGATTTCACCAAAGATAAATCTATTATGCTATGTGAAGTAATCTTAAATGTTTGTTCTCCATTGAATTAGTTACCAACTCAAGTAACCAACCTTTATGCACATATGTTAATGCTAATAGAGGTAACTAATGTAACCAGTCCCATGGAAAAGAAACATGTTGAAATCAAATGTAATCAAGTTTATAACTATTATGCTAGTGAGTGTGATAAAAATTTTAATCTTAGGGTTTGTTTGGGATAACTATAACAATATGAAAATATAGTGATGGAGTTGCTATAGAAGAAGCTGCTATCTAAGAAATTATGGTGGGTATTATAAATTTTTTTTAATTTACTCTACCAGGTCAAGGTGAAAAATGTAACTTTCCCATTGCAGCTTCTTCAAAATGCATCCAAACGCCTCTATGATGCAATTTAAACTACACTGCACCGCTACTATCGTCCCAGTTAGTGCCTTAGTATTCGACCAATTTTTGCTTTGGATAACCCTTAGCACATTGGCTTGAAACTTATATTATTCATTTTCTTATTTATAAGTGACAGATTATCCATATTATTCAAAAGACATTATTAACTATGTATAAGTGACAGATTATATCTTTTTATGATATTAAGAGCCCTGTTAAAGATGAATGCTTCATATTTTAAGTTACCAAAAATTATCTTAATGCAATAATGATTATGAAATTTTTTCTTAGAAGTTGCCGACTTAATAGAATTTCCTTGTAAATTTTCTAAGTTATTTTGAAAATCGAAATTAATTTTTAAAATTCAAAATTTGATCATACTTTCTTTACATATTATCCAAAATTTCTTAAATATGTTTATACTTTTTAATAATTTTTATAATAGCATATTTTCTATTAAAAACATAGTGTAATTTTTTCACAAATTTTCAATATTATTTAATAATTTTATAAATTTTAAATAATTTAATTTCTTATTAAAAATTAAGTTAAAATACTAAATTATTTTGAAAAAATTACAAAAAGTTTTATAATAGTGTAAATTCTTATTATATGGATTCTCTAAAATTTTAAGAACTTTTAAAATTATATTTTAATTATTATTAATTTTAAATAGTAAATAATTATTTTTAAAAATTCATAACTTTTACATTATGGTTTAAGTGACTCCCAAATTATTATGGTTGGTCTCTAATGTTAGTGTTAAGACATTTCCAATGAAATGTGTGAATTTTTTTAATTCATTTGATAGCTCAATTTGATTTAATAGAGAATAATTATATATATATATATATATAATAAAAATAAACTTTAGCATTTTTACTAGATTTTTCATATACAAAAGGTACCTATGATAAAAATTTTAAGGCATTTGGGTTAATTGATCATTCAATACAAAAATAAAAAAAATACATAGGGTTAAACCACTGTGTTCTAGCTCAATCTGGGCCATTGTATTCTATTTTAAATAGATCTAATGGTCGTGATATCATCTTCTACCTCTCATTGGGCTAAGCTGCACTTGAGAATTAAAGTTGAGCTCATGTCAATATGACCCGAACCTAATCTGATGTAATTTCTCCATATCTAGTCCTCTCTAAGTGAATTGCTGCACTGGAAAGATTCATGCTATCAAGAGGAATCAAATGCATTGCAAAACAAGTCATGCCATTGCTTAAACTCACAAGAAGACCAAGTTCATAAATTAAATGAGAGGTGTTTATTGATACTATCTTTGGGAGGCTGAAGCTAAGCAAAACATGATTCGATTAACTTCTTGAACTCATGAGCAACTAAATTCCCACTAGAATTGGGCTTATATGCAATGGATGCATGGCTTGACCAAGTTTTAACCACATGCAATGTGATCTTGGTGCTTGAGCTAGCTCAGTAGATTAGAGGACATAGTGAATGCTCACTTGAGCTTCTCTAAGCTCAAGGAGTGTGTCTAAATCCTTTACCATCTCCCACATGGAGGTTTCCTCTTTACATTACCATGAGGAATTTGCGAAGTTGGATGGACATTAAAAGTTAAGCATATCATTGTCAAAATTACCTAAGTTGTATATTGTTTTGAGAAAAGTTAACCTCATCATTGATTTGATGAGTTTTTTTATCGATATCACTGGTATGCAACAATCTTGTCAAAATGAAGTATAAAAGAATAATCTTTCTTTATTTGTAATCTTAAAGATGTTAAACCACAACCTCTTCCTCTAGTGGCCATTCTACCTTTTTCTTTTGAAAGAGAACAAATTAAAAGCAATAGAGTTTGCTTGTAGTCAAAATTTGGAGTAAGAATAATAAGTGAATTTGATTTTTTTTATATTAAATATTTAACATTATCATATATGATGATGTCATTCACTTAATAAATATTATAGATCTCTTAAAATAAAAATTTCTTTAACACCAAGAGTATATTTAATACACTAATATAAAGTAGAAGTAATCATTTCATATTCATGTAGACATGGTTGTCCTGGAATGGCATGAGAGAAGGTATTGACATCAATAACATGAAATTTGGCTTTGGTTTTAAACTCACCAAAATATAAAAATATGGTAATGCAACCAAGGGTTTATTATTCCTTTATTGAAGCCACATATCATTAATTTTTTCGAACATAATTTTTTTTATTTTTAAAGATAAAAATTCAAGAGTACAAACAATCACAATGTTACTTTAGTACCTAAGAAGTAGTTTAAAGTATTATCATAGAAGGAAGTAACGTTTAAGTGCCTATTATGATATGTTATATTTAAATATATTATTATTTTTTTAATTAAAGATCATCATCTATAACGATGGTTATAAGAAAATCTTTAGTAGAAAGATGCTCTTTAAATTATTCCCTAGCAAAATATGTTTGAGAAACTTAAGCAAAATTTTTATAAGAGCTTCATAGAGGTCGTAAGATAACATTAGAGCATCAAAAACATTTAATAAAGTAGGAAGCTTTTTAAAATAAGCTAGAAAAAATAAAATCTATCATAGAAAATGAGGTAGATGTTTTTAATTTATCCTAACTTTTTTGAAAAAAGGTCTATCAAGATCTCGAGTGATTATATTTTTACCCTTATCATGGACTATCAATCTTAGAGATCAAGATTGAAGTGATTTACTATTTTTTAATTTATCCCAACTTAAGAGTAGGTTATTACAGCTTGAAGACTGAAGTAGGATGATATCAAGAAAATATCATCTAATATTTCTACCAAATAGTCTAGAATATACTAAAGTAATTTGGTAGGTTATTACAGCTTGATTAATAGATATGAATCATGATGCAATCAAGTAATTTGGTTGTTATAATAATCAAAATGAGATTTATTTAAGCATGAATCTTAAAGTTTTTAATATATTAAAATCGGACTTAATAAGAATATAAGAATATAAGGGCATGTCAACTTCAAAAAATATCTTTACTTATTAGTTCAAAAAATAAAGTTTATCTTCAATTGGTTATTTAACATGAGTTGTTGGGATTACCCTTTTAAATTACTATAGAATTATTATAGTATCTAACGTACTTATAATAACCATGATTAATTATGAATCAAGAATACATGTTAATTAGCTCCACCTTGTAATTTAGTTATTAGCATTTTTATATCAAACTAATTCTTAGTATATATTTGAGTTGACTAGTTAATAACTTTTAATGAAATTTTAAAAAATAATTATCATTATTAGGGCAAGAATACTTATATTAATTATGATAATTCATTAATTGTCCAATAATAACATAAAAAAATGATAATGATAGTGAAAATATTGTAATATTAATTCCATAAAAATTTTATTTGTTCGAATAAAATATCTATGTCATGAATTTGAGATTTTTTTTTATAGTAAAAAATTTACATATTCTAAAAGATGTTGGTTTTCCCATTGAATATGCATATTTACATGAATAAACAAAAAAATGGCTATGAATTCAAATAAAATTTTAGTGGAATTTGATCTTATTTAACTCACAACAAATTTGATATGATAAAAGTTTCTCAAAATAAAAACATTTTTTATGAGCAATAAATAATAGGTAATGAAATATTATTTGCATAAGTCAACTAATATGGTACTTCATCACTCTTCTTTGTTTTGTATTTGTATAAATAAGAAAAATTATATTTGTACACCAAAGTTATACTATGGATAAGATGGACTCTTCCATGGGAGACGAACTCTGATCAAACCAGTTCATGTAGCACTTGCCAACTGGCCGGAGTAGGCATTAAGGAAGCCAAACTGAATGAAGATCACTGGCTAGTCATCCACTAACTCATCAAGAGATGGAATGTCACCAACTCAGAATAAAAAAACTCACCATTTACCTAGACGATACATCTAGTAAAACTCTCGGACTCCAAGAACATAGCAAACATATGACCTCTACAGATCAATTTATCAGGCACTCGTCACGTAGTAGGGACCTAATATAGTGAAATTGTCCCATCTAAGGACCAGGGTGCATGAGCCCACACAGGAAGCCACACCACTAAAATGGCATATACCAACCATATTATGATATTGTATGCATCTCCTTGTAAATATATGTAACTCTCTAGTCTATAAATAAGAGATCCAGATATATCTTCGAAACTTTTAAATCATTTTACTAGAGCCTAATGAATATTGAACTCTTTATTTATTTTACTATGATTATCACAATACTCTTTAGACTTTTAGAAATTGTGGATATTATTTCTTCGCGCCCTTTTTTGCATCCTCTTGTTCTCATAGCAAGACTTATTAGTATGATCTAATGTTATTCTATTGATAGATTTAAATTCAATAATAATACTCTATAGTGTTTAATCAAATATTTTGGATAATACTTATTTAATCATTTTATCTAACGTTCAATTCTCATTATTATACAAATAGCTTAAAATTATATAAAATCTCATAATGACGTAACAACGAGAGAGTTATATGTCAGCTAATAATCAATATTTATAAATGAAAAAGTTTGATAAATTTTAACTAATCAACAATATTTTTTAATTTACAAATAAATTAAAAATTATATATAGAGCGACGGCCCCCGAAACTCCTCTGCCACCCTAGTCAATGGGATATACCAAATGACGTAAATACCCTTATGCTCTTCTGTCTCAAGAATGATAGAAGCCATGTAATTAAATATAATGTCTCAAAAAATATATATAATTAAATAATAAATTAGTATTGAATTTGACGGGTGACGTATGATTTCCCAAAACTGTCCCCCCGTCTCTCTCGGAGGCGGCACGGTCCACGCGCGAGTAAATCGCGAGACAATAAATTTAGAGCGGCAATATAGTTTCTGGGCAGGACCTATGCGTGACTCTAATGCTAGCCAGCTATAATTTGTCCTATAATTTAGTTTGTGGCACCTACTTTTTTTATGATATTACTGTTATTAAAAAAAATTTGTATTTATTATCATAATTTTTTTATTATTCATCAAAGATTTCAAAAAAATAAAATTATATATATTAATTATAATAATTTTAAAATTTTAAAATTATTTTAAAATGAATATAATATAAATATTTATTAATATTTATATAATACATCCAACACATAATAATTTTTAAAAGTCTAAAATTTATATATTTGATTCGACATCTTCTCCTAGGTATTGTTTATCAAATAATTCAAAATTATCCAGACTAGAATTTTATTATTTATCATTGTCATCAAATAAATTGCTCTTTCTTATGTGGTTGAAAAATATAGAAATGGATATAATTAAAAATAAGGTTGTTTTCTTCGTAGTTCTTTTTTCCAATATGTTGTTATTCTTTGAAAATAAGATGAGTTATATATATATATATATATATATATATATATATATATATATATATATATATATATATATATATATATATATATATATATATATATATATATCCCACCCTATTCAACTTTCAACTATTGGCTTGGTGTACTCATTATAAATATTGCATTGCTATAATTAAGATAAAGGTCGACACTTTTAACCAAGTTCAAGATAAAGGTCACAGTTCATTCAAAATATTCCAAGAATATCTAATTTAAAATCTAGCCAATCGAAACTTATCATGATTGCATGGATCCCTCTACGTAATCGTGTAACTAACTACACGACTTAGTAAACTATACTGCTAGATATATTTCATTACACTTACAAGATCTAATGTAATCAATTATGTAATGCTCTGGAGTCAATCTGAGCTTATAAATAGGGGAAGACCCTTATGGGTTCAAGGGCCTTTTTTCCAATTCTTAGTTTAAAGGCTCATATTCTCTGTGTGCTCTTTCTCTCTATGCATTCCTTCTCTCAAACTCTTGTAGATCCTTGCTAAGTATTGCGATGCAATAGATGTATTTTAAAGCACAATGAGTGTGGATCATGCCATAAATTAGAAAGAGATCCCATCAAGAGGAAGCTAATGATGCAAGAGAGATCTTTGCTAACATGGAGTGCACAAGGGAGTTTGTGATGCAACAGATGAATGAGTTCGTGATGCAATAGATGAATCACAAGTGTGGATCATTCCTCATTATGAACAACGAGGAATTAAATCATGTTCTTAGGGTTACACCCATTCAAGATGCCTTCTAATTCATCTAAGTTAGTGGTAAATCTAACGCCAAGGAGACCTACGAGAGCTATACCATCTATAATGGTAGATGAAGATGATGATATCTACTACCCCGATAGTATGTCATTTGTTTGCTAAGGATCAATAATGCACTGAAGCGCCATTTGTTCTTCATGACTTTGAAGTAATCAGCCTTGTGTTGGTTTAGCAACCTCCCAAAGGGGTTATTATTTGTTCATTGATTTTCAAATGCATTTTCATTGCATAATTTGCTAATGCTTAAAAGATTAGTAAGAGTTAACAGGTCTTAGTAAGAATTCGTTAGGAGCCTATCGAGTCACTAAAGAGTTTCATCACTTGCTTCCAGAGAGAGATACTAGAAGTTTGAGATCTCGAGCACATAGTGACTCAGGCTGCACTATCTTAGGGCCTGCATGAAGGTCCTTTCCACTATGCATTAGGTTTGCAAAACCCAAAAATATCAACTGAGTTGTTAGAGCAGGCTAATAACCATATCTTTGTAGAAGAGTACAATCACTACCCAACACCTCGGGAGTGAAGGTTGTAGAGCAATAATACCCTCTAAAAAGAAAGTTCAATAAATTATTAAATAAAGAAAGAAGCTGCCCTACGAGATTGAGATTATAAGAGGAGGTTTAGTAGGCATCGAGTTCGCCCTTTGAATGATGAACTCAATTCAATGGTAGGAGAGCGAATCGAAGAATGGAGAGCAAGTCACCACCTCCAACTCATCGCCTGCCCACCATGCCTCCCCTGAGAATCTTAATGGCTGGAGTAATATAGGTCATTTAAAAATGATTATTTTAAGAGGCCTCTATTGATAAAGGCTAATGGTTACCTTTCCAACCCCTAAATGTACTATGTTTATCACAAAGAATCATGACACCGATGAGTGTTAATATCTAAGAAGTCTGATTAAAGACCTCATTAAAGCCACAAAGCTGAAAGAATTCTTGACACCTAAAGTTAATACCAGGAGACAGTGCAAGGTGCCAGTTGAAGAGGCTAGCAATGTGCATATGCTAAGAAAGGCAATCCATATCACAAGCATAGTACTTACCATCCTTGGAGGTGATGGTCTAGAAGCATCTCACCAAACTAGCCTCAAATGATTATTCAAAAATCTTAAGATGCTTAAAACATAGAATAATCAGACATGTTGTCTTCTAGGCTTAATTCACTTTCGTATTCTTTCAGTTTATCATATTCACTAATGAAGACCTACTTACCAAGGAGAATCCTTATAATAATTCTATCATGGTCATTTTACTGATCACAAAATACCAAATTGAAAGCATCTTAATTGACATTGAGAGCTCTGAGAACATTTTGATCAAATTTGTCTACAAGAAAATGGGTTTGAGGAACTTGCATCTAATTCCCACCTCAAAATTGCTTTATGGATTCTCTAAAGAATAGGAAAAGCCTACATAATCATTTCATTACTTGTAACCTGGGGAGAAAGAAAAAAATAATTTATTATTATGACAAACTTTGTTGAGATAGATGCTCTAACTACCTATAATGCAATCTTTGGCTATCTTTTGCTAAATACTTTCAAGGCAGTCATTTCAACGTAGCTTATCATCATGAAGTTCCTAGAAAAATAGGAAGTTATCATAGTTCATAATTACCTACTATAGTTAAGAGCTTGCTATCTAAAAGCATGTCTAGGGGGAGATATTGCAATTGGATGTAAAAAAGTGAAGTAGTGTAGAGGCTACAAAAGTTGTGGAAGAAATTGATATCAGAGAAGCAAAAATCAACATAACATTTAAGACTAGTATTTTCCTTGATGCCGAATTAAGGGGTGACTTGATTTCAACTATAAAGGTGTGAAAAAATTTGTCCTCCTGGTCAATAGATGAAATTCTAGGCATTGATATTAATGTAGCTTAATATAGATTGAAAGTTGATCTAAGAGCTAGGCTGATCAAGCAGAAGATACGACCTATGGTGACTACTCTTATAGAGTCAATCAGATAAAATGTGAACGGAGGATGTGCATTGAATTTACAAATTTGAACTCTACTTGTCTTAAGGATGGTTATCTACTATTGCGTATTGATGGTTTGGTGGATTCGCTAATTAGATTCCCATTGATGAGTATTCTCAATGCTTTCTTAGACTATCATCAAATCATGATGCATCCGACCGATAACAAGAAAATAACATTTATAACTAGAGATGGAGTGTATTATTACAATGTAATGCTCTTTTAGATTAATAATGATGGCATTGCTTATCAGCAGTTTATGGATGTAAGTTGTAAACATAAAAAAGAAAGAAATGTTGAAGTTTATATTGATGATGTATTAATTAAAAGCTGATCATCGAAGGAGCATATTGAATAACTGAAAAAGGCATTTAACATGCTTAAAGCAATTTAACATAAAGCTCAATCTGTTCAACTGCACATTGGAGATGCATCTAGAAAGATTCTAGGTTATCTATTAACACCTGATAAAATCAAAGTCAATCCCAATAAAGTTAAAGCCATTTGGACATGCCATCTCCTTAACAATATTAAAAAAAAAATACAAATGTTGATTAGATGAATTGTAGCCTTAGTTCATTTATTTTTAAATCTAGAAATCACTATTCAACCTTCTTCAAGATTCTTAGAAACTCCAACCAATTCAACTAGATGGAGAAATGCTAGCAAGCTTTTCTACAACTGAAAAAGCTTTTAGCATCTCCACCGCTATTGTGAAGCACTAAGCCTAGAGAGGAGTTATTTATGTACTTGGGCATTGGAAAAGAAGCAATATGCTCAGTTTTGTTATATGAAGAAAACAAGAAATAATTTCTTATCTATTATTATGTAAGCAAAAATTTAAGAGGAGCAAAACTCTGGTATCTTATCATGGAGATGCTCGCACTAATACTAATCAATTCTATAATGTGGCTCCAGCCATATTTCTAAGCACATTCTATGCAACTGATCACAAATCATCCATTAAAATTAGTTCTTTCTATGCTCGATCATTCAAAGATTGTTGAAGTGAGCAATCAAGTTAAGCAAATTCAATATTTCTTACACACCATAACAGCAATTGAAGCACAAATCTTGTCTAGCTTTCTAGTAGACTTTTTTGAATCTATTTATATTGGAGAAGAAGAGGTTTCCAAGAAAGAATTATAGATAATATTTTTTGATGGATCATCTATCTCTCAAGGAGTTGACATCAAAAGGGTACTTCACAGTCTAGTTAGGATTTCACTCTATTCAAATTTATTTTAGCATCACAAATAGCCAAGCAAAGTATGAAAAGCACTTATTGTAGGCTTGAGATTCGTGTAAAGTATGGAGGCAAAGCACTTCCTTGTCAAATTTGACTTTTAGCTTGTGGTGAATCAAGTAAATAAAAAGTTTGAAGTGATAGAAAAGATCAAGCAAAGATAGCATACAAAGTCAAGTCAGAATTTAAAAAATTTGAATACTTTAGAATTAAACACATCCCTAAAGAGGAGAACAAATTTGTTTACTTGTTGTCAAAGCTAGGGAATCATGATAGAATGTCAAATTAGAAGTTAACTCAGCCAACTATTAAAGAATCATAAGTAATGTAGGTATATTCAAAAGCAAAACCAAGGTGGGCAGGTCACTATATTGAATATATTAAAACTAGATTAATACCTTCCAACATCTCAAACCTATGAAGGTTCAAGATCAAGTCACCACAATATTTACTCATTGATGGCAAAAAGTTTAGAAGGTCACTCTCATCTATATATTTTCACTATGTGAAAGAATACGAAGTTGTTGGCATATTAAAAGTGATTTACTCTAGAGAATGTGGTAGTCACTTAGGGAGCAAAGCATCGACAAATTGAGTTCTATGACAATATTATTTTTAGCCCACATTTCGAAAGACATGAAAGAATTCTCTGAATACTATGAGCAATGTCAGAAACTCGCTTTTATGTCGCTCCAACCATCATAAAAGCTTCAACCCATTACCAACCTTTAGCCTTTTGTTTTGTGGGGAATCAATCTTTTTAGTCTATTACCACCTTCAAAAGTCAAAGGAAATTCATCTTGGTGATGGTTGATTAGTTTACCAACTGGATAGAAGTCAATGTGCTTGCTAAAATTACTACTGAAGTTGTTTATAGTTAAATTTGGTTGGATATTATCTATAGGTATGGATTACCAATCAATGAGTACTAATACTAATAATGGCACTCAATTTGTAGATCAAAAAGTAAAAGATTTTTGTTAAAGCTAAGGAATTTATATCAAGTTTGCTTTAGTCCATCATCCGAAAACTATTGGCCAAGTAGAGGCAGCTAATAACCTCATTCTAAATCTTCTGAAGAAGAAAGTAAGAGTGAAAGTAAATGTGCTAAAGTGTTTCCATTAGTATTACAAACTTTGAGGACTACTCCATCAACTACAACTAGGCAGATATCATTCATTCTTTCTCATGGAGCGAAAGTAGTGTTACTAGTATATACAATTTACGCACTCAAAGAGTAGTCACTGCATTAAATTTTAAAGAATCTAAATTGAAATAATGAAAAGAAACAAATGTCAAAGGAATGTAGACAGTCCTTGATTTGTTAGAAGAATTTAGAATTTATTTTTCAATGAAGTAGGAGGAAGTCAAGAGAAGGGTCGCAAAATATTATAAAATAAATGTCTAGGAGAAGCAGTTCTTGCCTAAAGACTTAGTACCCAAGAAAGCCAATTTAGCAACTCACAACTTAGCACTTACAAACTAGAACAAACATGGATGAGACCATACATTATCAAAGAAAAAGTCAGAGCAAGAGTATACAAATTGATTACCTATGCTGGGAAGAACGTTCTAAGAACTTGGAGTGGGAATGACTTGAAGATATTTTATTTCTAAATTTTCTTACTCTTTAATATTTCTAAAATTATAATACTTAGAAAACTTACTAAGATGAGTTCACCCATTTATTAAGTGCAATATCATGAAAGAAACTAAAATGCATAAAGTTCTTGTTAAATCTTCAAAGAATTACTTTTCTTATAATCAATAAAAAAATAAAATAGAATAAGATGAACTAAGCTTAAAAGTCACTAGACTACTCCTTATAAGAATACTAGAATCCCCCAAGAGTTTTGTAGGAGTTGCCAAATGGCCCTTAAAAATGAAATCTTGTAGAGAGACAAAAGCCCACAGGAGAAGGATAGTCAACACTTAGCAAGAAAACTTGGGTCATTGATTCAAAATTTGCATTTGTCACTTAAAGAAGTTTGCAACAGTCATGATAATTCATTTGGAAGAGTAGCGAGTTTAATCTTTACTAAAATATTCATTATTAGAGTACAATCAAATTATTACACAAGTTAACATTTGTTGGAATTCATCGATTTAGCTATTCTCCCACTTGATAACTCAACAACCCATCAAATCAACAAGTCCCCAATCATTAGCTTTATCAATTTAACAACAATTTAAAAACTTATTCTTACAAATATTGTTCAATTAAAGAAATGTGTAGAGTTATTCTTTTTTATTTCCTAAGTTTTTGTGTTAATTTTGCAAGATTTCCTTCAATCAATTATTTATAATACAAAGTTTATGGTTGAAATGATTTATTTTACAATAAGGATTCATCCACATTTGAACACTCTTCAATGTTCAGGCATTAATAACTCTTTAACCTTTTGTAACAGTGCCTGATTGGAACACATGTTTAGTTGAGAAGATAAGACTCCCCACTTTTGCAACAAAATCTACATTGAGTAGCAAGTGAGTCTCTTTGACAATAAGCCTAAATGTTAGCCTATGTTATGACTGCCACAAGATTAGCATATCTCAAGCATAAAGGCATATTAAAGGAGACAACCTAACTAATAGAAAAATTGGGGGAAAGATATGAGTAAGACTTGAATTGAAAGAGTGCATTATCTTTTTAAGATTTCAAGAAATATTTCAATTTCATATTCTATATATAATAAAAGACATTCTTAGAGATAGTTAGATACAATCATATCACAATATCAATCGTGTTTATCATTTTATTCCAAAGAAAATTCAAATATACAAGTTGGCAATGTAAAAGAAAAGTACACAAGTGTTGAAGAAAAAATTGTCTTTATTACTTGTGCAGGAAAAAAAATACAATGAATCACTTGTTAATAGAATAAGTAATATATATATATATATATATATATATATATATATATATATATATATATATATATATATATATATATATATATATATATATATATATATATATATATAATTGAATTGTGATCTTTAACTTCACCTTCAACCTCATCAACACTCGACCCTTTAATCATCTTTTAGAAAGTGCTAAAGTCTTCCCAAACTTGTGGCAACATCTTATAACCCATAAGTTGGCTTAGGCAATATTACACCCCTTTTTTGTACTTATCAACTTGCAGTCACTTGTAGGAAGGGATATTCTTCAAGTCAACTAGAAGAGAATCAAGAGGATGTAGGCATGACATCTTATTTTTGAGACTCTAGACTTCATCCATCAACAAAGCATTTTTTGTCTTTTAAGTGACTACTTTTTATTTTATTAGTTTAGCAAGTCTAGAGCTCATATTCTTAGAAGCTTTTAAGTCAATAATCTCAATATTATTCTTCTCTAACTTTTCGATCTAGTAGCATTAGGATCATATTTGAAATTTAAGGATAGTATTTGCATAGAGCTTCTTTTAGCTACTTGATAGTTTCATGATTGGTGTTGATCTTACTTTTGGAGTGAGCTCTCAACTTCTCCACCTTAGACATAGGACTCCTCTAAACACTAAGAGTTCCTTAGTCTTAAAACACTTCTAGTGATTAGGTGAACACTTAACCTAGCCCTAGAGACTCAGAAGAGTTAGCCATAGGAATAGGTTATGCCTTAGGGGTATTAGGAGGACTTGCCTACCCTATAGCTTGAACCAAATCCTTGCTTCCTTCTTTCAAGTCAAACTTCAAACTCAAATCAAATCTTAAATCAATTCCAACTCAATTGATTTTCTCAAATCATAAATCAATTCCAAAATTCAAATCATGAATCAAATCTCAAATGATTAAAACCCATGATCAATTCCAAATCAAATCTTAAATCAATTTCAACTCAATTGATTTTCTCAAATAATAAATCAATTCCAAAACTCAAATCATGAATCAATTCCAAATTATTAAAACCCATTATCAACTCCAAATCCAAAATCTTTCCTAAGCCCTTTTGATTTCATCTTATGTACTTAGCTCAAATCAAATTCAAATTCAAAAGATTTTCTCATGACCCATTTATATTCTCATTTATATTCACAAATATAAATGAAATATAAATTCAAATAGTCAAAACTAAATTCAAAACTCAAATCCAAATCCAACTCAAACTCTTAAAATTCAAATCCTTAAACTTAGCCAAACCATTCTCAAATTAATCCAAATCCTTGGATTTTCTCTTCGAATAATCATTCCCTCAATCATATGCCCAAATATAAATAAAAACTTCAATCATCAAGCCAAAATCAAACCAACCCAAGTCAAACCCATGTCACCCTTTTGACTTGGAATTATCAAATGAATCAAAATCCATTTGACTCCAAATCACTTGCAATTGGATTTATATTTCCATCATAAGTCCATATGTGAGTTCAACCAAACCTGAATCAAGCTTTGATCAAGCCAATTGACCCACTTAGGCTTACTTGACCAAAGTGTTCTAAAGGACTTTTTTGAGCCAAGTTCTAATCCAACCAAAATTGGATTGAACTAAGCCCATCTAAGTCTCTCATCATGATTAACAATCATCATGGGATGATCAATCACTCAAATTGGGCCAAACCAAGTCAAACCTAGCCTTTGACCAAGTCAACACTTAGCCCAAATGAAACCTAAACTAGCCAAAAATTCACCATAAGATAAATTGATTGAAACCATTGATCTAAACTAATCCATAATCAATGATTGAACTTGACCATGCCATCAATTGAGCCAAACCAAGCCTAATTGGCCACTTGACCTAAGTTGACCCAAGTTGAACTAAAAAGTTAAAATGGGTCAAATCTTGATCTAAGCCAAATTGATTACAACCAATGGGTCAAATTCATTTTAAAGTGATTGTTGACCTTGACCAAAGCTTTAATTGGCCAATTAGACCCAACCTAACCCAATTGACCATGAACCCAACTTGACCTAAATGGTCAAATCAACTTGAAATTAAACCGAACCAAAATTGATTGAAACTAAAGCTTGCAATATATTTCAAATGATCAACCAAGCATAAATCAACCCATGACCTAATCCAATTGGGTCAAATGGGTCAAATTGGTCAACTTGACCCATTTGACCTAAATGAACCTAAATGAACCAAAACTAAATATAAACCAAATTGAACCAAACCAATGATACACATAGGCTCCAAATGATCATTTGAACTTGACCTAACCCATTGTTTGACCTAATTTGACCGATTAGTCAACCTAACCCAAATTGACCCAACTTGACCTAAATGGGTCAAATTGAACCAATTCAAACCAAATGAACTCCAAATCACTTGAAATTTGGCCCAACCCACTTTTGAATCATTTCAAATCTACCCAAATCAAAATCAAGGCCAAATGACCACTTTACCCCTAGGTCAAAGGGTATCCTATGACCAAATTCACTTGAAATTTGGTCATATTCTTTCCCAAAGCCACTTGGCAGCTTCCTAGTGGCCACTTGGACACCAAGGGACGTGGTGAACATAACCCAATTACCTTGGCTCATCCATGACACAACCCAATGCCAAAACCACCCCTCCAATAGGAATTGAGCATTTGGATCACCCCATACACTCACATAGCGCATGGGCACTCCCTCTCCTCCACTCCTCTACCTAAAATGAATCACACGGAGTGCCTAACAACCTAAATAGATCAATCAATCAGGGCAATTGAGCTAAACAACAAAGCTAGTCTCTACCGTCCGATCCAAGAAGGGGGACATATACTCCCCCTCATTCCCACTCAAACCGTAGACTCTGAATTCGATTGAGCCCTAGGAATCGAAAGCAAGCCTCTCCAAGCCTTGGCAAGCATTCCCAAGCTCCCCCCATTTTCTTCTTCTCGATTTTCTTCAAAGCCGAAATAGGGGAGGCCTAAGCCATTTCCAACTCACTCAATTCTCTCTCAAATCCAAATTACTCTTGCAAGCATCATCAAGGGACCTCATCGAGCTCAACCAAGATGTTTCCCAAGTCTCCAAGCCATGGGAGGCCTCACCTTGATCAAGCCCGATCACCATTGAAGGGGAGCTTGGTCAACCGAGAAATTCACTTCAAATCAAAGCTTGATACCTTCAATAGGGCTTCGTCTCTACTAGACAAAGCTATCTCCACCGTTGGAAGCACCGGTGATAGCCTCCAACGAGGTATTGCTCAAAACCCTAGACATAGGAATTTTTGCTTGGTCCTTTGTGAAGGGAATTGTAATCCCATTATATATTAGCCATTGATTTCATTACTTGTGCCTCCTCGAAGGTGTGGGGTGAGTTTGAGCTCCATCCGAGCTTGAGTGAGCTCAGATCGAGTGACGATTGATGGATGACATCCATCTCTCGCCGCTCAAGAGGAGGCAAATCACACACACCATCCGTTCCACATGATTGGAACAGACGGTTGTGATTAGATCACGGGTTATCCCTTCTGTTTTAAGCTTAAAGTGCAGGATTAATTCTGGCCATCCGATCTTAGATTAGATGGTCCGTGGAGAAACTTCATCCGTCGTCAGCTGACTCGGCAGCGGATGTGACAACTTAAATAACTTATCTCATCACGCAATGTGGAAAGCATGCCACATCAGCCGCTACCTGGTCTGACGGGATTAGGGGATTTAATTAGCTTAATTAATTCAATTTTAACCATGGAACTTCCAAAATTCATAACTAATTGTAGAAAAATAAAAAAAAAATACAAACTCAACTTTATTTTAAAGATAATTCAGTGAGGAATAACATAAAATTAAGTTTAATTGATTTTGAATAGTAACCTTAACTCAATTTGGGTTTTATTAGAAATGTAATTAGGCTAATTACTCCTTAATTAATTCAATAATTAATTCCAAACTTTCCAGGGTTAATTAGTGGGATGACCTCTGCCTCCCATGATTTTCTTGGAATTTATCGTTATATTAATTAGGGGAATTACTTGTTTCATCTCTAATCACTTTTCTAATTAATTAAATAATTAATTAACCTACTAAATAGTGATAAACTCATTAATTAAGCTTCTTAATCATCTTAAAATAGTGAATGGACTTAGGGAATGAGATGAGGATTTCTTTTCCAATCTTTTCCCCTAAGTTTATTTCATTTGGATAAAGTCTTAATTAATTTACAAATTGATTAATGATTTGATCACTTCATTAAATGGCTTAATTAAATAAATAAAATAAAATTATTTTAAAACTTAATCACTTAATCTTGGGTAGATTCTTTGGTGTTCAATAACCTAAAAGAACTTCAAAAGAAATCCTATCCAACTCACATGTGTGGGAAGGTTATGAAAGTACTTAATTAAATCCTTCAGCTTAATCAATCAATAATTATGAGCTAATTACATTAGGCTCCATTATTTTTTAGGTGCATTGCTGATTTAAATTTCATGTGGTTGTATATCATATGTTGGATCATAGTTACTTATTTAATTATATTAAAGTGGTGTAAGTAAGGGGTAATTAATGGATTTAATTCACACCTTAACCTAAGTAAAACATAAAGCCAACCTAATTGTTCTAAAATTAAACTAAACCAATTCACACATGGGGAAAATGGGTTAGGACCAACAAACTCTTTTTACATTTCCTAAGTCAAATAAAATTCAAAAAACTAAAAAATAAAAAAATCTCCTTAAAGAATTTTGATTCACTTTAAATGATCTTATTTCATAGGATGGTCTTTAGGAATTAATTAGGATGAATGAAGTCATATGCTTACATCATTTTATTTTTTTCCAAGCATGCTAAATGTTGTTTGTCATGTGAAGCCATGCATTCATCTCTTTTGAAAAATCAATTAAATAAAATATTTTTCTTTATGTCAAATTGCATGTTTTGGCTATAGTAAGAATATGTGGCTATTATCACTATTAAATCAAAAATTATTTTAAAATCTACGAATCAAAGATTATGAATGAAGTGATGCTACTTATAAGTACTTATAAGCTTGCATGTGATTATAACATATGATGTATTTTATGTTGTTTTCTTCTCTTCTCTTAACATGGATTTGAATAGGATTTGCAAAGTGTATAGTTCATTTGAAAAGAACACAACACTAGCTTAAATCCATTCCTATGAATTTCTATGTTATGAATTAAAAAGGATCCTTATATTCACACATGTAAATTATACAACCAAATCAAACAAACAAAAATCTTTTGCATGATTTTTCATTCATTTGTTTCTTTTTGTACATCTACATGTATTTAAGAAAAGTGGTATATTCCGGACATCCCTTAGACTTTAAGTTCCTAAGTAGGTCTTATACCTTACACCCCTGGTGTAAAAAACAATAGTGTCGTACTCACTTATGTCTTTTATACATATGAATGTGCATTATGTTAGAGGACAAAGAATCTCTCTCTTCTACATAATAAAAATATGTGTTTATGGAAAATCCAAATCTCAAAATCATATCTCTTAGCATTCACCATCAAGGTGTGCTAAAATATACATTGCATGTATAGGTATGCTTAGGATTATTCACATGCATGGTATACATGTTGGAAAGAAATAAAGGATTGTGTGTTATGTGATAGTAATTCACATTAACTAATCCTAGGATGCCTTTCTTATTGAATAGGGCCATTTAGAGAAAATATAAACTTAGGATTAATTAAAACACATAATAAAATATTCATTAAAGAAAAAATTATTAATGAATCTACCTTAGAAATTACTTAAGGTAGGGATGAAAGAGAAGTTCTCTTCTCTTTTCTTCTCTTTACAACATTTAGTAACTAAATGTAGGTTCATCCAAACTAAATCAAATCATCAAATAAAATTAACAAATCAACTAAATCACTTAAATAAAACCACCCTCTAAATTAAATCCTTCACACTTAGAAAATTCCAACTTTAAAGCCTTGCTAAGACATGCCACACAAGCCTTAAATGGAAGACACATTAGGCTAAGTCACCATTTCTAGCTCTATGTTAGGTAGTGCATGGTTTGGTGTCTGATTTTATTTTGTGATGTAATATTTTTAGACTAAATGTTAGGGTGCATGTGCATAGACTAGATGATAGGATGATCTTAGTTTAATCATGTCTTCTATAGAGGATTGTGCTTAAGGGGCGCTGTAATAAAAAAAATATAAATATTTTTGCTGTGCAGGTTGCTTATACCCCTAAGCATGATCCAAATTAGGATAGGTGAACTTGGTTACCCATGTGTGGGATGCTAAGTCCAAATTATTCATATAACTGCTTGGGTTGTGTGGAATGTTTAGCTAATTTCTATTTTACAGATTTAGTTAGATTTATCTTTCCCATTTTAATGTAAACTTTTCAATTAATATTTGGAATGAATGTTATGGGAGAATTAAGATGAACATTGGTCATAAGACTATGTCTTATGTACCATGTGAAGCCTTGGAGCAAACTACATCTCAAGTCAAATGAAGAAAGAAAGAAATGAAGAAATAGAGAAATGAAGAATCAAAGAAATAAAGAATGAAGGCCCCCATAATATGAATTCCTTTTTGATTGTAATTATTCATTTATAATCTGGGTTGTATAAGGGTCAAGCTCAGCTACCCATTTTCCTTCTAAGGTTTGTACGGTGGAGTCTGATCACATCGACCTCTTATTCTTTTATTCTAGCTTTATAAAATTGTTTGATGATTGTTTAGCTTGGGCATTAGAAATGGCATGATTTTCCTAGTTTCTTAATTGCTTGATGATTGTTGAATGGCCTGGATGTGATTAGACTCTTAGGAGAAAATAATTTTTTATCCAATTAATCAACTCAAAATTAAAATTAAATAACTCATAACCTCACCTAAAAAGCCTAGGGCATAAATCAATATAATAAAAGATTTAGCAACCCCTTAGTTGGATGTTGTATGTCTCATATCATGCATAAAACATATTGCTTCACTCTTGCTGTTGGAGGGCTTCCACCTTTGCTAGAGAAAAAGGTTTGACCTTTGAGAGCCATGGTAGAAATACACCTCTTTCTTTCTGATTTTGGCCCACAATCAATCTTCTCATGCGTTAGGCATATGAAATCCCATAGCCCGTGTCAAATGAAAAATTTCCAAATATCAAAATAAAACTTAACAAAATTTGCATTAGATATAAGTCATTATTCATGCCCTTCATGATCTAGTCTCTTAGAGAGTGTGTTTAAGGACTTAGTCTCCTTTCTAAATAAAAAATAGCCTAGCTATCTTGCAAAGCATAAGACTTGCTCACATGTACTTAAAATTATAGGAGGAGTTAGTTGGCACCCCGAGGTTGTAAGTCCAATAGTCAGTGGTTTATTCTCTATGGAGGTAAACCATATACCCTCACCTTAGATTTAGGTCATGCCTTTGGCCTGTAAAGCTCCCCAGATTTAGGATCGAGGTTGTTGTTTCCCTTTTGGCATAAATCCTCACCTCTTAGGCATTTCCAGATCTTGTGTTGTGGAATTGTAAGCCAAGATTTCTAATAAAATTCAACTCAAATATAATCCTCTTCAAATTTCAAAATATAAAGCCCAACCATAGGATAGTTTGGGATGCTCTAGGTTTCTAGCATGAGCATCCCTACTCATCTCCTTTGGTTTGATAATAACTCCCTCCTTTTGATCAATCCCACTTGATTTTCTAAAAAATAACTAATTTGTTGATAGTCCTATCTTTGAAATCTTTGGAGACAATGATCATTTACCTTAATCGAGAGTATTCTTAAGGAATCTCATTCCTTAAGATGTAATTAACTATGGGGGCTTGCCTCCATAGGGAACTTAACAAACCATGTTTAAAATAAACCCTACTTTACTTTTCCATGTAAAGTAGGGGAAAGATCTCTAGTACATTCGAAGACCCATTGTCCTTAGGAGTCTTTATTAGGTGATTAGGTCCATTGTAGGATGGTGACTTCTATCTCTCAAGATAGTACATCATTCCTCAATGTCATACTCGACTATCCTAATAAGTACATCTATGTATCTACGTGGTGTCCCAACATACACAATATTTTATTTTTCAAATTCTCAAAGTTTGAGAAATAAAACACCATATATTTTTTTGGCGACTCTACTGGGGATGGTTCCTCTCTCCATCTTTGGTAAATATTCATTGTCTTTAAATATCGAGATTATCCTTCTTTCCGTTGGCACTTAGTTTATTTCATTCTTAAGCTAAGCTAGCCAACATCCTTTAGGTTTTAGGACCTCACTCCGTGTAGGTCTTAAAACCTATTGTCCCAATAGATAGAAAATAAAAATTTAATAAAAGATATTACTAAAATATAAATCCTTATAAAATCTCTTTCAAAGAACTTTCAAAAGTTCAATAATAAAAAAATATTTATAACTCAACCTCATCTAACAATCTTCAAGATTATTACATGTTGGATCTTTTCAAAAATAAAAATTAAAAGTCATCTTTCAAAACCACTAATGAACATCCTCATTCAATATACCCAAATTTATTGAATGAAGATTTTATTTCCAAATAAAATCAAAATCATCTTTTAAAAAGCACATATGAACATCCTCATTCAATATACCCAAATTTATTGAATGAAGATTTTATTTCCAAATAAAATCAAAATCAACTTTTAAAAAGCACATATTTAAAAATGAACTTCCTCTTTCAATATACCCAAATTTATTGAATGAAGATTTCAATTCTAAACAAAATCAAAAAATTATCTTTTTTAAAAAAGCACATATTTGAAAATGAATACCCTCATTCAATATGCCCAAATTTATTAAATGAAGATTTCATTTCCAAATAGAATCATATCATAACATTGAAATTCCATTTCAACATATCTCACATATGTTGAAGTTGGAATTTCTTTCTTTTCAAAAAAGTATAAATTTGAAAATAAGCCTCTTCATTCAATATATCCAAATATGTTGGATGAAGGTTTTATTTCAAATAAAATCACCATTTGAAATTCCACTCACACATTCCACATGTGTTAAGTTAAATTTCTCTTTTCAAAAGCAATAATCACACACAAAATTTCATCTTTGAAAAATAAAACATGATTGACTCCCATTTGACATACCCAAATTTGTCAAATGAGAGTTTCATTTTTCAAAATAAATTTGGATCTTTTATTTAACATACCCAAATTGGCTAAGCAAAGAGCCTTCTTTTCAAAATCAAAATATCAAAATCAAACACATGTGAACCTTATTTAGCATACACAAATTTGCTAAGTAAAGTTCTCATTTTCAAAAAAATCAAAGCATCAAAATCGAAAACATATTTGGTCTTCATTTAGCATACCCAAATTTGCTAAGTAAAGATCCTTTTTTCAAAATCACAAAAATCAAACACATTTGGATACTTTATTTAGCATACCCAAATTTGCTAAGTAAAGATCCACTTTTCAAAATCACAAAAATCTAACACATTTAGATTCTTTATTTAGTATACCCAAATTTGCTAAGTAAAGATCCACTTTTCAAAATCGCAAAAATCAAACACATTTAGATTCTTTATTTAGCATACCCAAATTTTCTAAGTAAATATCCTCTTTTCAAAAGCATCAAAATCAAATACATTTAGATTTTTTATTTAGCATACCCAAATTTGCTAAGTAAAGATCCTCTTTTCAAAATCACAAAAATCAAATACATTTGGATTCTTTATTTAGCATACCTAAATTTGCTAAGTAAAGATCCTCTTTTCAAAATCACAAAAATCAAACACATTTGTATTTTTATTTTAATATACACAAATTTGCTAAGTAAAGATTCCATTTTTTAAAATTAAAACAAAAGAACACATTTGGACTTTATTTAGCATACATAAATTTGCTAAGTAAAGATTCCACTTCCAAATTCACACATGATTCATATCATGGGCAAACAAGCAAAAGAAGAAAATTATTTTCAAACAACTCATTTGGCATACCCAAATTTGCTAAATGAGTAATCACAAATAAAACCAATTGACCCTCTATTTAGCATACTGAAATTTGTTAAATAAAGGGTCCCTAAACATAAAATCAAATTCGAAAATGAACCAATGGAAGCATCAAAGATCTCTTTGAAATATTTGAACCCATTTCCAACATACACGAATTTGTTGAAAATGAATTCTAAATTCAAAATCTCCTCTCCAATTCATTCAAAATCTCTCTCATAAATTTAAAGAGCTCCACTTAACATATTCAAATTGTTGAGTATGGGTTCAAATTCTAAAGCAAATTAAGACAGAAAATCTGATTTGAGTTTGTTTCCAATAATTATAGAACTTCAGCTCAGTTTTAGTCAGCTTTTTACTCAAGTTCAATACAGTTGAAATGGATGCTCAAAAGTATGTGTTTAATTTCCCCCTTTGGGATGGATTTGGCCTTGGATCGGGCCAGCATCTCTCAAACTAATTTCACTCATTCACTTTGGTTAGGATTGAGGGGCTAGGATCACTTGGGGAAACCTCACGATCCAATAGGAGTGTGGTGTTTGGCAGTCATCCATGTTGAGATGCCATATTCTAAATTTCCCTCAGGAAGATATGGAGGTTCTCATTAGCATCCGCTCGGTACTAGTACATTCAATTATTCCCATCCTTGTATGGGCTAGTACCCACTCATTGGCTTCTTCAGGGAAGGCTACCTTTAGGGATAGTCTCCCCTTTGAGATAAGGTTCCCCTCTTGCTCCTCCTAGCGACTGGCCAATAGATGCCACAAGATCAAGACATCATGTGTGCATTAAAGAGATAGGGGTCTCAGTTTAGAGTAGAGTCACCCGAGATAGTTTCTCGTATGATTACACATAACAAGTTCCATCCTCTCTCTATATCTTATGGGGAGAAAGATGTTATGAGGATTATAGTGTCACCTCCACCTGCAGTTCACTATAAGGCATCTACCAGAGATAGGAGGAGGTCCTATGCTGGCTTTAGGATAATTTTGTGCCAAGTTGGCAGGTCTTCTGGATGATCAGAGTCATAAGCCCAATTTGATCTACGATCAGTCATTCCTCACAGTGTAGGCGAGCATATCTGGTAGGAGATGGCCAAGGAGGCCCGTGTATTAGTGCATGTTACTAGTAGAGAGAGATGAAGGTACACCTGACAGTCAGCTGCCTCCGCCCTAGTTGATTTTCCCGATCGGCACGTTACCTGCATTGGTCATACTGATATTCTTATATTGATCGGTACTACTCATCATGGGAGGAGGGCTCCCACGCAAAGAGAATCGATGGTGCCTCCATCACACCGCTCCACTCCATGTCCGCCATTGCCAATACAGGTCCCATCTTTCACAGTTCCATCTAAAGCCATGAAGGTAGCATCAGGAAAAAAGAAAGCCCCACTAGTGATCTGGCTACGACCAAGAGATCCCATTTCATCTACACCACCGATTGAGGTCAGGCCGAGCTCTCTTGCTCAATCCCCTACTTCAGTTGCACTGAAGAGAGAGTGGAGACCTTGTAGCATCATATACGTGCCATCACCACCACCACCTCAGCAGATCATGGATGTAGCAATGGCAGAAAGAGAAGGAGATAGTTCAATTATCCCCATGGAGATGATCTTCCTAAGAGTAGCACTCCACCCATGGCAGATGATAGCCATGGGCATGTATCCTCTAATGAGCATAGCCCTCACAAGATCAGTATTTCAGTAGCAGGGGAGGTTCATATGTATCTATGTTCATGAGCATGATCCCAGTCGGCCGATCATTTGTGGCCGGGTTGGACGCTCATAGATGATATTGTAGTACAGTATCTCATTGAGAAGAAGAAAATCCTAGGGTATGACTTATCTGACCTAGAGGAAGAGAAGGTTAGCTTTGATCCCAACAAAGATGATTTGTTGGAAGAATCGGTAGAGGTGCATATGGCAGATACCAGAGGTTCCCTCCTTCGAGATCAGCATGGTTTGGAAGGTGTTGCAGCCGAACAGGATGATACGACCTATTCGACCCGACACCTCCTTCAACAACTTAAAAAAAAAGGATGAACACATTGACAAGATGGGAAAGAGGCTTGAAGATTTGCTAGTAATAGTTTTGGCACTTCAGAATCAATCTCCAGTAGCACATCCTACTATTGTGGAGACTAGGCAGCCTGAGTTATTGCATGTCTTGCATAAACCTAAGAGTTCACCTTCGGTAGAGCAGGGAAGCACTAACTTGTATAGGAAGGTAGTGGACAGTACCTCCGTATAAGAAAAATATATTAAACTCATGGTTGAACAACAAGTGAGATAAGCATTGGCGTAAGCCCGAGGTGGTTCATCGGTTCCAAAGGGTAGAGCCTACCCAAAGGACTTCGATACTATCCAATATCCTAAGGGCTTTGTGCCTCCTTCTTTCAAGAGTTTTGATGGCAACAGGAACTCTCGGCCATAAGCGCCGGGCTGTATTACGATGAGTGGCGATGTACTATTATTCCATCTTTTTATCAGTAGTTTAGCAGGCATAACCTTTGATAAGTACGATGAACTCCCCATACTGAGTTGGAGCAACTCTTTATTAAAAGGTTTGCTAAAGCTCAGCAAAGGGTAACTATGGGCAATCTCGTTGTAGCAAAATAACACATCGGTGAGTCCCTCATTGATTATATTTTAGATGACACAATTTGAGTATGAAATATGTAAACTATCGACGACATGTCATTGAAATTCTACTAAAAGAATATTCATGGCGGTGCCTTCATCAAAGGTTTCACCATCAAGACATTTGAGAAGCTAATCAACAAGGCAGCTAGTCTACAAGGAGAGGCCAAATAGTTGCCTTTTCAAGATCAGTCATCAAAGCCAAAGTCATAGAAAGCCTATGTAAAGAAGCCAGGGACAGTAGCAGTATTGGACAAGGGGAAGCAACCAGCCAAGGATCAACATGAGAGACCTCGAGTTCCATAACTATCACTTCTACCTTTTTTACCACCACTTAGGTCATCCTATCGTCCACCGTAGCAGCCTCCATGGCCTTCACTGCCTCCTCCTCAGCCATATTCATAGTAATGGTGCACATACCCACCCCCAGGTATCTACCATCCACCTACTCTTTTGGATAAACTAAACAAACCTTATTCATTTAAAAGGGAGGTAGTTAGGAAAATCTTTAAGAACCTCTTAAAGAAACGAATTCATACTTGAGCCTAGAAGCCCAGGAAGTGGGGCAATGATCCAAACTTTTACCCCTACCATCGCATGCTAGGCCATGTTTTGGAGGATTGCTTTATATTTAAGGACTGGCTTGAGTATAGCTACAAGTCAAGTGCTATAGTTATCCCTAGGGAATATCTAGTGGAACAACCATCTAATTTTGTTAGGGTAATCCTTGGGGATACATGTGATCCTCTCAAAATAAAAGAAGGTTGGGATATCTCTTTATCCCAAACCTCTAAAAAGATTATTTCAAAAATCAAGAAACTTTTCTTGCAGGTGCCTGAGGTAGCTCGAACCTCCAACATCAAGGAAGGTTCGCAAGTTGCCAAAGATAACTTGGGGAAAGTGGGAGCTTAGCAGCAGCAGTAGCCCATACTAGCCTGAGATAGCCAAGTAGCATAACCACCGGCAGAGCCCAGCCTCCATTCCACCACTGCAGTTACTACTTCAGTTGACACTTTTACTTCAACTAGCTCTTCCTCTAGTAGACATCTTGTATCAGCGGATGAGTGCATCAAATCCCTCACCCCACTTACTTTACTAGATTTCTACTATATACCTTCTTTTAAGTCCAAGAAATCGAGGAATAAAGCTAGTTTGAATTACACCTGTGTCACTTCTGATGGGTTGTCTGACTCTACTCTTTTAGAAAACTCTTCAAATCTAAATAACTATAACAACTCTGATCATCATTTTTCTAATTCAGAAATGGACTTTCCTTTTCTGAATACTACGGGTTCACCTCATGAGATAGACTTGGAATCATCTGATTTTGAGGGTCCTATAGGAGAAGCTGTAGGTATGCTTGACAAGTAGGTAGAATATTCCACTAACCTGCCATAAGAGATCACCGAAGTTAACCTCCGTAGTGGCAAGGTTCTACCTCCTAGGGCTGCACCTCAAGATAAGGGTAAACAAATCATTGGTTCTAATAAGGAAGAAGCCCCTCCATAGGATGCTCCACCCATGGATATGCTTGTGGAGGATCAGCTTAGAGTTGATTACAATATCCTTGCTCACCTAAGAAAGTTGCTAGCTAAACTAAGCATATATGATGCCCTTATCTTATTCAAAGAGATGAGGGAATCATTAATCAAGGATCTTCTTGATCTAGAGATATGCTTAGCTCGGTTGACCGCTATTAGAGAGGAGGTACATTATTCAAGAGAAGCCAAAGGAGTCACATTCACCGATGAAGACCTTCTTCTATGGGACATGGAGCACAACCGTCTCCTCTACATCATAGAGAATATGGGTAGATTTAGACTTTCAAGGGTTTTGGTTGATCTTAGTGCATCAATGAATATTATGAGTCTAAATACCCTTGCCTATTTAAGCATTGACATCTCTAAGCTCCGAGGAGATTGAAAGATGTTGAGAGGATTCAATGAACAGGGCGAGAGGGCTTTAAGCTCCATAGTGTTACCTTTAGAAATAGGGGACTAGAAGACTGAAACCAAGTTCTATATAATTGATTTGAATACATTGTTCACTGCTTTGCTCGATATGCCTTGGATACACTAGAATAAGATGATTCTATCCTCCCTTCATCAGTGCATCAAGTTTTGAAGGGATGGAATCAAATACTGTGTCAAAGGAGATGAAAAGTCATTTTTAGTTAGAGAGGTCGAGATATATGAAGAAGCGACCTACTATCTTCCTCAAAATAAAAATACATTTTATCATGAACTTGATCAAAATTCAAATACAAAAGAAAAATAAAAAGAAGAAAAAAAAAAGGAAGGTACAAGTGAGTGAGAAAAGGACACCAAGGAAGAGGTAGAGTCACATGTTACATTCCACCCATAGTTCGTTCCACCATATGGACATATGGGTAGGATGACTCGACCTCCACCAGGCAGAAGCAGAGGCAATTCTAGAGATGGAAGACCTCCTGGATGGCAGTCAGCCAACAGGAGCCATGTTCTAGCTCACAGGAGTACTCCAACTATTCACATAGACTTGGAATCTAGCTCAGAGGATGAGTCTCATGTGATTAAGCAAACCTCTCTGGGTTTCATTGGAGTTGACACTCGAGCGGATAGTGATAGGAAAAAGCATGAATGTATTTGAATTAGGTTTATGTAAACTACAGGCAAGTTGGGAACTTTAATTGTAACCTCACTTTCTTCTTAAAAACTTGAAGGTTTAGTAGTTAAGGAAGCCCTTAAGTCTTACATGAATGTCAAGCCAAAGAGATTTCTATTGGGACCATCATCCTCAAGTCCAAAAGCTGATATAGAACTTGTGGATAATTCATATAAAGATTAAATGGAATTACCTTTTGATTCGTACTCGCCTTGTGTTCATAATCTTGCAAAGAAAGATTTGATTCCTTATACATGGTCTAGGCACAAGTTAGAGTACTTTGAGAAGCTGTGGAACAACAAAGGCAGGGATGCAAAATCAAGGTTAGGACTAGGATTTAGTACAGTGGGTCTAGTTGATGATGATGATTACTCCTTAGTTGTCACCAATCATCTAGAGTCTGATAGGTTCTTCTCAAACCACACCAACTCTTATAAGGATGTGTATTTAAAAATTTTAGATGATCCTGATGATCTTCAAATCAAAGATGCACCTCCATAATTTTTGAAATCTATTCAACTATCGACAAGCTCAAAGAAATCAACCTCAAGACAGAAGAAAATTCATGCCCCACATACATCAATTCTTTGCTAAATGAAGAAGAAACCAATGACTTAGTTAGGCTATTGATTGAGTTTAAGGACTGCTTTGCATGGAGCTATGAAGAGATGCTCGGATTATCTCCTAACATAGCAGTCCACAAACTAGCAATAGATCCTAACGCTAACCCTATCAAGCAAGCTCCTAGATGCATGTGATTAGAAATCGAACAATAGGTCATTTCTAAAGTCAAGAAATTGATCGATGTTGGTTTTATCAGGGAAGAAAAATACCCTACCTGGTTAGCCAGTGTTGTGCCAGTTAAGAAAAAGAATGGCCAAATTCACTGCCGATTTCAGGACTTAAATAAGGCATGTCCTAAGGATGAATTTCACTTCCTATACCAAAATTAATGGTGGACATGCCTCATCTCATGCAAGATTCTCCTTCATGGATCATCCGCTACAACCAAATCAAGATGGCCCCGAGGATGAAAGAAACACCGCTTTTCAAACCCGAATATATTATTATAAGGTCATGCCTTTTCGCCTTAAAATGTCTATACATACCAGGCCATGACTCGGATCTTCAATGAACTCATTCATCATCAAGTTGATTGTTATGTTGATGATCTTGTAGTCATGAGTAAAGAAAAAAAAGTCCATCTTTTTGACTTGAGAGTAGTTTTCGAATGGTTAAGATAATTCAACCTCAAAATGAATCTCAAGTGTGCATTCAGTAGCTTCGGGAAGTTCCTTGGGTTTATTCAACAGGGAATAGAGATAGATCTAAAAGATCAAAGCTATCTAGAAATGCCACCTCCTAAAAGTCTAACTCAACTTTGATCTTTCAAAGGGTGGTTGGCATATCTAAAATGCTTTATATCCAATCTATCAAAAAGATGTAAGCCATTTTTAGCACTTATCAAAAAGGATGCTAAGTTCAAGTGGGATGACAAACGTTAGCATGCCTTTGAAGACATCAAGCAATATTTTGTGAAGCCACCAGTTCTAGCAGCCCCTATCCCGGGAAGACCACTTATCTTCTACACTGCTGCATTGGACGACTCCTTTGGCGCCTTGTTGGCTCAAACCAATGAAGAAGGGAAGGAGAACACTCTTAACTACCTCAGCCATCATCTGATCCCTGCTGAAGCAAATTATCCACCTATTGAGAAATAATGCTTAGATTTAATCTTTACATCCCAAAAGTTATGACATTATATGCTTTCTCATAAGGTGAACTTGATTTCAAGAATCAATCCACTGTAGTATCTCATGACATGGTAGATGTTATCTGAATGTTTGGCACATTGATCCATGATTCTCTCACAGTTTGATATTACATTCATACCCCTTCATGCGGTGAAAGGACAGACACTAGAGGATTTTTTAGCAGCACACCCACTTCCTGTTGATTCCCCGCTTAGTGATGATCTCCTTGAAGAACAAATCATGAATTTAGGGGAGGTTAACAATCACCGTTGGGAGAGGTATTTTTGATGGTGCGGCTTCCTTTCAAAAAGGAGAAAAACCATGATCTACTCTTCCAGGAAAGGCAGGGGTAGGAATAGTTCTCTTAACTTCAGACCATGATGTGATGAGATTCTCATACTATCTCTCCAATCCATGCACCAATAATGAAGTCGAGTATGAGGCTTTGATTGCCGATCTGGAGTTAGCTATTATAGTGTGTATCAAAAGTATCAACATCTATGGGGATTCTCAGCTGGTCATCAACCAGATTGCTGGGTCTTATAAAGTTCTAAAACATATGCTTCGTCACTACCATGAGTACACCATGAAACTATTGGCCAAAATCCCTAAGGTCACCATCTACAAGGTCCCTCGAGGAGAGAATGTAGTAGCAGATGCTTTGGCCAAACTTGCCAAGGAATTGGCATGTACGAAAGATGAGTCCATTCCAATAAGGGTCCAAAATAGATAAGTCCTATCCTTTATTAATGCTGAACTCATTGAGAGATTCTCTCTTGAAGGGGAGGTTGTCGTTGACAATAAAGATGAGGAGTTGGATTGGAGGCAACCATTTATAGATTATTTAAACATAGGCAAACTATCTCAAGAGAAATCATAAGCCCATCAGATGAAGCAAAGAACTCTCTCCTATGCTCTCATGGATGGCACCTTGTACCAACGATCTTTTAATCAAATGTGGTTACACTTTTTAGAAAAATATGAAGCCCATAAGATCATGATCGAGATACATTCAAGTCTATGCATAGTGCATCAATCTGGTCTGAAGATGAAAGCAAAGATCAAGAGACTGGGATACTACTGGCCTTTGATGATCACAGACTGCATTAACATAGCTAGGAGATGCCATCAATGTCAGGTACATGGTGTGGTCCTACATCAACCACCCAACATTCAACACCCTACATTGGCCTCATGGTTATTTGAGTGTTAGGGTACTGACATAGTGGGTCCAATTAATCCTCCTTATGCTAAGGGTCATCGATTCATCTTAGCTACCACCGATTACTTTTCCAAGTGGACAGAGGCAATCCCATTCAGAGAGGTTACAACTCAGCATATGCTCCAGTATTTCAGGAACCATATCGTATATAAGTTCGAGGTGCCTTGATGAATTATATCCGATAATGGTATTGCATTCAAAAGCACCAAGATCAATAGTTTCACTAGGAGATACAGTATAGATTGGAAATATTCCACCATCTACTATCCCAGAGAAAATGGCCTAGTAGAATTATTCAACAAAACTCTCATCCAGACACTAAAGAAGATACTTGATGACAACAAGCGATAGTGGCATGAGCAGTTGCTTAAAGCTTTGTGGGCATACCACACCACATACAGAACTCCAACCCAATCTACCCCATTCATCTTAGTGTATGGGTCTAAAGTTATTTTACCATTAGAAGTTTAGCTCCTATCACTAAAGATAGCAATGGGTAGTAAAATCACTATAAAGCAGGATGCAAAGTTGCGGTTAGAAGAGCTCAAAGGTTTGGAGGAGAAACGCCTATGGGCATGCCAGAACCTCAAGTTATACAAAGCCAAGATGATTCAAGCTCACAACAAGCTGGTCTACCCTAGTGCTTTTCAAGTAGGAGAGCTTGTTCTAGTTCTAAGGAGACCAATTGTTGCCCATCAAAAGATGGGAGGCAAGTTTGAACCCACTTGGGAAGGCCCTTTTGTCACAGAAAAGGCCTACCAAGGAGAATCTTGTCAACTTATTGATTGTAAAGGGAACACCTGATGCTTCCAATTAATGGGCTCTATTTAAAGAAGTACTACTCATAAAATCATCTTTGAAAATAATTATCATCAAAAATTTCATTTCAATTCATCAAGATACTCTCTTCATTCGAAGCATTGTTTGCTTGTTTACGAATCCTCCATGACGTGTTTAGGGTGGGTGTAAGAGAACCCAAGAGGAATCCTATCCCTCTTTCACAACACAAACACAAATTAAACATGATTCCCCAGTGTTACTAGAATAGGCGTGAGAGAGCCCAAGAGGGATCCTATTTTGACTAGCACGACTAAGGGTGTAAGAGAACCCAAGTGGCACCCTTTCTTAGTGGGATCACAACTGCCATTCGTGGCACCATTTCATCAACTTTTAAATACATTTTAGGATAGGTCTGAGATAACCCAAGCGGCATCTTGTATTCTTCAAACATAAACATGAACATAAACATAAACACAAAAATATATCTTTTGTCTGGGGTAATTTTGATGTGGGAGCAAGCCCCCTGTGGCACTCACTCATTAGTTGCTCTAGGTTGGGCTGACATATTACTTTGCTAATGTGTCACCCAATGGTCACTTGTATGAAAGATGTGAGTCCCCGTACTTTCTTCCTAACTTGACCATTGCAAACCAACAAGCGCCTTGTTAGTTTGGTAGGCCTTACTGTGCAACCAGTAAGCTACCTCATGTTGACTTTGTTTAAGAAGATGTAAGCCTACACGCTTTCTTTTTGAACTAGCCATCATGATCTAACTAGGTCAAGTATATTTTGAGGCTTAGGATAAGTCCCCCAATGGCTCCTTTCCTCTCAACTACTTTTGTATAAGTCCCCTAGTGGCATTCACTCAGTAGTCACCCTAGGTTGGATAGCACCTATCGAGTTGAAGACAGACTATCCCGAAAATTAGTACTGCTATAGGAAGATATGAGTCCCATATGCTTTCTTCCTAGACTAATTATTGCAAATCGATGGGCACTTTAGGTTGGTTGATGTTTACTATACTGATAGTGACTCACCCGGTGGATACACCACTCTTGGCAGATATGAGTGCCCATGCTTTCTCCTTGAGTTGGCCACTGAATACCTATAGATATTATCTTCTCTAGGGTTTTGGATAAAGCCCTTAGTAGCCCCTCCCTTATGAGCTTTCTACTTTAATCACGTCCTTTGCGACCCCATTTAGACACTACCAGCGTTACTCTTGGATTGGACAGTCCCCCTTTTCTAGTAGCCACCCCTGTGGTTGGAGAATTTGTTTAATGGATGCACAGATTCTCCCTTGGACTAGTAAATTTGAGATAAGTATAGGCTGATATAAGCTCCTTCTCAGTATGATCCCTCACGAACCAACAGGGTCCACGATAAACAAACAAAATAAACAAACAAATCTATTCACTTATGGATTAAGAATTTAAGCCCCTAATTGCCCCTTTCCTAAGCAGACATACTTTCTTTAGGGCAATGTCAGCCAAACTCTCTATAGGAATTTCCTTACTACACTTGAGTAGAGATAAGTCCCCAGGTTGACACTCTCTCAGTAGTTGTCCATAGGTTAGGTTTGATATATTTTTCCATAAACAGGTTACCCGACAGTCATTTTGCTTTGGAAGATGTAAGTCTACTACACATTCTTTCTAGCATGACTATCATAAATTGACGGGTTGCCCTAGGTCAAGTTGACAGATTACCTTGCTAATGTGTCACCCCAATGGTCTTTTGTTCAAGAAAGATGTGAGTCCCCGTGATTTCTTCCCTAAACTGGCCACTGTAAACTGAAAGGCACCCCTTTGGTTGGATAGTTCTCCCCTCGACTGGGAAGCTACTCCATTTGGATTGGTAAATCTGAATATAGGTCTAGGCCGACACGGCCCCTACTCAGTGCGGTCCATCACAAACCGATGGGATCCATCAAAAATAATTAAAAATGAAATTAATTTTGACTATTTTGAGCTGATTTAAGTCCCCTAGTGGAATTCACTCAAGAATACCTAAGGTTGGGTTCAATGCTTTGCCAACCAATCACCCCAAAGAATCGATCCCTACTTTGGAGGATGTAAGTCTACTATGCTTTCTTCCTAGTATAGCTACTGCACACCGAAAGGAAACCCCTTTGGTTGGATAGTCTTACCATGTGGTTGGTGGACTTCTCCTTTAGATTGGTAAATATGAAGTAGGCCAACATGACCCCTACTTAGTACGATCCATCGCAAACCGATAGGGTCCATCTTAAAATCTAAAAATTTAAAATCTAAAACAAAATCAACCAACCTCCCCTAGTGGAGTCAAATCAAACAATTAAATCAATCAGCTTCTCCTCAGCGAGATGCAAAATCAAACCTCCCTCAGTGGAGTTAAATCAAACAAATCAAATCAATCAGCTTCTCCTCAATGAGGTGCAAATCTTTCCAATTTCCTTGGTAGAATCAATTCAAATCCAACCCGAACTTGCTCCCTTAGCAGAAGGTTCATATCTTTTATCCCTAGTGGATTTCAAAATTTAATCTCCCAATAGATTTCACAACCTCTCATCCCCAGTGGATGACTTGAACTTCCTTCCTTAGTGAAGGGTTCACATACTTAATCCCTAGTGGATTCCCCCTTTGCACTCTTATGTTTTTGACATAAGTAAAGAAGCATTTCACCAACATTTTGATTCATTATGCACCTTGAGTTTAGGAGTTGATCATTTTTATTAGTGCTTGTGATCATTTGAACGTTGTTGATCATGTTGATCAACACAAATACTTACGGTGTGCCTTGTCAGTCACACCACACCTATTGGGAGCCCTTTATTGACATCACTTTTGAAGTGAGCTCTCAACTTCTCCATCTTAGATATAGGACTCCTCTAAACACTAAAGTCCTTAGTCTTAAGACACTTCTAATGATTAGGTGAACACTTAACTTAACCATAGAGACTCAGAAGAGTTAGCCATAGGAACAGGTTATGCCTTAGGGGTATTAGGAGGACTTGTCTACCCTATGGCTTGAACCAAATCCTTGCTTCCTTCTTTCAAGTCAAACTTCAAACTCAAATCAAATCTTAAATCAATTCCAGCTCAATTGATTTTCCCAAATCATAAATCAATTCCAAAATTCAAATCATAAATCAAATCTCAAATGATTAAATCCCATGATCAATTCCAAATCAAATCTTAAATCAATTCTAACTCAATTGATTTTTTTTCAAATCATAAATAAATTCCAAAACTCAAATCATGAATCAATTCCAAATAATTGAAACCCATTATCAATTCCAAATATAAAATCTTTTCGAAGCCCTTTTGATTTCATCTTATGGACTTAGCTCAAATCAAATTCAAATCACTCCAAATTCAAAATATTTTCTCATGACCCATTTATAATCTCATTTATATTCACAAATATAAATGAAATATAAATTCAAATAACTAAAACTAAATTCAAACCTTAAATCCAACTCATACTCTTTCAAGTCAAATCCTTGAACTTAGCCAAACCATTCTCAAATTAATCCAAATCCTTGGATTTTCTCTTCAAAAAATTATTCCTTCAATCACATGCCCAAATATAAACAAAAACCTCAGTCATCAAGCCAAAATCAAACCAACCCAAGTCAAACCCATGTTCACCCTTTTGACTTGGAATTGTCAAATGAATCAAAACCCATTTGACTCCAAATCACTTGCAATTGGATTTATATTTCCATCATAAGTCCATATGTTAATTCAACCAAACCTAAATCAAGCTTTGATCAAGCCAATTGACCCACTTAGGCTCACTTGACCCAAAGTGACCTAAAGGATCTTTTTGAGCCAAGTTCTAATCCAATCCAAAATTGATTGAACTAAGCCCATCTAAGATTCTCATCATGGGATGATCAATCACTCAAATTGGGTCAAACTAAGTCAAACCTAGCCTTTGACCAAGTCAACACTTAATCCAAATGAAATCTAAACTAGCCAAAATCCATCATAAGCCAAATTGATTGAAACCATTGATCTAATCCAATCCATAATCAATGATTGAACTTGACCAAGTCATCAATTGATCTAAACCAAGCCTAATTGGCCACTTGACCTATGTTGACCCAAGTTGACCTAAAAAGTCAAAATGGGTCAAATCTTGATCTAAGCCAAATTGATTGCAACCAATGGGTCAAACTCATTCTAAAGTGATTGTTGAACTTGACCAAAGCTTTAATTGGCCAACTAAACCCAACCTAGCCTAACTGACCATGAACCCAACTTAACCTAAAAGGTCAAATCAACTTGAAATCAAATCAAAACAAAATTGATTAAAACCAAAGCTCACAATATATTTTAAATGATCAACCCAGCCTAAATCAACCCATGACTTAACCCAATTGGATCAAATGGGTCAAATTAGTCAACTTGACCCATTTGACCTAAATGAATCTTAATGAACCAAAACCAAATATAAACCAAATTGAATCAAACCAATGATACACATAGGCTCCAAATGATCATTTGAACTTGACCTAACCCATTGTTTGACCCAATTTGACCATTGGTCAACCTAACCCAAATTGACCCAACTTGACCTAAATGGGTCAAATCGAACCAATTCAAACCAAATGAACTCCAAATCACTTGAAATTTGGCCCAACCAACTTTTGAATCATTTCAAATCTACCTAAATCAAAATCAAGGCTAAATGACCACTTTACCCCTAGGTTAAAGGGTATCCTATGACCAAATTCACTTGGAATTTAGTCATATTCTTTCCCAAAGCCACTTGGCATCTTCCTAGTGGTCCACTTGGACACTAAGGGAGGTGATGAACATGACCAAATCACCTTGGGTCAACCATGATCCAACTCAAGGCCAAACTGACCCCTCTAATGGGAATTGACAATTTGGATCACCCCATAGACTCACCCAGCACAAGGGCACTCCCTCTCCTCCACTCCTCTGCCTAAAATGAATCACATGGAGTGCAATGCAAAATCATCAATTAATCAAGACATTGAGCTAAAAAAAGTCTCAGTCTGATCCAAGGAGGGAGAGAAATACTCTCCCTCATTCCCACTCAAACCACAGACATTGAATTTGATTGATCCCTAGGAATTGAAAGCAAGCCTCTCCAAGCCTTGGCAAGCATTACTAAGCCCCCCTATTTTCTCCGTCTCAATTTTCTTCAAAGTTAAAGTAGAGGAGGCCTAAGCCATTTCCAACTCACTCAATTTTCCAACAATCCAAATTACCTTGCAAGCACCATCAAGGGATCTCGTCGAGCTCAACCAAGGTTTTTCCCAAGTCTCCAAGCCATGGGAAGCCTCACCTTAATCAAGCCTGATCACCATTGAAGGGGTGCTTGGTCAACCGAGCAATTCACTTCAAATCAAAGCTTGATACCTTCAACAGAGCTTCATCTCTACTAGATGAAGCTACCTCCTCCATTGGAAGCATCGGTGATAGCCTCCATCGAGGTACTACTCAAAACCATATACATAGAAATTTTTTGCTTGGTCCTTTGTGAAGGGAATTATAATCCCATTAGATCTTAGCCATTGATTTCATTATTTGTGCCTCCCCAAAGGTGTGGGGTGAGTTTGAGCTCCATCCAAGCTTAGATCGAGCAACGATCGATGAATGGCATTTGTCTCTCGCCGCTCGGGAGGAGACAAATCACACACCATTCATTCAATGTGATTAGAATGGACGGTTGTGATTAGATCACGCTTTAGCTCTTCTGATTTAAACCTAAATGATTAATCGGCCATCATCATATATCGACCCATGGAGAAAGTCCGCCGCAAATGACCGGCAAAGTGGATGTGACAACTTAAATAACCTATCCCATCGCCACATAGAAAGCGCGCCGCATCAGCCGCCACATGGCCCGACGAGATTAGGGGGTTTAATTAGCTTAATTAATCTGATTTTAATCATGGAACTTCCAAAATTCATAACTAATTATAGAAAATTCCAAAAAATATAAACTCAACTTCATTTTAAAGATAATTCAATGAGGAATAACATTAAATTAAGTTTAATTGATTTTGAACAGTAACCTTCACTCAATTTAGGTTTTATTGGAAATTTAATTAGGCTAATTACTACTTAATTACTTTAACAATTAATTCTTAACTTCTCAGGGTTAATTAATGGGATGACCTCTGCCTCCCATGATTTTTTTGGAATTTATTATTAGATTAATTAGAGGAATTGCTTATTTCATCTCTAATCACTTCCCTAATTAATTAAATAATTAATTAACCTACTAAACAGTGATAAACTCATTAATTAAACATGTTAATCATCTTAAAATAGTGAATGAACTTAGGGAATGAGATTAGGATTTATTTTCCAATATTTTCCCCTAAGTTTATTTCATTCGGATAAATACTTAATTAATTTGCAAATTGATTAATGATTTGATCACTTCATTAAATAGCTTAATTAACTAAACTTAAAATCAAATTATTCCAGAACTTAATCACTTAACCTTGGGTAGATTCTAAGGTGTTCAATAGCCTAAGAGAACTTCAAAGAAAATCATATCCAACTCACATGTGTAGGAAGGTTATGAAAGTACTTAATTAAGCCCTTTAGCTTAATTAATCAATAATTATGAGTTAATTGCATTAGGCCCCTTTATTTCTATAGTGCATTGCTGATTTGAATTCCATGTGATTGCATATCATAAGTTGGCTCATAATTACTTATTTAATTATGTTAAAGTGGTGTAGGTAAGGGGTAGTTAATGGATTTAATTCACACCTAAACCTAAGTAAAACATAAAACCAACCTAATTATTCTAAAATTAAACTAAATCAATTCACACATGAGGGAAATAGGTTAGGACCAGCAAACTCTTTTCACATTTCCTAAGTCAAATCAAATTCAAAAAAAAAAATTCAATCTCCTTAAATAATTTTGATTCAATTTAAATGATTTAATTTCATAGGATTATCTTTAGGAATTAATTAGGGTGAATGAAATCTTATGCTTACATCACTTTATTTCTTTCCAAGCATGTTAAATGTTATTTTCCATGTGAAACCATGCAATTATCTCTTTTAAATCAATTAAATAAAATGTTTTTCTTTATGCCAAATTGCATGTTTTGGCTAAAGTAAGAATATGAGTGATTATTATCACTATTAAATCAAAAATTATTTTCAAAACCTACAAATCAAAGATTATGAATGCAGTGATGCTACTTATAAGTACTTATAAGCTTGCATCTGATTATAGCTGTGGTGTTTTATTTTCATCTTTGAGTAAATGAAACTAGTTGGACACCACATAGATCCACAGATGTTCTCATTAGGGTGTTCAGGTACGACATTGATGAATGATGTAATATCTCAAAAGATAGAAGTCACCATCCTACAATAGACCTAATCACCTAATGAGGACTCCTAAGGACAATGGGTCTTCGAATGTACCAAAGATTTTCCCCCTATTTTACATAGAAAAGTAAAGCAGGGCTTATGTTAAATTGAGTTCGTTAAGTTTCCTATGGAGGTAAACCCACATAGTTAATTACATCTTAAGGAATGAGATTTCTTAAGAATACTCTCGATTAAGGAAAATGATCATTGTCTCCAAAGATTTCAAAGATAGAACTATCAACAAATTTATTATTTTTGGAAGATCAAGTGGGATTGATCAAAAGGAGGGAGTTATTATCAAAACCAAAGGGAGATGAGTAGGGGATGCTCACGATGCTAGAAAACCTAGCGAGCATCCCAAACTATCCTATGGTTGGGCTTTATATTTTTAAAATTTGAGATAAATTATATGTTTGAGTTAAATTTTTATTAAAAATCTAGGGGTTACAATTTCATAACACAAGATCATGAAAATACCTAAGAAGTGAGAATTTATGCTTGTAGTCTGCAAAGGGAAACAATCACCTCATAATCTAAATCTAGGGAGCTTTGGAGAGGGCCAAGGTTCAACCTAAATCTAAGGCAAAAATGTGTATATGGTTTACCTCCATAAGAGAGGATAAACCACCCAACTGTTGGACTTATAACCGCCTGGGAGTGGCCGCCAACTAACTCCTCCAATGATTTTAAATACATGTAGGTAAGTCTTATGTTTTTGCAAGATAGATAGGTTGTTGTTTATTTAGAAAAAATACTAAGTCCTTAAACACACTCCCTAAGAGACTAGATCATGTAGGGCATGAATAATGACTTAATCTAATACAAATTTTATTATGTTTTATTTTCATTTTTGGACAATTTATTTGACACAGACTATGGGGTTTCATATGCTTAATTCATGAGAAATTGGTTATGGGCCAAAATCAATAAGGTGTGTTTCCACCATGACTATCAAAGGTCAAGCCATGTTCTCTAACAAAGGTGGAAGCCCTCCATTAGCAAGATTGAAGCAAGATGATTTTATGCATGATGTGAGACATACAACATCCAGCTAAGGGGTTGCCAAATCTTTTATTATCTTGATTTATGTCCTAGGCTTTAAGTGAGATTATGAGTTGTTAATTTTAATTTTGAGTTGATTAATTTGATAGAAAATTTTTTTTTTCCCCTAAGAGCCTAATCACATCTAGGCCATTCATCAATCAATGAATAAATTAGAAAAAATATGTTATCTTAATGCACAGGCTAAACAAACATCAAATAATTTTATGTGTGTAAAATAAGAGGATGTGGTCGGGAACCACCGACAAATGAAATGTGGTAGAGCTCTACCCTTATGCAACATAGATTACAAATGAATAATTACAATTTAGAAAGAATTCATGTTATGGGGGTCTTCATTCTTCATTCTCCTTTCTTCATTTCTTCATTTCTTTCTTTCTTTCTCCATTTCTTTCCTTCTTTTGGTTGGTTGGGATGTAGTTTGCTCCAAGGCTTCACATGGTACATAAGACTTAATCTTATGACCAATTTTCACCTTAATTCCCCCATAACATTCATTCCAAATCTTAATTACAAAAATTACATTAAAAGTGAAAGATAAATCTAACTAAACCTATAAAATAGAGATTAGCTAAACATACCATACAACCCAAGAAATTATAGGAGTAAATTGGACTTAGCACCCCACACATGGGTAACCAATTCCACCTATCCTAGTTTGGGCCATGCTTAGGGGTATAAGCAACCTGCACAGCAAAAGCATTTATATTTTTATTATAATGCCCCTTAAGC